>CM050423.1:15408310-15448310 GCA_027564155.1 Gymnocypris eckloni scoliostomus | reverse complement strand
ACGGTCAAAATAAAGATAAAACGCAGATTTTTAAGTTTGAGGAGAAAATGAGATGCACTGCAAAAAATAGCATATTATATGTCTTGTTTCTAGTCAATTGAACTTAAATCAAGATACTTTAACATACCCCACTGGCAGATAATTGAACTCGTTTTAAGCTAAAATCACTTAATTTAGTTTTCCCTGGAAACAAGACATCTTAAGTCTATTTAAAGCATCTTGATTTTACAAGAAAATATAATCTATTCAGCTTTCACTTTTTAAGGCTAAAAGAAAATATGGATTCTTTGTTATTCTTAATTAAAAAGCAGAACAATAATAAAACAGCAGGCTACAATGACAAAGTGGCAATAAATATGGTCTCGTGGACTCGGTGAGATTCTGATATGGTTAGCGAGCAGCGTGTTTGAGCTTCACAGCAAGCCTGAGACGTGCAGGGTTTTTACCCATCATGCTTCACCACGGAGTGCGGTCACTTACCCTGAGTTTGGGCTATGAGAGAGAGGAGGGAAGACAAGCATGATGAGAGACGAGACATCACAACAGAGCACATCTCACAAAGCTAAAGCGCTGTGATTGGACGGTGAAGCAGAGATGATGACTCACTTCTTCTGCAGTTTTCGGTTCTTCTCTGCAGGGCCGCCCAGTTTTCGGAGCGTCATGGCATCCGGTGAGCTTCCTCCATCAGGCGCTGCTCCACACAAACACACATTGATCAGACGCGCACGAGGCCTGTGCTAGGATCATTACATCTGCTTGTTCGGTGTCAGCGATCTGTATTTAAGAGCTGTATTTGATATCTTATATATGCATATTGTCTAACTCTTCCTTTTGGCTTTCTATTATATCTCATCAGTTTCTCAGCACTTCAATATTTTCATTTAAATGAAGATAAAAGCAGGAAAACGAATTATAACAGTGCTAAGTAAGGCTTTGGAATCTGATTTCTGTTGTTCTGGTGAAGTGTGTGATGGCGCACCGGGCCCCGGAGACTCTTTCCCCACCGGACCGGGTCGGATCTTCTCTTTCTTGGCGAACAATCGGCCGATCGAGGACTTGATGCTCTTCTTCTTGATTCCTTTGTTGAGCGAGTCCTGACTGCTGTTGCTGCTGCTGGGATTGCTGCCCGCTCCGTCCTGCAGCCCGGCACTGGAAACACACACACACACGCGCACACACACACACACACACACACGCATGCACAGAGACACACACACACACGCACACATACACACACCACATGCACACAGACACAAACACACACACGACACACACACACACACACAGACACACACACACACACACACACACACACACACACACACACACACAGACAGACACAACACAACGTGCACACACACGCAGACACAGACAGTGCACACACGTCAGACACACAATCACACACACATGCACACACACACACAACACACACACACACACACACACACAGACACACACAGACAGACACACACACACACACACACACAGACAGACAGACAGACAGACAGGCGCGCACACACACACACACACGTCACAGCTCTGCTCCTGTATTAACACTTATCATTACACCGCTGTGGGAGTGAGACTGACCCCCGTATGTCTCGTATGTCCTCGTGGCTGGCGGTGTGCAGCGCTCCTTTATGGAGTCTCGCTGAGGACGGTGTGGACGGAGGAGACGTCTCGCATCTGATCGTGGCTTTATCATCTTGAGCGCACTAAACACAAACAAAAGCACTTTAACCAGCAGCATTAAACACTAGGACTGACAGAACAGGATCGTGTCCCTTCAATTTGATAAAAAATATGTTTCTTCCTAAAATATAAGGTATAAAATATTACATAAAATGACGACAAGTGAGCTGTCCATTTAAGGCAGTTCATCTATGAATGTCTGCTTCAGTATACAAAAATGTCCCATAATGCTTTTTTTTTTATTAAATACAGATTTGTAAAATATGATTCTCCAAATAATGCATTTATAAGCAGGGCTGGGTGGGGTTGCGAAAGCTTTCAGGAATGGTTCTGCCCATCTGCAAGCCTAACGATGATCTGATTCATAACATCACATTGAGATGCGGCGGCACAGTTTCTCTAGATTACCTTCCTACGATGCTTCCGCAAGTCGCTAGGCTGTTGGAAGCGCAAGCAGATGGAGAAAGAGAAGAAACAGGAAGTTAGCAGCATTTCATATTTAAGCACAGTAGCAGGTGAACAGCAGCCTAGCAGGAGAAAGATTTGGAGACACACAAACACACTGAGAACAGCATCGCTGGGGTCATGCAGGGAGGAAGATCTAACACACACACACACACACACACAGAGAGACGACCATTCACTCTGGACGTTGACACCAAGCACCATAACTATAAAGATAACTAGGGATGCACGATATTATCGGCCTGATAGCGGAACCGGCCAATAATGCTTTAAATGTAAATATCGGTATCGGCCTGATATCGGAATCGGCCGATAATGTTTAAATGTAAATATCGGTATCGGCATCGATAATGCTTTAAATGTAAATATCGGTATCGGCCTGATATCGGAATCGGCCGATAATGCTTTAAATGTAAATATCGGTATCGGCCTGATATCGGAACCGGCCGATAATGCTCTAAATGTAAATATCGGTATCGGCCTGATATCGGAATCGGCCGATAATGCTTTAAATGTAAATATCGGTATCGGCCTGATATCGGAATCGGCCGATAATGCTTTAAATGTAAATATCGGAACCGGCCTGATATCGGAATCAGCCGATAATGCTCTAAATGTAAATATCGGAACCGGCCTGATATCGGAATCGGCCGATAATGCTTTAAATGTAAATATCGGAATCGGCCGATAATGCTTTAAATGTAAATATCGTATCGGCCTGATATGGAAAATGATGCCGATATGTGTCACCGATAAGAGGAATATATTATCTCACATGTGCTCAGGGTGTGCTATTGATTAGATCAGCAGTGCGGCTCGTTATTGAAGCACAGTTTGGTCTGAATGATGATTATATTGAGTGTTATGATCGCCGAGTTCGGTGTGTGATAAACAGTAATAGCCTCCCCCGGGTCCTAACGACCGCGAGTTTTAATTCCCTAGGGGGCGCTGTTGGAATACTGTTAATATAATTGGAAGTTAAATAACATTTAGACTGTTTCTGATTAAATAAAGCAGTAATTGATGTAGCATAAAATAATGAGTATGTTTGAGTCAGAAGCTAAAGCTTACATGAATTTTTTTTTTTTTAAATCAAATCAAATGTTAAATCTTATAAATAAAATTGTATGGTTAATACTGCATCTGGGGATTGTGCAGCGATTGATATATGGTTTATTTGTAGTTATTTAATTATAATAAATAAGTTCTTGTTAAAAACTACAAATGTATAATTTCTGCAGAGGAGATACTTGTTGTTTACAAACAAAATAAAATTTCGGTATCAGTATCAGTCAAAATTATTTGAAAAATATCAGCAAAAATCCAATATCGTGCATCGCTAAAGATAACGATACATATATAGTTCTAAAACCGTTCTCAATATTAAAGCATAGCAGCTTCCACACCGCAGCTATAACGACGACGGCTCAGACAAACGATATCACTTCCAGAACGATTACTATACAAACCCTGACGGCCAATCAGAATCAATCCTGCTATAACAAGCTGGAGAAAGCACTTACAGACGATATCGTTCGCTGGTGTGGACGCTAATATCGTTATCTTTATCATTCTTGGCGTGAACATGCTTAAGACTTTAATTTCACTGATTAAGTGTTTGAACGTCAATACAGAACAGATAGAAGCTGTTATATTAAGGGGATAAATGTGTTAATAAATGCAATAAAGTTTTTAATTTGTGGAAGTGCTCTGTAAAGATCGACAAAGGTTTCTATTGACGTGTTTTTGAACCAATCACAGGCAAATCTACCGAGCATGTGAACAATGCTGTCTATTATGGGGTTTATTACATGTATTGTTTATGAAGCAAGTAGTTTGATTTTAGATTTGTTGATTTCTGTTAGTCACGTGATGCTGATGTAAAACACTTGAACATCGTAAAGCGCTGTGTGATTCAACGGAGTCTCTCTGCGTTCAGTATTTGGTCTGTTGCCTGTTATTTGTCTTAGTGCTGAATGACAAATCATCAAGACTTAATGGCTTTATTTAAAACTAAATATTAATTCATAAATGAAAACAGAGTCGTAGCTGAATCAGAGCTGGAGTCCAGAGTAAAGAGACGTTTAGCTTGATCTTATCAAGGTCTAATTGCTCATTTCCTCGTTAGCTCATCGAGGGAATGGAGCAGGAAGTCCTTCAGTAAACTTCCTGTACTGCTTCAAAGGTCAAGGGCTTTATTTTTGAAAAGCACACAATCATTCGGTCAGTTGTGGGCAATACCTGCACAAACACGGGAGCACAGGTTAGCAGAGGAGTGCTGTACACTACACCCCGCAGCACACACGGCTCAGAGTAATGCTGGACACACACACACACACACACACAATACTCCACACACACACACTCCTCTCGCACTCTCACACTCTCTCACACACACACACACTCTCTCGCACACACACACTCTCTCTCTCACACACTCCTCTCTCTCTCGCACACACACACACACACACACACACACACACACACTCTCTCACACACACTCTCGCACACACTCCCTCTCTCACACTCTCTCGCCTCTCTCTCTCTCGCGCACTCTCTCCCTCTCTCTCTCTCTCTCACACTCGCACTCCTCTCTCTCGCACTCTCTCTCTCTCTCTCTCCCTCTCTCTCTCTCGCCTCCTCTCTCTCACCTCTCTCTCTCCTCCCTCTCTCTCTCCCTCTCTCTCGCACACTCTACACCTCTCTCTCACACTCTCTCTGCACACTCTCTCACACTCCCTCTCGCACACTCTCTCCCTCTCTCGCACACTCTCACTCACACCTCTCCGCACACTCCTCACTCACGCACACACACGGAGCAGACGTGTGAACAGCAGGCTCACCAGGGTCATGACCCCCATGCGGTCCATCTCTCGGCTGGGGCTGTGTGAGGGCCGGCGGGGCGTGGAGTGACCGGATCCGGGTGGAGAGGAGCTGTAGAAGGAGGGCTGGAGGGACGTCATGGAGCGGAAGCGGGCCCCCAGATCCTCTCCGCTGCCCACACGGCTCTCGATCTGCTCGGCTCTCAGCGCGGTGCTCTCCTTCTCCTCCTGGATCATCCTGCACACACACACACACACACGTCATCAGCACACTCACGAGAAACACTGACATCAGCGCACAGCCCACGCAGAACCTCAGCATCGCTTCAAGCAGCCAGTCACTAAGAATACATACATGCACTAATTTTCATGAGTCTGACTGAATCCGGACTTCAGCTTCGGCTTATATGAACCCAAAATACTGCAATCTGATTCATTTACTCTGAACAAAACACTCATAATGATGCCATCACTGCCAGTATAACTATGCCTCGATGACATATCTAATGAGAAACA
This sequence comes from Gymnocypris eckloni scoliostomus, assembly GCA_027564155.1. Lineage (NCBI taxonomy): Eukaryota > Metazoa > Chordata > Actinopteri > Cypriniformes > Cyprinidae > Gymnocypris > Gymnocypris eckloni. The sequence continues at coordinate 15,442,815 of CM050423.1, read as the reverse complement.
TGACATGTCAAATGTTAGTGAGACATAATAAACATACACACTTTCCAAAGACATAAATATATGCATAAACTGTATGCGAACATAGAAATAACGCCACAAGATTATGAATCTGGTTGAGAAATTAGTCATATTTTCCCTGTTCAGATTATTTCAGTTCTACATAAATTGTTTCAATCTTCATTAATTCAGATCAAGCTCAACCTGTGTTTATATAAGAGCTTTTCGATCTGCCATCATGCGATTATAACGAGATTATTTGCATGCACTATACTAAGGCCTTATGAAATGATCATATTTTATGTATTTTTTTTCTTCTCTGGATTCCGTTTTTTCTATTTACATTTTTCTGGACTCATTTTTAAATGGTTAAATTAAATTGCATGAATAAACTAAATCATAAAACGTTTACAATTTCACATCAATTTTTTAAAAGTTTAATAAAAATGACATGTTTAAGGCCTTATGAAATGCTTAATATTTTCCTCACCACATGTTTCACTATTACCAAATTCTGTTGTAACGTCTAATTATTTGAACGCATAAAAACAACTTAATTTATTCTACATGATTCTTACAATAGCCATATGACCCCCCCCTCCCCTCATAAATTATGTGTTGTGTATTTAAATTTGTGTGGTTATTAGAAAAATACAAACTTTATTTTTTTGGCAAATAACAGGGATTTACAGGCATGTGATCAGATAGAGACAACAAATAATGACAATCTGACCACGCCCCAAACCACGCCACGCCCCCAGCACTTATTAAAAATATATATTTTAGCACATTAAAAGACATATCTTATACTGTAAGAATACATACTATTGTCCGGTAAACAAATAATAGCAGCACTTAATCACGATAACAATATAATATATTATAATAAAGTATATATAATTATTAAAGTACCTGCCAAAAGTTTGGAAACATTACAATTAATTATTCTGAAATAAATATATTTTGTTTATCAAGGCTGCATTTATTTGATTAAAGTAAAAAAATATATATTGTGAAATAGATTTACAAATTAAAAAAAGTTTTCTATTTTAACATATTATTAAATACAATGTTATTCATGTGATGCAACCCAACAACCCCCAAAAAAAATCACATGGGTGTCGGAAAATACAGAAATTCGAGAGAGAAAAAAAAAATCACGGGAAGAAATATATATAAATCACATCCCTGGATTTACTATTAAAATTAAAACAAGTATTTTATTTGTGATTATTCCGTAAAAATAAAATTAACAATTGTAGTAGTACTAGTACATTCTACTGAACAACACTAGGCTAATAAATCTCTGGCACAAGGTCTTCACTTTTATTTTGCCGGGTTGCCGTGAATAGGGATGCAACGATTATAGATTTTGTTGGTACGATTATAGTCTGAGGAATAATCACGGTTTCACGATTATTATGCATTTATTAATTTCACAACATAAAATCACATAAACTCTCTTTAGATATTAAAGTGTTATTTGTTGCTGCCTTTTGAAACAGAAATAACACAGTAACCAATAATACAGCACAAAATAATAATACTAAAGAATAAAAAGTCCATCTCTTCTATTGGAATTAAAAAGGTGACCTCTGCTCTGTAAACATCCATGTCAGTATTTCCCTTTTGAAATTAACAAATGGAAAGAGATCACAAAAGTATTTGGTGTTTTCATCTTGTATAATCTTTCTACATTTATTTTGGACCTGAGGTACAGAACTAGGAAATACGGTGAAAAAAAGGCTTATAACAATTAACATTGTGATTTATCATCCCTGTTATAGTAAGTATTATTAATTTTAATAATTATTAACTATTTATCCCACAGAGTACACGGTTACTAATGCGGGGAATAAACTAAACTATTACTGTAATCAACTGTCATCCATACTTATTTATTTTAATAATCTTTTTTTACATAAGGCCTGAGAAAGTCATGTCTATTATTTTGGTTTGTGAGATCAAGATTGATTTAGGAGGACAGAAACTTGTCAACGCTGCCCAGCGACTTTCATTAATAAAATAGCTTAGATACTGGATCGCTACATTATATTAATCAGCAAAGAGGGGGTAAAATGACTGTTTAAATAACTCAACTCAAATCTTCATTGTTTGTGGTGACGCGCAGATGCAGGTGGACTAATTCACACACGCAACGGTCACCTCTCTCTCTCTCTTTCTGTGTGTCTGGCTGTCTCTCTCTCTCTCTCTCTCTGTGTGTGTGTGTCTGGCTGTCTCTCTCTCTCTCTCTCTCTCTCTCTCTCTCTCTTTCTGTGTGTCTAGCTGTCTCTTTCTCTCTCTCTCTCTGTGTGTCTGGCTGTCTCTTTCTCTCTCTCTCTCTCTCTGTGTGTGTGTGTGTCTGGCTGTCTCTCTCTCTCTCTCTCTCTGTGTGTGTGTGTGTGTGTGTCTGGCTCTCTCTCTCTCTCTCTCTCTCTGTGTGTGTGTCTGGCTGTCTCTATCTCTCTCTCTCTGTGTGTCTAGCTGTCTCTTTCTCTCTCTCTCTCTCTGTGTGTGTGTATAGCTGTCTCTCTCTGTGTGTATGTCTGGCTGTCTCTTTCTCTCTCTTTCTCTCTCTCTCTGTGTGTGTGTCTAGCTGTCTCTCTCTCTCTCTCTCTCTCTCTCTGTGTGTCTGGCTGTCTCTTTCTCTCTCTCTCTCTGTGTGTGTCTGGCTGTCTCTATCTCTCTCTCTCTCTCTCTGTGTGTGTGTGTCTGGCTGTCTCTATCTCTCTCTCTTTCTGTGTGTCTAGCTTTCGCTTTCTCTCTCTCTCTCTCTCTCTCTGTCATCTCTGTCTGAAGCGGGCAGAATGCTAGAGCTAACGAACTTCGCGTCAGGTGATCCTTGCCTTCACGTTGTGCATTTCACAACGAGAACAGGTTGGCTAGCCGTGCATTATCCCTTATGTATACTCTTTAACAGCAATTTTTACGGCAATATTTAAATGACGATCTGGACATTCTTGGCGCACCCACATGGTCCCACACTATGGACATCAGACATTCTCTGGTGGAAATAAAGGATTGCTGTTTGGATCCTCTGTCATAGGTAATCTAGTGTGTGTAGTATCCTCCGTGTCTCTGATAAGCGAAACAGTTTAAGCTGGTGCACCACTCGTGTAACTTTGTTTTCATTTTACGCAAGCTGCAACAGTTCCGCTCTGTGCAACAGAAACACTCGGTTTAGCAGAACCTTTACGATTAATTAACCGTGACGTTTTAAAGCGCGGGTAATAGTAAAACCGGTTAATCGTTGCATCCCTAGCCGTGAACACTGTGCATATGATGCAGTTTCTCTCAAATGCTGGTGAAGTGACTCTCAGAGCAGTTCTGGAGATATTTAAATAGTCTTTTTGCAGCTTTAAGGGAAGTTTTTGAACTCAAACCGTTGCAGTGTATCAGTCATATAATTACAGTCAATGGGCTCCACGACTTTGAGACACAAAACCAAATTAAACCTTGCGGTAAAAAGGTCTAGTTTCGTGTATTTAGAGCCACAGGTTTAATTTGGTTTTGTCTGAGTGTGTCTCAAAGCCGTGGTGCCCATTGACTTCCATTATATGACTGATACACTGCAACGGTTCGAGTTAAAACCTTAATTTGTGTTCTACTGAAGAAACAAAGTCACCTGCGTATTGGATGCCCTGCAGGGGGTCAGCAGATAAACATCACATTTAAAGGTGAACTGTCCCTTTAAGATTGACATATACTGGTCCACATCACGATTTGATTAAAGTGTAAAGTGTCTAGTGGAAAGCTAGTCCGCACAACATCGAATCGCGTGAGGGATTGTGTGAAGTGTACCGTATCTCGTTGTTAATGGCGTCCAGCTGGTCCTGCAGCATCAGGGCGAGCGTCTGAGCGTCTGCTTGACCCGACAGCAGGTCCATGGAGCTGAAGACCGTCTCTCTGTCGTCCTCCGCGTCTGACATGTCCATGTCGCTCTCAAACGCGTGAGCCACGTTAGCCAGAACGCTAGCCTGCTGCAGACGATCCCACTCCTGCTCGTCCAGCGTCTGCACCTGACCACAAGCACACGTCAATCACGCTGACCACATCTTAAAGTTACATTATTTCAGATAAAAACAAGACATCATCATGCATCAGTTTTATATAAATATATATTTATATATATATATAAATAAGTAAATAAATAAGCTATAATAATTTTTTTATTCAATTAAATCACGTGTATTATAATTAACTAAAACTGAAACTAAAACCACAAATAAAATATTACTTGAAAAATAAAAAGGCAACATTTCTCATTTTAATTTAGCATAATCTTATGTACTACAATGACTGGAATTAAAAATAACTATACAGAGGTTTTAGTTTTTTATCCTAAAAATTACAAAAACACACAATACATTTTTTTGCAATTTTTAATTTTTTTAATGTTACATTTTAGGAGAAAATATATATATAAAAAAATCTACATTAATAAAAACTACAACAGTATCTCAGAGATAAAATATCACTGTGTGTGTAGATCATGCAGGTAATATTGAAAAAAGTATAATTTTTATTACAATCACTGGACTATTAAAACAATAAAACGTTTTGGTATAAAAGAGAACCCATCGTCACGCATGAGAACCGATACAGCTTATATTTGAGATGCTGACGCTCTGTCCCAGTCTAAGCCAGGCTCACCTTCGAGGGCTCGTCTTGGAGCGCAGTCACGCGGCCCTTCTGCGGTCGTCTGAGCACCAGCGCTCCGCTGTAGGGACTGTCCATCGCTGACGACACCGACACCGGGTATCTGAAGTCCGGCGTGCCACGCCTGAAGGAGACAAAGCTACGTCAGCACAAAGCTCCGAGCACAGCTGACACATTAACGTCCTCCAGTTACCCATGATGCAGCAGAGAGTTGCTCCGGCTGCGTCCGCGCTCGTGTTCGGTCCTCATGGTCTCGATCTGGATGAGCAGCTGCTCCTGCGGTCACACATCAACACTCGTGAGCAAACACAGATCACAGCGGAGCAAAATCTAAATTAAATGTGATCGTCATGTGCATTAACTCTTTTACGCACAAGTCAAAAACCACCTCAAGCGAGCGTAAAAACTTTGTGCATTTTTATTCTAAATTTGGCGCAAAACCCCACTCGTTTCTCATGCGATACTTCAAAATGCGCATTAATACAGGGTGATGGAAACCCAGCTTGTGATCAAATCATCATGATCTAATAAACATACGCAAACACTGACCTTCTCGTGATGAGCCTCTTCTATCAGCTTCTTGGTGTGCTCCAGATCCCGGATCAGAGCGTTCTACATCACACACACACACACACAGACACAGACACAGACACAGACACAGACACAGACACACACACACAGACACACACACACAGACACACACACAGACACAGACACACACGCACACACACATACACACACGTGTCAGTCAGAAAGCGGCTGATGCTGATATCTCAGAGAGCAGGGTGGCTGATATTAAAGCAGATATACGTGATATCAGACTGTAATATATAGATAAGGTTTGTCAAACTCAGTTCCTGGAAGGACGCAGCACTTCAGAGTTTAAGGTGCATTCACACCATATCATAATTACAAGATAATTAGCGTTCACATCCTCATAATTACTGGGAGTTTTTTTGAGCGCTACGGCTTGTAGACCGCTGCACTCTGGACACCAGAGAACAATGATGGCGCTTTCAGTAGTAAAATGTAGTTATTTCATAATATTTACATTTTAAAATTCATGTGTGTGTGTGTGTGAGAGAGAGTGTGTGTGCATGTGTGTGTGTGAGAGAGTGTGTGTGTCCACTGCTCCAGGTGTGTGTGTGTGTGTGTGTGTGTGTCCACTGCTGCAGGTGTGTGTGTGTGTGTGTGTGTGTGTGTCCACTGCTCCAGGTGTGTGTGTGTGTGTGTGTGTTTGTGCTTGGATGGGTCAAATGCAGAGAACACATTTCACTGCTGGTTATACTCTGTATAATTGTGTATGTGACAAATAAAAAATATATATATATTTTCAAAACCGATATCCGATTATGGTAAAATGCTTAAATATCGGGAAACATATCGGTAAACCGATATATCGGTCGATCTCTAGTCGTGGCTGTGTTTGTGCCGGGGACTAGAGGTGTGCGTGGTACCTTGTCCTCCAGCGCAGACATGCGCTCCTTCAGGTGCAGCTGAAGCCTCTCGTTGGACTCCGACAGCAGCTTGTCCACCGTCTCGGACAGACGCTTGTTGTGCTCTTCGTTCATCTTCTCTCGCTGACGGGCCTTAAAACACCAGAGAAAAGTCAAGCAGCTGTAGTTTATACTACAGTACGTCCCGAGTGAGTCTGGCGTGTGTGGCGGCCAGCGTTGGGGAAACTTACGTTTAAAAGTAATGCGTTACAATGTTGCGTTACAGTAAGATCATGTCGATATCTATATACAACACGGAATTGACTAAAACTGCAAATCGTCGACTGGTCGCTAGAAGTGGGCTCCAAAGGGAGACACCCCCATGTTAAAATGCTCAGCTTTACAGCAGAAACACGTATGTTTACAGTCTGGTACAAAAAGTGGTTTTGGTCTATATCGCTAATTTTGCCCTTCGTGACAACTGTGAGGGGGGTGAATTTTTTTATAACTCATTCGTTTAAATTATATTAAGCCTTAAAGTTCTGCATAATTAAGGGCGTGGCCACTCACCCTCAGCATCTCCTGGTTCTTCTCCTCCAGCTGAGCCTCCATCTGTCGGAGACGCTCCTCCACGTTCCCATGACGCTCCTCCGCCTGCGAGAGACATGTGCATGAGACGCTACACCAGCAACGAACAACGACACCACCACCATCATCAGGGATGAGCACGAGTCTCCAGATTACAACATCAGATCGTCTACAGTTAGCTGGATTTGATCGCTACATGTCCGTAAGCTTAAACCTGCTCAGTTTATTTAATGTAAACATGATTAGATTGCGTATTTTTAAACAGAATTTATATTTAAAATCTGTCACAGCCGCTACTACTTTAATACAAGAGCACGCTACTGGTCCAGGGACAATCATTTAAAATAATAATAATTGTGTAGTCCAGTTTTACTAATGAAATAACATGCATGCTGTACAGTTAATTTGAGCCGTGCATTCATTTGAGTGATGACAGAAGTTATGCAGATAACTTGATCTCCAAGAAACGTTAATTAATTCCTTTGCATAACAAAGATCAAATTAAATCAATTGCTAATTACAACATTGAAATAAAAATGTAAAGCTTGTACAAATACTAGAAATCGTGAATATACATAACTGGGAATTCTGTATTAAAAACAGTGCACATTTAATTTATCTTTTATAGCATTTATGTTGTTTTGTTAGCTTGGCTGTTTCCTTATAAACGTTTTTTAATGATATGTCATTACGTTCAATCGCTGAACGCGCAGTAATCTTAATCCAGATATTTTAAATCAAATCCGCCACCACATTAGCCAGAGATCAGTTATCAGGCATCTTTCAGATCATCTCAGATGTATTAAGCTAGGCACGAAGAACGAGCCCCAGGTTAATGTGCTCTCACGTCACCGTCATTTTGAACTGATTCTTTTGACCCAAGCACTCGACTAGAAAGTCACCTGAAATGTTCATCCAGAGTAGGGCGGTCAAATAAACATTTGAATTTAAAATGTGTTCATTCTTCTCTAAATGGTGTGACTTTGTTCCAGGGAGGCCAACAGAGGAATAACAGCCGGATTCTGGGCGTGCATGTGTGTGTGTCTCTGTGTCTGTGTGTGTGTGTGTGTCTCTGTGTGTCTGTGTGTGTTTGTCTCTGTGTCTCTGTGTGTGTGTGTGTGTGTGTGTGAGTGTGTGTGAGAGCTGTACCTTAGTGAGGGCCACGACCCTCTGAGCCAGCTCTGCCTCCACCTCCGGCAGCGTCTCGGCCTTACGCAGCGTCTGCTGCAGCTTCTGCTCCGCCAGCTCCAGACGCTCCTGCAGCTGACGACCCTTGTCCTCTATCTGCACACACACACACACACACAGAGACACAGAGACAAACACACACACAGAGACACACACACACACACACACACACACAGAGAGACACACACACACACACACACACACACACAGAGACACACACAAACACACACACACAGACAGACAGACACAGACACACACACACACACACACACACACACAGAGAGAGACAGAGAGACACACACACACACACACACACACACACACAGACACACACACACACAGAGACACACACACACACCGACAGACAGACACACACACACACAGAGACACACACACACAAACAGATAGATAGACACACACACACACAGAGACACACACACACACACACAGAGACACACACACACACACACAGAGACACACACACACACACACACACACACACAGAGAGACACACACACAGAGACATACACATGCACACACACGCAGAGACGCACACACACACACACACACACACACACACACACACAGAGACACACACACAGACAGCACACACACACAGAGACACACACACACACACGGGTCAGCCTGAACTCATGATCCATCACGACAGGTTAATCAAACACACGGTTAATCACTGAGACCCCAGCAGCAGTAAGAGATGACTTCAACATCACTGCTTGGAATAAATGTGACCCGTGCCGACCCACTGGTCCAACTCTCCCGAGTGTGTTCACAACATCGGCACGTGACGAGTCGTCTTCTTGCTTCACGGCGGATCACAGACTCATAACTGCATTACTGCCACCTATCTCTCAAACGGACCACTGACACTCCTAATTGAGATTGTAGATCGAGTGTTAACGGTCCATTTGAGAGATAGGTGGCGGTAATGTAGTCATAAGTCTGTGATCCACCGTAAAGCAAGAAGATATATGGCTAGGAACTATACTCTCATTCCGGCGTAATAATCAAGGAATGCCTGAAAGTAGTCCCCAGCTAGGTAACTAGTATTACGTATTATATAACTGGGGACTACTTTCAGGTGCTGCGTGATATCATTGCGGTACGGCAGTAAAGCTCCTTGATTATTACGCCGGAATGAGAGTATAGTTCCTAGACATCACAACTTTTCATTTTCCATCAGTCTTAGTACACGATGTGACTACAGAAGAGTCGAGCTTTAAATAGGACAAATATGGAAAGTCATTTTTGAGCGAGATGCTAACGGTCTAATCCGATTCAATGATCTATGCTAAGCTACGCTAAAAGTGCTATCACCAGAATGGATTCCAAAACGGTTGAGGAGTCATAAAATGAGCCTGTTTTAAAAAAAACTGGAGTGTTCCTTTAACGAACACATTTTTGTGAAAACCTCAAATCTGAGATTTTTCACTTCTTTTGCCTATAGCTCAAAATTAGACCGTGTGCATTCACACTCATGGTTCACGGCTAGAGTAACGCTGATGAAGACGGCTGACGCGCTGCACACCTGGCAAACCAGCGAGTCCTTGTTGGCCATCTCGTTCTCCAGTTTGTCGTTGATGTCGTGCACAGACGTAGCTTCTCTCTGAGCCGCTAGGTAGCGCTTCTCCAGCGTGGTGATCCTCTCCTCCATGTCCTCCTTCTGAGCCAGAGACTGAGAGAAACCACAGAAACACACGGTCACACACTGGCTCGTACGATGCTCGTTCGAAGGCTCGTACCTCTCGTAAGTCTCTCTGCAGGCGGCTGTTGATGTCCTCGGACTTGATGAGGTCTTTACGGGCCGTATCCAGATCGTCCTCCAGCTCAGCGACGCGGCCGCAGAGAGACGCCACACGCTCCCTCAGGTGCAGGAGCTCCTTACTCTGTCTGTCCAGCGCCTCCTGCAGCTCCACGTCCTTCCCACCATCCTCCTCTGCGCACATAGAGGCATCTGACAAGCGCTGCTGTAAACACACACCATGCTTTTTTTTCAATATGAAGACTGTCAGTATGCTCGACAGAAATGCTTTCGTTGAATTCTGGCTTTCTGCAGGATTTTTAAAGTGGTCGTCAGATGCCAAGTTTATATTATTCTTAGTCTATAACATACTTTGATTAAAATTTCTACCTATAACACCTTTTTTACCCTGCCAAATCAGCTGTTTCCAACAAGACGTTTTTTAAATGGATGTTGCTTTAAATGCTAATGAGCTGTGTTGACCCCGCCCCTCTCTTCTGTGGAGTGACGAGCAGCACTGTTTACTTCAGATGTGAAACTGGCGGACTAGTACATTATTAGGAAAGACGATTAGCAAAGATTCATTAAAAACATACTCTTCTGTAGATGAAGCTGGATCACGAATGATTCAGGTGAACATAGATGCATTTATGATGATCAGGATCACTTCAAAGTGAAAGTAACATTAATCCTCTGTGTCTTCAGCGGCTCAGATGTCAGGATTAAATGACGACTGCTTTATTCATTATTACATCCAACAACTAAACACTTAAATCGCTTAATCTGAGACATCTTGTCTTCCCTGCACCGAAGGCGGACACTCAGGGGCGGGGCTAAGGTAAGACAGACCTGTCAATCAACTATTGTGGGCGGGGCCTGTACAGAACTGCATCATTCTGACAGCAATCTCAGGTGGATTTGAATCATTATAGGATGGATGTTTACACTCATTTGTGTTCAAACAACTTTAAAAGTGAGTTTTGCATCCGACGACCCGTTTAAGCTCAAATTTAAGACCTGCACAAATAAAATGAATACCATATGAGCAGGGTAGGGCAAACATTAAACAGTAAAAAGCATGATTTACAGTTCAGACACAAAAACACTTGAGCCTTTAAACCATTTTGAAGTCAAAAGTATTATATTAATTTAAACAATAGTCAATAAATTATTATATGAATTAAATAACATATATACACTGTTTAGATTTGCATAATGCATTATCTTCTTATCGATCCACCAGTTCACATGTGCAGCTGTGTGTTTGCAGGGTAAAACATGGGTGGGTTTTCACATTGGTCTGAACAAAAACATGCAGATTCGTTCCCTGCCAGCAGGTGGCGCTTTAACACCGCAGCAGCGCTCAAATTCAATGCAATCAGAGCCTATTGAAGCTTAATTATCACATTAAGCCATGTTGCAATTCTGGTGTTTACATCCCCAAATTTAAGATCTCTTGAAATCATAATTAATGGCATTAAATTTAAGACTGTTTAAGCACTCTATTTCAACCGTTACATCTGTTTACACGGTGTTGAAAAAAGCCAGACGGTACAGTGGCATGTCAAGAAAGCTAAACAGCTCTATGTATGATTATGTCTGTGAATAGAAGCCTACAGTTAATTAGTTAATCATCATATCGATGACTCTTTTGGTGCCGTGGTGTTTACCTTGCCATTAGTGTTTGGTGCTGCATCGGAGCTGTGATTCACTTCTGCTGATCCATCAATCATCACCTTCTTCTTATAGCTCTGCTCCTTGAGAAACACCAGCTACAACAGCCCAGAGACAAGCGTTTACCCTCCGTGACATTGTTATGAGGGATGAATGATTAGTCCACATTATAGACAAAATTACATTTTGAGGTCGAATAGACGTTTAAAGGTGGGGTATGTATTCAAAAACGAGTCAGGTACCAAAACAAACTTGCAGCCAATCAGCAGTAAGGGGCGTGTCTACTCGTGATGCAGAGGAGAGAGCGCTCAGTGCATATGACAGACATTAAAGGGATACTCCACCCCAAAACTTGCAGCCAATCAGCAGTAAGGGGCGTGTCTGCTCGGGATGCGGAGAGAGCTCTCCATGCACATGACAGACATTAAAGGGATACTCCACCCCAAAACTTGCAGCCAATCAGCAGAAAGGGGCGTGTCTACTCGTGATGCGGAGGAGAGAGCACTCAGTGTACATGACAGACATTAAAGGGATACTCCACCCCAAAACTTGCAGCCAATCAGCAGTAAGGGGCGTGTCCATTGACTGCCAAGTAATTTACACTGTCAAGGTCCAGAAAAGTATGAAAAGCATGGCCAGGATACTCCATCTGCCATCAGTGGTTCAATCGTAACGTTATGAAGCAACGAGAACACTTTTTGTACGGATATAAAACAAAAAGAACGACTTTATTCAACATTTAGGCACCGTAACGTCTCCTCCGAGTCAGCGTAGCTCCATTTTGGAGATTATCCCTTGGACGCAAAGTGCGTACGCTCTTCTGTATCAGCCGGGCCACAAGGGTGCGCTGTTTGCGTTCAGATCAGAGTGTAAATAGACGAAGAAGACGCAACCCTGTGGCCAAAAGTGTTCTCGTTGCTTCATAACGTTACGACTGAACCACTGATGGCAGATGGAGTATCCTGGCCATGCTTTTCATACTTTTCTGGACCTTGACAGTGTATATTACTTGGAAGACAATAAGACAGTCACAAGCCTCCCGATTCTCATCTAAAATATCTTAAATTGTGTTCCGAAGACTAATGAAGCTTTTACAGGTTTGGAACGACATGGGGGTGAGTGAAAAATGATAATTAAAATTTTGGGGCGAGTATCCCTTTAATGCATGTCATGTGCAAGGAGCGCTCTCTCCTCTGCATCACAAATAGACACGCCCCTTACTGCTGATTGGCTGCAAGTTTAATGAATTCGAAATTTGATTATTTTTTTTGACAGCCCTAGTTTTCAGTGAATTTACACCCCCAAAGGAGCGACGTATCCTGGTGATACAAACATTAAAATAAAAAATCACGAACTTTGTACTATTTGAGTTCCAATAAGATTAATTTTCTAATGTCTCTTTATAGTTTTGCCCTTTTTAGGGTTAATAGCAATATCTGGCAACACTGCATCGATGATGCGGCTGGCCTAGAACACGTTATGGGCGTAAACATTAATGATGACACAATGCTGTGTGAGGCTCACTGTATGTACAGAACTCGGTTTTCCACCTTTAATTGCTAAATTAATCAATGAACTGTTCTCGGAGGCTGTGATTGGTCCGGTCTCACCTCTTTATGAGCGGCTGTGAGCTGGTCCTCCAGCATGCTGCATCTCTCCAGAGCCACACGCAGACGCTCTCTCACCTGATGGAAACAAACACGCCACATATGAAGCACATCCCAAACACGCCAGCGGCACACACACTGAAGCCGGCGGTACCTTCTCATCCAGGGCTTTGTGATGCTCGAAGAGAGATTTGAGCGCCTTGAGCACCTCCACCTCACTGGAGACGCCGGCGGGAGACTGAGCCTGACGCTTGACCACGGTCATCCTCAGCGAACGCTCGTGACGAGACACCAGACACTCCAGGTGCTCCAGCAACAGCTGAGACCAGACACAACACAGATCACGCTCAGACGAGATCAGAGCAAAGGGAGAAGCGCTGACGAGCCTCATCATCAGATCACAACCATGGAGCTTTTCAGCAACAGAGATCCTCCAGAGTTTAAATATAAGTGTATAACACTATACTTTGTGTTATATGTGACCTCAGAGCACAAAAGCAGTATATTTGTAGCAATAGACATTCAAAATTAGACATTATTATTTTATGACAAAAATTAGAGATCGACCGATATATCAATATTTAAGCATTTTACCATTATCGGATAACGGTTTTGTAATATCAGATTCACCGATGAATGCCGCCATCTAGTGGTTGTTTTGAATAACTTTAAAGATGATTTTCTCAATATTTAGATTTTTTTGCACCCTCAGATTTTCTAATATTGTCCAAACCATACATCAATTGAAATATTATATATTCAGCTTTCATAAATCTCCATAAAATTGACACTTAAGACTGGTTTTGTGCTCCAGGGTCACATATGACAAATGCTAAGAGAGTTTTGTGGCAAAGAATAGTTATTTTAGAAAAATAAAATATTATGGTGATATGCTAATAACTGTGGATGTGATTATACATAAAACTATATGCAAATAATCTGCACTACTTTCTTTATTTAAAGCCAAATAAATAGATTGTATGGATCGTATATTAAATAAATATATATATATATATAAATAAATAAGTACATGTAAGTAAATGTGACCCTGGAGCACAAAACCAGTCATAAGTGTCAGTTTTATGGAGATTTATGAAAGCTGAATAAATCATATTTACATTGATGTATGGTTTACACAATATTAGAAAATCTGAGGGTGCAAAAAATCTAAATATTGAGAAAATCACCTTTAAAGTTGTTCTCAGCAATACATATTAATCAAAAATGATTTGTATGATAGGACAAATTGTACTAAATATCGTCATGTAACAAGATCTTAATATCCTAATGATTTTTGGCATAAAATACAAATGTATAATTCTGACCCATACAATGAAATATAGGTGCAGCTCTAGACTGGTTTAGTGCTCATGCGTCTGAGAAACTCACGCGAGTGTTGTTTCGTTCTGCTTTCAGCTCGGCGATCTCCTCCTCTCGCTCCAGCAGCTGCTCGCGACACATGTTCACTTCCTTCGTGAGAGCAGCGAACTCCTTGTGAAGCACAACAACACATCATTTAAAGAGGATTCTGCTTAAAGTGATCGGCACAAGCAGCTCAATGGAAGCAGTCGGTAAGACAACGCTCTGATGTCAGCTATACTTTGGCATAATTAGCTAATTAAAGGAACAAAGGCGGTTTAAATTGCGTTCGGTGTATATTCAGGGACACACATACGCTTTCAGCCGAGCACATGGAGATCTGGTTTAGTGTGACCCATTATATATTAGGGCTGTCAAATTGGCTGGAAAACTAAATTCAAATTTTTTACTCAAATATTATCCAAATTTGAATTATATTAGAATTTAAAAGGCATAAATTCAGTAAAAAAAAAAAAAGCTTTTGTCTTCTCTCCTGAGGCCACAAGAGGGCGCATCGAGCAAAATATTACCAAATGCACGTTTCTTCAAAGTAGGGCTGGGCAAAATGAGCAAAATTAATATCTCTGTATTTTTTGGCTGATTTGCGGTATCTCTGTATTTGGATTAAACCTATAAATAAAGTGAATGTAATCTTGTAGGCATATATAATGTGCAAAAAGGGTTAACATCACATTCTAACATTGGGATCTAAAAACAAAAATAATACTTTTAAAGCAAAGCTAAATTTACTAAACTAAAAAAATTTATGAATTAATAAATAAGCACAGATGGCTAATTGAGTAAAAAGGCTATTTTGATTATGTTACAGTCACATTACAGTTAGTGCTATCATACAAATACACTTACGTAGTTTAAACGTCCAACTACAAACATTTCAGCTAAATGTATATTTTAGCCAAAGTTATTGCGCTCTGTGTGTTTGACGTTCGTTCAGAACCAAGTCTAAGAGTTTAGCGGAGAATCACAAAGCAGAAGCTCATGCACTTCTGACAGCAACATGTACATATTTACATGCTTTCTATCATTTACAGATGGAGAATATAGCTGTGAAATATAAGTTATGCATTTAGGAAAAGAGCACAGCGTGTCTCTGTCAGCGGCGCACGCAGCCGTTCTGTCAGAGCCGCTTTAAACTGATTCATCATTACTGATACACCTCGTTTAATCATATGATTGCAATGTTTACGCTGTTAAGCTAAGCCAGCTATTTTCTTAATCTAGTAATTACATGTTTTTTTAAAGTTGATCTTTGGGCTCTTGTGTGAGACGCGAGTGCAACGCTGATCTAGAAAATGCAATAAATATGTGTTCTGTGTGAACGGCTTGGTTTCAGTTTCCGCTATATTGTGAATGTGAAGCACCACATCGAGTGGGTTCAACTGGACAGGCTAATAAACAAAAGCATTAAATGCAACGACACCTCGTCATCGCCAAGCTGCCTGACGCACACCTAAAAATTTAAATGCGGC
The DNA here is from genome assembly GCA_027564155.1 of Gymnocypris eckloni scoliostomus. Lineage (NCBI taxonomy): Eukaryota > Metazoa > Chordata > Actinopteri > Cypriniformes > Cyprinidae > Gymnocypris > Gymnocypris eckloni. Next base: position 15,427,055 of record CM050423.1, on the reverse strand, counting down.
GTTTTGCATTTGAATGTGGATTTTTATTTTTAATTCGACGAATATTCGACATTTTTGACAGCCCTATTAGTACTCGCGCACTTACTCCCACATATTAACATTTTAGAGCGTTTTATGTTAAGTGTATGTTAGCTTGGGTCATATGTTCGCATCTAACCTCCTACGCAGCAGATATTAGCTCTGAATGAACATTGTCAGTATGTGTGTTCGAATCGAAAAAGCCACAACCTGACTTCTTTCATATATATGCTCTACCACTGAGCCACAGGAACATACATATAAATAGTATATATCAAACTTTCTTCAAAATATCTTCCTTTAATTGTTAAACAATAATTACATTCATACATTTTATTTTTAAAACCTAACTTGAGGTGGAGTAAAAGCATGACAAATTTTCATTTTGGGTGTACTGTCCCTTTAAGACTTTTGAATTGTATATTAAGCTAGTTGTTTTGCTGTGGTGTTTTATTTTGGTGTTTCTAACCCAGTTGTGAGCAGTAGTCACCTGCGGCGCTGTTGAGCTGTCTCTGCAGCGAGTCTCTCTCGTGGCTGATCTCGTAGTTTGCTCTGCGTCACACACAGGTTCTATATTCAATTTAGCGTGTCCAGCAGTCGGTCTCGCTCCTCCAGCATAGACACCATCAGAGACTCAAAGTGGCCTTGGTCCGTCTGATGTGTGAGAGCCGGGGCCCAGAGGGATTTTGTAATACTGCCGACCTCTGTCTCGCTGATGCAAGTCTCACCTATTCATCATCTAACAGCCTACAGAAATTGACTAATTAAATGTCCTTACTAGTTACAGAGACTTTGTTTGTTATTAAACAGAGTCCTTCTGTGAACTAGTGACAGTGATTTTATCTCGCTTGTAGTTACTGGATTAAAGAGAGAGAGAGAGAGAGAGAGAGAGAGAGTCTCTTCAATAGCTGTCTCTTTAAGAGCCGCATGACGAGGTACAGACTGAGCAACCATACTCTGAGTATAGAGGCGGGCAGATATTACATAACCGACTGGCTGCCCAAAGAGAATAATCATTATCTGCCCATACTGTACCCACGGAGAAGTGGAGACACAACACTTCCTCACCAGCTGCCCCAACTATCAACATATTAGAGACACTTTTTATCCCAAATTTGAAACACTTTGCCCTGACTTCAAATTATTAAACAAGATGACAAATTCAATATGTATTAGGCTTTTGAAAAACAAGATTGCATCTTATTAGCACAAGATACATTACGCATGTCACAAAAGAAGATGAAACGGGCTTTATCATTGATGCGCAACACACACACACACACACATAGTTTTATCTCGAAATGTAATTTTTAAATTGTTCATGCAATCCTAAAATGTTGGAATTTCATTTTTCCTTTTCTATGATTAGTAGTACATGCATGCATGTTTTTGTTGCATGTGACTGAATCTATATTTACTGCTAAACACTATGGTTTAGTTACATTGCATTTATAAAGCACACATTGAATTGAATTGAATCTTGAGAGAGAGCTAGAGAGAGAGAGCTAGAGATGCCTTTGTTCAAATTAAGATATATCCACTTATCATAAAGACAGTAACAGACAGAACCAGTAACAGACAGAAGATCAGATCAGTAACAGACAGAACCAGTAACAGTTTACAGAAGATATCATTCTTTCAAGACAGAACCAGTAACAGACAGAAGATCAGATAGATTAATATTTAGAACCAGTAACAGACAGAAGATCAGATCAGTAACAGACAGAACCAGTAACAGACAGAAGATCAAATTAGGCTGCTGGCCCAGTAAAGACCGGATGCACTGAACACGTAACAGACTGAAGATCGGATCAGAAACGGAGACAAACCAGTACAGACAGAAGTATCAGATCAGTAACAGACAGAACCAGTAACAGACAGAAGATCAGATGTAACAGACAGAACCAGTAACAGACAGAAGATCAGATCAGTAACAGACAGATATTAGACTCTGAAGAACAAATGTAACAGACAGAACCAGTAACAGACAGAACCAGTAACAGACTGAAGATCGGATCAGAAACAGAGTTAAAACCGTAACAGACAGAAGATCAGTAACAGACAGAACCAGTAATGAAATTCAGATGGTACCAGTAACAGACAGAAGATCAGATCAGTAACAGACAGAACCAGTAACAGACAGAAGATCAGATCAGTAACAGACAGAACCAGTAACCAGACAGAAGATCGGATCAGCTAACAGAGAAAACCATTAACATTGTGTGATTCTCCAGTTATCGATGTTGAAAATCAGCTCTGCTGACTCCTCTCTTTATCGATTAGTCGGGTCTGTTTACTTCAGCCTCATTCATGGTGAAACTTGCTCAAATTACAGCATTCAGTGGTAACGACTGATTCTATGGACAAAATGCATCTGAAAGTAGTGGAGGAAACAGAATGAGATGCTGCGGAGAAGTATGTGACCCAGCTGCCCAAAACATGAATCTTCTTTATTTTGAGCTTTAAGTTAATGCATTAGTGTAAAGGTTGCCCTGTCAGGCGCTATGACACATGCGTGTAGAAAGTCCTCAGCCAAAAACGTTCAGTTTACGGTCATATCCTTATATATAAATGTCACAGATCCACTTGAGTCCTTAAATTTAAAATACCGAATGAACATAGTCTCTTTCACAGGATAAAGAAATGACAGTAAGACATGACTGTGATCCCTTTGTGTTCAGAACAAACACATTCATACAGGTTTGGACCTACTTGAGGTGGAGTAAAGCATGACAGAATTTTCATTTTTGGGTGTACTGTCCCTTTAAGATTTTTGAATTGTATATTAAGCTAGTTGTTTTTGCTGTGGTGTTTTAGTGTGGTGTTTCTAACCCTAGTTGTGAGCAGTAGTCACCTGCGGCAGGGCGCTGTTGAGCTGTCTCTGCAGCGAGTCTCTCTCGTGGCTGATCTCGTGTAGTTTGCTCTGCGTCACACACAGGTTCTCCTGCGTCTCTCGGAGCGTGTCCAGCAGTCGGTCTCGCTCCTCCAGCATAGACACCATCAGAGATTCAAAGTGGCCCTCGGAGTCCGTCTGACCGGGAGAGCCGGGGCCCAGAGGGCCTCCGTTACTGCCGACCTCTGTCTCGCTGATGGTGGGCATCACCTCGCACATCATCTACACACAGACAGCACAGCGTTACCATACAGACGTCTAGTCCTTACTAGTTACAGAGACTATGTTACTAACTAAACAGAGCCACTTCAGAACTAGTGACAGACGTATCATTACTGAGTAGTTACTGGACAGAGAGAGAGAGAGAGAGAGAGAGAGACAGAGAGCGAGAGAGAGAGACAGAACCAGAGAGATGAGAGAGAGAGTGAGCAAGAGGCGAGAGATAGTGAGCAGAGAGAGAGAGCGAGAGAGACAGTAACAGACAGAAGATCGACAGAAGATCAGATCAGTAACAGACAGAACAAGTAAAAGACTGAAGATCAGATCAGTAACAGACAGAACCAGTAACAGACAGAACAAGTAACAGACACAAGATCAGATCAGTAACAGACAGAAGATCAGATCAGTAACAGACAGAACCAGTAACAGACAGAAGATCGGATCAGTAACAGACAAAACCAGTAACAGACAGAACCAGTAACAGACACAAGATCAGATCAGTAACAGACAGAACCAGTAACAGACAGAAGATCAGATCAGTAACAGACAGAACCAGTAACAGACAGAAGATCGGATCAGTAACAGACAAAACCAGTAACAGACACAAGATCAGATCAGTAACAGACAGAACCAGTAACAGACAGAAGATCGGATCAGTAACAGAAAACAGTAACAGACAGAACAGTAACAGACAGAACCAGTAACAGACTGAAGATCACAGAACAGATCAGATCAGTAACAGACAGAACCAGTAAGAGACAGAAGATCAGACCAGTAACAGACAAAACTAGGGCTGCAACAACTAATCGATAAAATCGATTATTATCTATAATGAAAATCATCGATAACGATTCTCATTATCGATTAGTCGTGTCCGCCCACAGTGCACGTCCAACTTCAGCCGGTTGCTCAAATTACAGCACTGAATAACGCATTTCTATGGACAAAATGCATCTGAAAGTAGTGGAGGAAACAGAATGAGATGCTGCGGGAGAAGTATGTGATCCAAGCTGCCCAAAACATGAATCTTCTTTATTTTGAGCTTTAAGTTAATGCAATAGTGTAAAGGCTTGCCCTGTCAGGCACTGTGACACATGCATGTGCGTCCTCAGCGCAAAAAAGTTCAGTTTACGGTCATATCCTTATATATAAATGTCACAAATTCATGCGAGTATTTCCATTTTTGCATAAGGGTCCGTCCTGACAGCCTGTGTTAAGTTTAAAATACCGAATGAGCGCGGCACGCACGGATCAGACAGATAAACACTGAGACTGTGATCAAAGTGAGGTTTCAGAACATTTTCAGATTGGTTAACATGATTCAGATTTACATAAAGAGATAACTATATTCACTAAATACAATTCAACAACCATAAACAGACAAATGATGTGTTTTTCAATGATGTAGTTTGTGCCACTGCTGCTCTAAATAACAGCATTGGTGATTATGCATAGCATTCAGGTTGTTTGAAGGCCATTGAGCAGAATGTGGAATAGTGTGGGCAATGTTTTTATTTAATCCGTCGGCTGACCAACTAATCGATTATTAATGTTAGTTTTAGAACCAGTAACAGACTGAATATCAGATCAGTAACAGACAGAACAAGTAACAGATAGACAGTAACAGAGATCAGATCAGAACAGACAGAACCAGTGATCAGATCGAACCAGTAACAGACAGAAGATCAGATCAGTAACGGACAGAACAAGTAACAGACTGAAGATCAGATCAGTAACAGACAGAACCAGTAACAGACAGAAGATCAGTAACAGACAGAGCCAGTAACAGACACAAGATCAGATCAGTAACAGACTGAAGCAGCAACAGACAGAAGATCAGATCAGTAACAGACAGAGCCAGTAACAGACTGAAGATCAGACCAGTAATAGACAGAAGATGAGATCAGTAACGGACAGAACAACAGACAGAACCAGTAACAGACTGAAGATCAGACCAGTAATAGACAGAAGATGAGATCAGTAACGGACAGAACAACAGACAGAACCAGTAACAGACTGAATATCAGATCAGTAACAGACAGAACAAGTAACAGACTGAACCAGTAACAGACAGAAGATCAGATCAGTAACGGACAGAACCAGTAAAAAACTGAAGATCAGATCAGTAACAGACAGAACCAGTAACAGACAGAACTAGAAACAGACAGAAGATCAGTAACAGACAGAGCTAGTAACAGACTGAAGATCAGATCAGTAACAGACAGAACCAGTAACAGACAGAAGATCAGATCAGTAACGGACAGAACAAGTAACAGACTGAAGCAGCAACAGACAGAAGATCAGATCAGTAACGGACAGAACCAGTAACAGACTGAAGATCAGATCAGTAACAGACAGAACCAGTAAAAGACTGAAGATCAGATCAGTAACAGACAGAACCAGTAACAAACAGAACCAGTAACAGACAGAAGATCAGTAACAGACAGAGCCAGTAACAGACTGAAGATCAGATCAGTAACAGACAGAACCAGTAACAGACAGAAGATCAGATCAGTAATGGACAGAACAAGTAACAGACAGAAGATCAGATCAGTAATGGACAGAACAAGTAACAGACTGAACCAGTAACAGACAGAAGATCAGATCAGTAACAGACTGAACCAATAACAGACAGAACCAGAAACAGACAGAACCAGTAACAGACTGAAGATCAGATCAGTAACAGACAGAACCAGTAACAGACTGAAGATCAGATCAGTAACAGACAGAACCAGTAACAGACAGAAGATCAGATCAGTAACGGACAGAACCAGTAACAGACTGAAGATCGGATCAATAACGGACAGAACAAGTAACAGACTGAACCAGTAACAGACAGAAGATCAGAAACAGATAAAACCGGTAACAGACAGAACCAGTAACAGACAGAAGATCAGATCAGTAACAGACTGAACCAATAACAGACAGAACCAGAAACAGACAGAACCAATAAAAGACAGAACCAGTAACAGACTGAAGATCAGATCAGTAACAGACAGAACAAGTAACAGACTGAAGATCAGATCAGTAACAGACAGAACCAGTAACAGACTGAAGATCGGATCAATAACGGACAGAACAAGTAACAGACTGAACCAGTAACAGACAGAAGATCAGAAACAGACAAAACCGGTAACAGACAGAACCAGTAACAGACAGAAGATCAGATCAGTAACAGACTGAACCAATAACAGACAGAACCAGTAACAGACTGAAGATCGGATCAGTAAAAGACAGAACCAGTAACAGACAGAAGATCAGATCAGTAACAGACAAAACCAGTAACAGACTGAAGATCGGATCAGTAAAAGACAGAACCAGTAACAGACTGAAGATCAGATCAGTAACAGACAGAACCAGTAACAGACTGAAGATCAGATCAGTTACAGACAGAACCAGTAACAGACAGAACCAGTAACAGACTGAAGATCAGATCAGTAACAGACAGAACCAGTAACAGACTGAAGATCAGATAAGTAACAGACAGAACCAGCAACAGACTGAAGACCAGACCAGCGACAGACAGAAGATCAGACCAGCGACAGACAGAAGATCAGACCAGCTACAGACAGAAGACCAGACCAGCTACAGACAGAAGACCAGACCAGCGACAGACAGAAGACCAGACCAGCGACAGACAGAAGATCAGACCAGCTACAGACTGAAGATCAGATCAGCGACAGACAGAAGACCAGACCAACGACAGACAGAAGACCAGACCACGACAGACAGAAGACCAGACCAGCGATAGACAGAAGACCAGACCAGCGATAGACAGAAGACCAGACCAGCGACAGACAGAAGATCAGACCAGCGACAGACAGAAGATCAGACCACCAACCGACAGAAGGTCAGACCAGCGACAGACAGAAGATCAGACCAGCGACAGACAGAAGATCAGAGCAGCGACAGACAAAAGATCAGACCAGCGACAGACAGAAGATCAGACCAGCGACAGACAAAATATCAGACCAGCGACAGACAAACATATCAGACCAGCGACAGACAAAAGATCAGACCAGCGACAGACAGAACATCAGACCAGCGACAGACAGAAGATCAGACCAGCGACAGACAGAAGATCAGACCAGCGACAGACAGAAGATCAGACCAGCGACAGACAGAAGACCAGACCACGACAGACAGAAGACCAGACCAGCGATAGACAGAAGACCAGACCAGCGATAGACAGAAGACCAGACCAGCGACAGACAAAATATCAGACCAGCGACAGACAAACATATCAGACCAGCGACAGACAAAAGATCAGACCAGCGACAGACAGAAGATCAGACCAGCGACAGACAGAAGATCAGACCAGCGACAGACAGAAGATCAGACCAGCGACAGACAGAAGATCAGACCAGCGACAGACGATCAGACCAGCGACAGACGATCAGACCAGCGACAGACAGAAGATCAGACCAGCGACAGACAAAATATCAGACCAGCGACAGAAAAGATCAGACCAGCGACAGACAAAAGATCAGACCAGCGACAGACAGAAGATCAGACCAGCGACAGACAGAAGATCAGACCAGCGACAGACAGACGATCAGACCAGCGACAGACAGAAGATCAGACCAGCGACAGACAAAAGATCAGACCAGCGACAGACAAAAGATCAGACCAGCGACAGACGATCAGACCAGCGACAGACGATCAGACCAGCGACAGACGATCAGACCAGCGACAGACGATCAGACCAGCGACAGCAGATCAGACCAGCGACAGCGATCAGACCAGCGACAGACGATCAGACCAGCGACAGACGATCAGACTAGCGACAGGACGATCAGACTGGCGACAGACGAAAGATCAGACCAGCGACAGACTGGCGACAGACAAAAGATCAGACTGGCGACAGACGATCAGACTGGCGACAGGCGATCAGACTGGCGACGACAGCGATCAGACTAGCGACAGACGATCAGACTAGCGACAGACGATCAGACTAGCGACAGACCATCAGACTAGCGACAGACCATCAGACTAGCGACAGACCATCAGACTAGCGACAGACCATCAGACTAGCGACAGACCATCAGACTAGCGACAGACCATCAGACTAGCGACAGACAGAAGATCAGACCAGTGACAGACAAAAGATCAGACCAGCGACAGACAAAATATCAGACCAGCGACAGACAAAATATCAGACCAGCGACAGACAGAAGATCAGACCAGCGACAAACAGAAGATCAGACCAGCGACAGACAGAAGATCAGACCAGCAACAGACAAGTAACAGACAGAAGATCAGACCAGTGACAGACAGAAGATCAGAGCAGTAACAGACTGAAGATCAGACCAGTAACAGACAGAAGATCAGACACAGATTAGTATAGTTACAGGGGGTTATTTACCTTGATTCTGAGCAGGGTTTTCTCTTCTTCTCTTCTGTGTCCAGATCAATCACAGCGAAGTAAACATTTAAAATATCAACTACGACGCAAATTGTTCGTTAAGCCATTAAAATTTACGACATGAGTAAAATTAGTCACCTTTAAAAAATAATCTGACGAAGAATAAGCGACAAAATAAAGAAAACAAACGAGGCCTTTATAATGAGTGAGAAACATCACTCATTACTAGAGATCTGAGTCTTAAGTGATGGAGAAGACATCACTGATCAATCAAAGACTCTCACCGCCATTCATACACTCAAATATACATATAAATCATATAAATACCAAACTACTCATATATATATAAATAATCTCCAATAGCGGCCTGCGCTAGTTAGCATTAGCAGCTAAAGTAAGAGCGTTCAAAATTATACTCATGCAAACGCAGGAATGAATCAAGTTTAGCCTTTAAAAGAAACACATAAAGTCGACGTTTGATGACGTGTTGTATTATTAAAATATAACTGAACGAAACGCGTTGATTAAAGTGAATTATTCTGACGCGTCACCATCTGATCCATGAGGAAAAACACCGGGATAAAAGTACAAATCCACCACTTTAAAGACACAAAGCGTGCGTTAAACGACGCTATCCGCAAGCGGAGTCTCTCGTCGGCCGGGACGAGGTCGAAAAACAACAATTAACGCGGAAAAAAATAATTAAAACTAATTTTCCAGCGCGAGTTTGTCGCTGCTCCAGCTTCCTGCGCTCGAGAGAGGTTAGGACGCGATGACGTCACGACGCCGTGGGCAAATCCCACTGATTCTTTATGTTATACAAATATCAAACATGTACTCGTTTTGGTTTATGTACTTTATGCAAACATGGCATGCATAAATGTAGATGATTTTGGAGGTGAACTTCGAGGGCACAGCGACATCTCTTGGATTGTGGTTATTAATAATTCAAGTCATATTCTTGACCTTTGTGTGAAATGTATTATTTATTTATGTATTATTTTTTAAAACAATCACGATTAACTGACACTAAATCATAACTGTGTGTAACTAGTCATGACTATTATTTGTTATATTACATTTTTCAAGCATATTTAATTCAAATAATGAACAACTAAATACATAAACAAAGACAGCGATCCGCGCCGGTGGGCGGGGCCTGTGTTCCGGAAGGCGGGGTTTGGCGCGGGTGGGCGTGTCTCGGTTGTGTGTCACGTCTGCTGTCCTTCTTTCTTCTTCTGCTTCTGTGTTGTGTCGCGACACGTTTATCGAGCGATCATCATCAGACTGCAGGTAAAACCCAAACACGACGGACTGCGAATACAGGTGGAAAAGCGCGCGATGCAGCTCATAATCCTGTGATTATATTGTCTCTTTCGCGCCTTTTCAACTTGAGCTGTTGTTGTTGTGGTGGTGTGTTAGCAATGCTAACGTGCTTGTGAGGCGATTAATCAAGTGCTTATGAACGTTATTATCAATAAGTATGTGGATCAAACTAGTTCCGACACGTGTTAATAACTTTATTAATATTACTTGTAATTATTATCAGGCTATTGTAGTTTACTGTACCGCTGCGTGAGAAACGAGTCATATTTGTGAGAATAAATAATGGTTTTCATATTATCTGCTGTATTAAAATGATATTTCATCCAAACATGACCTAAAAGAAGCGATTTTGTTGAATGTTTTAAGGTGATGTTCATTAAATATAGATATATTATTAATAACCGCTTGTTTTGGGTTACAGTGTGGACTACTGGGGGGTATTACAATGATGGAGTGAATATGTAAAATTAATTCTTCAAATATGGAAATGTTATGTGTTTATGACACGATGCTGTTTTTGTCCTGATCCGGTCATTCGTTCGTACAATTATTTATTTTTTTCACATTTAAGATCATTTTTGTTATGTTACAATATCAGTAAAATAATTAAATTATGCATAACTTATTATTATGATAAAACTGCGTATTAATGTATATAAAACCTATGTATAAAACGGCTAAATTAGAGTCACGTGGTGCACACGTCATCATTAGAGCGTCAGCTAGAAAACGTCACGTGATGGAACAACGTAAAACATAGTGTTTGCTAATGATGCTTTATTAAAATTATCTTCTGAAATCTATGGACAAAAACAAGAGAAGCATAAGAACGTGCCGTTGTTTTAATTGATTTATCATGGACACAGATGTGTTCTGAATGAAGAGACGAGTTACCTAAACACTGTGTATTGATGGGTGACTTAGTTCTGTTGCTTTAAATCTCTAATAGCACAGAGAGACTGATTGGAAAAGTAATTAGACTTCATTAATGTGGAGGAGACACTGTGTGTGTGTTTCTGTCTGTGTGTGTGTGTGTGTGTGTGTGCCTGTGTGTGTGGTCTGTCTGTGCGTGTGTGTGTGTCTGTCTCTCTCTCTGTGCGTGTGTGTCTCTGCGTGTGTGGGTCTGTGTGTGTGTGGGTGTCTCTGTGTGTAGTGTGTGTGTGTGTGTCTGTCTGTCTGTGTATTTGTCTCTCTGTGTGTGTGTGTGTGTGTGTCTCTCTCTCTGTGTGTGTGTGTGCATGTGTGTCTGTCTCTGTGTCTCTCTGTCTCCGTGTGTGTGTATGAGTCTGTGTGCATGTGTGTCACTCTGCAGCTTCAGTGGGGATTTTTACTCTCTTCCTGTGTGTGTGTGTGTCTGTCTCTCTCTCTGTGCGTGTGTGTCTCTGCGTGTGGGTCTCTGTGTGTGTGTGTGTGTGTGTGTGTGTGTGTGTGTGTCTGTCTGTCTGTGTATTTCTCTCTCTCTCTCTGTGTGTGTGTGTGTGTCTGTCTGTCTGTCTCTGTGTGTATTTGTGTGTGCGTGTGTCTCTCTGTGTGTGTGCGTGCCTGTGTGTGTGTGTGTGTGTGTCTGTGTGTGTGTGTCTCTCTCTGTGTGTCTGTCTCTGTGTCTGTCTGTCTCCGTGTGTGTCTGTGTGTGTGTATGAGTCTGTGTGCATGTGTGTCACTCTGCAGCTTCAGTGGGGATTTTTACTCTCTTCCTGTGTGTGTGTGTGTGTGAGTGAGAGAGAGAGAGAGAGAGAGAGAGCGCTGTGATTGGTCAGTTCCTCCTCTCTCTCTCTCCATCATCAGCATCAGTGTTTCAGCTGCTGGCCATTCGTTCGTGTGTTCTCTCGGCTCGTGACGTCTCTGAGTGTTTGCTGAGCTTGTGTCTCGTCCTGGTCTGCAGCGCTTCGGATCGGATCGGCGCTGGAGAGGCAGCTTTAATGCAGCAGGAGGACGGCCGTGGCGGCGCAGCATCTGGCGCGGTTGGTTGCATTGTGCATTGATGACCCCTGCTGTGTAGCGCTCAACCCCCCATCCCCCCCCCCCCCTTCCTCCCGCTCCCCTCTCTCTCCATCACAGCTCCTGGATCAGCCATGTTTGGCACCGAGTCCTCATGTAAGTAGCCCATCCTCCACCGCCGCTCTCTTTATCCTGCATGCATTGTGCTCTGTGTGTGTGTGTGCTGGATCTGATTCACACACACACACACACACCTGCTGTCGTTCCTCGTCTCATCTGAGCGGCTCTGTTAGCATCGTTTGATGGGTTCGAGGCCTGCTCGCTGTGTTATTCATCACACTGGACCAGCATGTCACGAGTGCTCTTGTGGAGACACGTCTGTGTGTGTGATGCTGCTCGGTGCATCATATCGTGATGTGTTGTTTGTTGATTGGATCGATTCATTAGCAGAGATGTAAATTAGCATCAGACCTGCTTGAATTGCGGCTCTGCTAAAAGATGAACTGAGAATGTGATGAACGGAGCATATCATAACAAACCAGACATCAATGGAAATATTATTTATTCAGCTTTGATATATAAATCTCAATTTAAAAAAAAAAATCGACCCGTATGACTGGTTTTGTGCTCCAGGGTCACGTGTATGGTTCAGTGTTTCTGACCACAGGCTTGACTGAACTCTCTTCTGCTCGCCGAGGCTGCTTGATCAAAAATACAGTACAATTGTGAAATATTATAAACAGCTGTTTTCTGTGTGAATATGTGTTAAACTTTAATTGATGAAAGCTGTATTTTCAGCATCATTACTCCAGTCTTCAGTGTCACATGATCTTCAGAAATCATAATAATATGCTGATTTTCTGCTCAATAAATATTTCTGATTATTATCATTGTTAATGTTGCACAATATTTTTGTGGAAATTGTGATGCTTTTTATTTCTCAGGATTCACGGATGAATAGAAAGTTCAACAGAACAGAATTTATTTGATCTTTTGTATCTTTATAAATGTCTTTACTGGGACTTTTGATCAGTTTAATGCATCCTTGATCAATAAATGTATCTGTTTCTTTAAAAAATAATAAAACGTACTGAGCCCATGTGGTTCTGATGTGATGGGTGATGGATCGCTGGACCGGTCACACTGGGCTGGTTGGAGCTGGACCGGTCACACTGGGCTGGTTGGAGTGTGGTCTGTATGGTGGCTGATGAATGAATGGCTTGTCTGAGCTGGAGTGTCTGAATGAAAGAGCACAGCTGCGGTCAGACGGCCGGCGTGTGTTCGGCGGAGAGAAACCGAGCTGTTCTCAGACCCATCGCCATCACGTGATCACCTGTCGCTCTCACTGCCTGAAAGAGAAAGCTCACTCACAAATAAACATCCCATCATCACGGCTCGTTCTTCTGCGGAGCATCAAAGAAGCACTCGACTGCTTAGGGTTAGTAAATTAATGGTTTAATTGATATTATTGTTATTATTAGCTGACAGGAAGTCATGCATCTTACAGGAAGTGCTCGACAGATCAGCTGATATCTTCACATTATATTCATGTTGTTTTCTGGCTAGTCTTATTCTCGTTTGTGAAACAGGAAGTGATGTCGTGACACTCACTGTCTTCGGTGAGCGTTAGATGAGAGATGTTCTGGATGGACAGTAGTCGTTCTGGATCCGTTTTACAGAGATCCAGCGGCTGATTCAGTGTTCTTCAGCATTATAGAGCTGTACAGATGAGATGAGAACACATCATGTGCTGCCAGAACCTCTCACAGACCACACACACAGAGACACTCACACACACACCACAGACCACACACACTCACTCACTCACACAGACACACGCACACACACACACACACACGAACTCCTCTCTCATTCGTTCTGACTGGTGGTGTCTGTGGTGTCTGATGTGTTTGTTCTCTCCCCTGCTTCTCTCTGAACTCCTCTGTTGTGTGTGTGTTTCTCTGCAGTGAGCATGTTCCTCAACACTTTGACCCCTAAGTTCTACGTGGCGCTGACGGGCACCTCATCCCTCATCTCTGGACTCATACTGGTGAGTGTGATCCACTCCCGCATCAAAACATACCATAGTCATTTATAATAAATACCATTTTGAAGCAAACTATAGTAAAGCACCTGAATTATACTGTTGAGGTAATTCTCAACAGTAATTGAGATTACTTACCAATAAACCAATACTGAACTAAGTTTTCTACAACTATATTATACTACAATACACTATAGTTTACTGTACAATATTTGGCGGAGATGCAACTATTTGAAAATCTGGAATCTGAGAGTGCAAAAAAATCGAAATATTGAGAAAATCACCTTTAAAGTTGTTCAAATGAAGTTATTCGCAATGCATATATAACCAATTTGATTCTATCAATAAAAGCAGCTCTCTGGATTTTATCAATATGTATTTATCAAGTTAGAATCATTACAGAAATTATTTATTAGAGGAAGCAGCTGGGTGTATTATTGAGTGTTGTTATTTAAACAGACCTTTATACAGTAGTGGACATAATTATTGGCACCCTTGGTAAACATGATCAAAGAAGGCTGTGACAATTAATCTGCATTGTTAATCCTTTTGATCTTTTATTTAAAAATAACAAAAATCTAACCTTTCGTTGGATTATAAGAATTTTAAATGGGGGAAAATATCATTATGAAATACATGCTTTTCTCTGAAACACATTGGCCACAATTAACGGCACCCTTTTATTCAATACTTGTTGAAACCTCCATTTGCCTCCAGTTTACCAGCTCTGAGCTTTCTCCTATAATACCTGATGAGATCAGAGCCCATTCCTTCATCCAGAACCACTCCAGACCCATCAGATAAACACCTGACCAGAGATCAGAGCCCATTCCTTCATCCAGAACCACTCCAGACCCGTCAGATAAACACCTGACCAGAGATCAGAGCCCATTCCTTCATCCAGAACCACTCCAGACCCGTCAGATAAACACCTGACCAGAGATCAGAGCCCATTCCTTCATCCAGAACCACTCCAGACCCGTCAGATAAACACCTGACCAGAGATCAGAGCCCATTCCTTCATCCAGAACCACTCCAGACCCGTCAAATAACACCTGACCAGAGATCAGAGCCCATTCCTTCATCCAGAACCACTCCAGACCCGTCAGATAAACACCTGACCAGAGATCAGAACCACATTCCTTCATCCAGAACCACTCCAGACCCATCAGATAAACACCTGACCAGAGATCAGATTCCTTCATCCAGAACCACTCCAGACCGTCAGATAAACACCTGACCAGAGATCAGAGCACATTCCTTCATCCAGACCCATCAGATAAACACCTGACCAGAGATCAGAACACATTCCTTCATCCAGACCCATCAGATAAACACCTGACCAGAGATCAGAACACATTCCTTCATCCAGAACCACTCCAGACCCATCAGATAAACACCTGACCAGAGATCAGAACACATTCCTTCATCCAGAACCACTCCAGACCCATCAGATAAACACCTGACCAGAGATCAGAACACATTCCTTCATCCAGAACCACTCCAGACCCATCAGATAAACACCTGACCAGAGATCAGAACACATTCCTTCATCCAGAACCACTCCAGACCAATCAGATAAACACCTGACCAGAGATCAGAGCCCATTCCTTCATCCAGAACCACTCCAGACCCGTCAGATAAACACCTGACCAGAGATCAGAACCCATTCCTTCATCCAGAACCACTCCAGACCCGTCAGATAAACACCTGACCAGAGATCAGAGCCCATTCCTTCATCCAGAACCACTCCAGACCCGTCAGATAAACACCTGACCAGAGATCAGAGCCCATTCCTTCATCCAGAACCACTCCAGACCCATCAGATAAACACCTGACCAGAGATCAGAACACATTCCTTCATCCAGAACCACTCCAGACCCGTCAGATAAACACCTGACCAGAGATCAGAGCCCATTCCTTCATCCAGAACCACTCCAGACCCGTCAGATAAACACCTGACCAGAGATCAGAGCCCATTCCTTCATCCAGAACCACTCCAGACCCGTCAAATTCACTTCTTCTCTTCAGTTCACCTCACTCATGTTCTACAGGGTTCGGGTCAGAGGACTGGGATGGCCAGCAGACGCTTGGTTTTGTGCTCAGTGACCCATGCTTGTGTTGTTTTTGGATTATTGTCCGGGTGGAAGATTCAAACATGGTCCATTATAAGATTTATAACAGACTTGGTCACTTATGGATTTTTTATCTGATGGTATTTGATAGAATCCATGATGCCGTGTGTCTAAACAAGCAGTTTAGTAGAAATATAGGCCTGCAACATTAAAAATACAGCAGTATATTCTATATACACTTTATATCCCTGTGTTCACCGAACCCATCTTGAGTGTCTGCTGCTAAAAAGCTCATTTATTTAGTTTCATCTGAGCATAGACGCCAGTCCCATTTGAAGTTCCAGTTGTGTCTGACAACTGAATATGCTGGAGATTGTTTTTGGAGGAGCGAGGAGAGTTTGTCTTGATATCCTCCTAAACAACACGTGCTGTAGGGGATGTTTTTAAGGTTTTCTGACCCCGAGACTCAACTATGTTCTGTAATTCTCCAGCTGTGGTCCTTGGAGAGTCTTTAGCTGCTCAAACTCTCCTCCTCACCGTGCATTAGGACGATATAGACACGTCCTCTTCCAGGCAGATTCATAACATTTTATGTTGATTGGAAATTCTTAATTATTGCCCTGATGGTGTAAATGGGGATTTAGCTCTTTTCTTAAAGACACTTCACAAATCTTTGAAGCTCAATTATTGTTTGCTGCACATCGGAAATATATTCTGTGCTTTTTCTCATTGTGATGGATGATTTGGGCTTTGTTTTCCCTCCTATTTATATTTCTGTGAAACAGGATAATTTCATGCTCATAATCGCCCTGGAGTGCTCAATATTGTGAATATACTTCAGAGATATTTTACTCTAGGGGTGCCAATAATTGTGTCCAACGTGTATTAGAGACAAACATTTATTTCATAATGATATTTCCCCCAATTTAAATTCGTATCCAATGAAAGGTTATATTTTTGTTATTTTGTATTTTTTTTATAAAAGATCAAAAGGATTAACAATGCAGATAAATTGTCACAGCCTTCTTTGATCATATATACCAAGGGTGCCGATAATTATGTCCACTACTGTATCCTGAAGATGATGATGATGATGTTGAAGATGATGTTGTGGATGTTGATGATGATGATGATAATGATGATGATGATGTTGATGATGCTGATCTCTGTGCTGCAGATCTTTGAGTGGTGGTACTTCCGGAAGTATGGCACGTCCTTCATCGAGCAGGTGTCGGTCAGTCACCTGCGTCCTCTGTTAGGTGGAGTTGATAACAGCACGCCCAACAGCTCCAGCAGCAGCAGCAGCGGAGACACAGAGTCCAGCCGGCAGAGTGTGTCAGGTCAGAACCTCGGGAGAACCCCGGCCATACTAGCATTAAACGGGTCAGGACATGATTCAGACCTTGACCTTGAACCTTGAACCTTGATTCAGAGTGTCTGTTTACACGAATTGCAGACAGCCTGCCTTGTTGGCCTATTACACTAACTCCGCCCACCAGCGTGTGATTGGCCGACTCGGCTTCAGTGGCCCAGATAGTAAAGCGCGTGTTGTACTCATTTGACACGATCGACCCGGGTTCAAATCCGCCTTTTGCCGGTTTTATTTTCAATGAACGGTTGAAAATAAATTATCGGGTTGGTTTAGAGCGGGCTTTATTGACCCAATAAACTGGCATCCATTTAATAATTAGAAATTTGCACTCAAAGTTATTATTACATGCTGTTTTTTAACATAAGACAATACTGAGCTGCACACAATTGCCACTATTTGCAATAAATAGCACAAAGTCCTGGTATTTTAACAGCGTAAATAGCATCTATCGCTAAGAAAATATGCTGTTTACAAATAACCGCTGCCTTTTCTATTATTTTAATATGTTCCTTGACGTTTACTTATAATGTTAATAAAGGTTTTGACACAGAAATACAAATAAAGCACACACACACATCACTTGACACGCACACACACTTGACAACACACACACCACTGACACTGTTTACACACATACACACAGCCTCACTACACACACACACACACACACACACACACACACACACACACACACACATCACTGACACGCACACACACACATCACACACTACACATACACACACTCACTGACACACACACACACACACACACACACACACACAGCATCACTGACACACACACACACTGACACGCATCACACACACACACACACACACACACACACACACACACACACACACATACACACAAATTATACACAAGTTATTACATGCTCTCTCACCTACACACACACAATACACACACACACATTGCCACACATATTTGCAATAAATAGCACAAACTTCTCTGTATTTTAACAGCGTAAATACATCTGGGACACTAAGAAAATATGCTGTTACACATACACACACATTTTTCTATTATTTTAATATGTTCCATTTATATAATGTTAATAAATTTACACAGAAATACAAATAAATAACAAGATACATAATTTACATGCGCATTCACATCACACACACACGACACAACACACTTGCACACAAAAAACATCACACACACACACACACTCACTCACACACACACACACACACACACACTCTCACTCATACACACACTTTCTACACACACACACACACACCTCACACACACTTTCTCACACACACTCACACACACACACTCACATAATACACACTACACACACTCTCACTCTCACATACACATTTCTCACTCACACATCTCACACACACACACATATCACACTACAGACACATACACTCTCACACACAAACACATACACTATCACACACACACACACACTTTCACCAATGTCAATATCACACACATACACACTCACACACTCTCTCTCACACAC
>CM050423.1:15350810-15403310 GCA_027564155.1 Gymnocypris eckloni scoliostomus | reverse complement strand
ACTTTACTGGTGATAATAATTGAGATGACTCTCCATTTAAATAAACAAAGTGGTAGCGTTCGTACAGGTATGATCTAAACCATCTTAAAGCCTGCCCTGTATAGTTTTGTAATCGATCTATGAGTATGTCATGATCTATAGTGTCGAACACCGCACTACGATCAACTAAAACGCCTCGATCTGACACAAGAAGCAAGTCATTTAAAACATTTAACCCACGGCAACAGTTTAAAAGTAGCTCAGTTCTGTGGAAAAAACGCAGACTTGGCAACCCTGCATCCAACACGAGCTGCAGGAGTCAGATGTTAGAGAACCCTTCCCGCGCAGAGCTCTACACTGAAGTAAAACGAAGGAACTAATTAATACGTCGTGGGAAATTATTCTTAAAGTGCCCTATTATGGATTTTTGCGCGAAAATGAGTGAATGAAAACATCCTGCAAAGTTATAAATCTGAAAGTGCTCCGTGTATAAAGTTATACTCTCAAAATACCGAGTCGACTCTGAATCATTAAAACGAGTCGTTTTTAAAACCAATCCCTGTTTGACGTCAACACGAGACATTAGCATATTCTCCGCCCACTTGTTGCACAGAAACTTGATCTGAATGAAAATGCAAATTCATTGTTTGCCACTAGGTGCGCTTTTGGAACGTTAAAAATATCTGTTTCCACGGTAACGCTGTACACAAAGTAGCACTGCGCTCTGCTTTAAATGAAATCGACCAATCAGAGCAGAGTAGCGTCACGCGGAGGGAGGGGTTTGGAGAAATTAATCGTTGGGAGTCGCAAATAAGATAAAAAATAAATGCATATTATAAGACAACAAAAGTGTTTTTTGTTAACCTGTCCCAAAACAAAATATGAACTTTCATAACCCACAATAGGGGAATTTTAATATCTATTTTCCGATATTTGTTCAGTCATGTGTGCGTTCACACACAATTCACTGTCTCTTTCTCCGGCAGCACAGCATCCGACGTCTCACTCACGCAGATATCTTTAGCTTTTCTGACGTTTACAAACTTGGAGATATTGTGAGAGAACGTGAGGAGAGCTGTGCTGCTCATGAAATATGAAATTTAATTTAACTTGCTTCTAAAACTGCTTTCTGTGTTCATATTGTTTAAATTTCAATGCAAAGTCTGAATGACGTTTAGTGCATAATTCGATTGAGCGGAAGAACCGTCTCTAAAGTGTTTACAGGACTTTTGATATATATATATATATATAATACAGTTATGTAATATTGTGATTGGTGATGATAAACGGTTTGTTCTCGTCCGCAGACATCAGTTTGCCAAAGTCTGCCACCATCTGCTACACAGCGGCGCTGCTGAAGGCCAGAGCCGTGTCTGATAAGTGAGTCTCATCAACACAATATTAAAACAAGTGCTGATGCTAAATCTTATTTCAATTGCTAAATAAACAAAAACGAATGCTATATATAAGGTTACTTTCACGTTACAGCAGCAAATGAGTTGACACATGGTTGCAAAGCGACTTATGGTTAGTAGAATGACTAAAGTGGGATATTAAAATTAATCTGCTGCCAGTTTATTTAGTTGTTTGTTGTCTGGTTTTTACGTGAAATGAACATCTCACGTCTCGTGTAATCGCTCAATCAGCGTGAAAGACGTCAATAAAACAGCTTGTAAACAAATGTCACGTAGCATTTATCGTTAGTCATCAGTGTCCACAGCTCGTTAGTTTACTAGAGAAATGAAGTCATGTTAAACTGTAATGATGCGCGTATTCGTATTGAACCGTTCGGTATGAGGCTTTCGGTTCGCATTACAAACCGAACAAAGCCTATTACATTTAGAAAATAAAGGAGCTTAAAGTGTGTGAAATACAGGTAACCTCCCCTTGCTGGGGGGTGCGTCGAAAAACGATCTTGTATTGACGATATAGTCAAAAACATCAATATTAAGAGGATTTGGCATTGCTAATTAATGTAGACCGGTTACATTCTTATTTTTATTTGAACTATTATTATTATGAAGTTACTTTAATTATTTAGTTTAATTAATTTGCCCCGCAATTAACGCATAACTGATGTGCTGCGAGAATAAGATTAGGCTATTAAATGGTATTTTAAAACAGGTCTATTAGGCTACCTACAATTAATTATAGTCCTATAATTGAAATATTAACAAATTAAATAAAAAGCTTTTATCTCAAGAACCGACTTTCAAAAACATGTTTAACGCGAAATACGTTTCTTCTCATTTGTATTTTTCTCTATGTACAGGTCACGAGATTAATCCCCTTTATATTTCTCTCGTGACCCGTACATAGAGAAAAAAATACAAATGAGAAGAAACGGTCATCTCTGAGAGAATAAGCATCAGAAGCAGAAACCTCCGTTGTTATGTTTATACTTTCAATTTATGCTTGTAGTTATTAACTGAGATTAAGACGCTCGCCAGCATAAATATTGTGTTAAGTTTGCATGCGTGCTTGTGTGATTGGCTCGCCTTCATAGTTAATATTTCAAACATTGCGACGTAACCAATTACATTTTATGTGTAGTTTGAACTGTACTGAAACCACACCGAACTGTCATGTTTGTGTAGCGTTACGGCTCTAATCAGTGCTTCTGTCACGTCTGTTCTGATGCGGCTTGTGTGCGTCTGCAGGTTTTCTCCAGAGGCGGCGTCACGCAGAGGTTTGAGCACAGCAGAAATGAACGCAGTAGAAGCCATACACAGAGCGGTGGAGTTCAATCCACACGTACCGAAAGTGAGCCACCTCCTCCTCATCCTCATCATCATCCTCGTCCTCAGCCGTAACCTGCCTCTCGTTTTCTCCGCAGTACCTCTTAGAGATGAAGAGTCTGATACTGCCACCGGAGCACATCCTGAAGCGCGGTGATAGCGAGGCCATCGCCTACACCTTCTTCCACCTGCAGCACTGGAAGCGTGTGGAGGGTGCACTCAACCTGCTTCACTGCACCTGGGAGGGAAGTGAGTGACCCCGAGAGACAGAGACCCCGAGAGACGGAGACCCCGAGAGACAGATCCCCCGAGTCACAGAGACGCCGACACACAGACCCCTAGAGACAGACCCCGAGTCACAGAGCCCCCGAGTCACAGAGCCCCCGAGTCACAGAGCCCCCGAGTCACAGACCCCGAGAGACAGAGACGCCGACACACAGACCCCGAGACACAGACACCCCGAGTCACAGACCCCGAGAGACAGACCGCGAGTCACAGACCCCGAGAGACAGAGACCCCGAGAGACAGAGACCCCGAGAGACAGAGACCCCGAGAGACAGAGCCCCCGAGTCACAGAGCCCCCGAGTCACAGAGACCCCGAGTCACAGAGCCCCCGAGTCACAGACCCGAGTCACAGAGCCCCCGAGTCACAGACCGCGAGTCACAGACCCCGAGTCACAGAGACCCCAAGAGACAGACCTCGAGTCACAGACACCCCGAGACAGAGACAAAATTATAATTTTTTCTTTTATGCCAAAAATCATTAGGGTATTAAGTAAACATCATGTTCCATGAAGATATTCAGTAAATTTCCTACCGTAAACGTATCAAAACTAAATTTTTGATTAGTAATATGCATTGCTAAGAACTTAATTTCAACAACTTTAAAGATGATTTGCTCAATATTGCGATTTTTTTTTTTTGCACCCTCAGATTCCAGATTTTCAAATATTGTCATATCATAACAAACCATACATCAATGGAAAGATTATTTATTCAGCTTTCAGATGATGCATAAATCTCAATTTCAACAAAATGACCCTTATGACTGGTTTAGTGGACCATGGTCACAAATTATGATTTTTCTTTTGGCTCAACTCCGATCATCTCCAGAGAACATCAGGCCAGTTTATTTGTGTAGCTCTTCACAAAAGTAGCTTTACAGATAGTCATGATGTTATAAAGTCCACACTGAGCTGGATAACAGTATACTTTACACATGGAGGTCACAGAAACGATCCGGCCGTTGAGATTTGCGTGACTCACTTTATGTGGATAAAATAGGATATAGTTACAAGTTGGGGTTATTAATTCACTATGCAATGATATGGAAATCTGTAAGGTTTGTTTACAACAATTTAGTGTAGTCAAGTCTCCTTTATGATGATACAGCGCTTTATACGATACACAACGTTTCTAAGCAGCATCACAGTGATGAAAAAAAAAAACTGTTAATGTTGTAAAAAAAATCATCAGTTATGAAATTATTCTCCTCTGTTACAAACTAAAACCCTGTTCGTTTTTGTATAATTACTGTGTGTCGCCTCCGCTGTGGTAGTCATCATGAACACATGCCTTTATTTCTTATGTCTTTTAAGAAGCAAGCTTATTTTCTCAATATAAAGTTTGTTAAAGTGTTGAAGTGAAAATCAGAAAAACTCTAGGATTCTAGGAACTCTCATTCTTTGAGCTGTAAGCTGATTGTTGACGGCTTGATGTTTCAGCTTTCAGAATGATTCCCTATCCTCTGGAGAAGGGCCACCTGTTCTATCCATATCCAGTCTGTACGGAGACGGCGGACAGAGAACTGCTACCAAGTAAGAGATTGTCCTGCATCTCACCTGGGCTCGTTTCTGTCGTCTGCGGTGTCCAGATCCTCTCTGAACCTATCAGTGCCTTTCAGTGTAGTATATTAGGCCTTTGCTGCTGCTTCAGAGTCAAATCTGGACTGGTTTTGATCCAGTAGGGTCATATCTCCAGATGAACACTTTCTGAAGCAGCTCAGCTTTACTTGATTCTCCATCAATCATGTTTTAGTCTCAAATCTGATCATCAGGATCTTCCGAGGAGCCTTTATTTCTTCATCTCTCAATAAGCATTGCATGTTTGGATCATCCACATCTTATCTTACTGAGACGTATTATTGGAGATATAGAGTGAGTGAATTTTCAGACTATTTTCAGACTATTATTTGGTATGTCGGGCATTACAGGGTTAAAAGAGTGCTTGTGTAATTACTGACACAGCCTTGTCTCCAAACCCATCTGCTGTTATTTTAATATCCAGCACAGCTGTCAAGCTCCAAGAAAATAAACATACTTAACATAAAGTTGTGTGATCACTGAGGCGCTTCTCTCTTGGTGCAGTAGTAGTTAACACTGACTCTCTCTGTGTGCGTGCGATGATAGTGACTCTCCAAAAGGCGTGTGTGTGTGCAGTGTGTGTGTGTGTGTGTGCAGCATGCGTACTGTACCTCTGTGTCTGTGTGTGTGCGTGTGTGTGTGTGTGTGTGTGTGTGTGTCTGTGTGTGTGTGTGTCTTTGTCTCTCTGTGTGCGTGCGCGTGTGTGTGTCTGTCTGTAAGCAGTGTTCCACGAGGTGTCAGTGTATCCTAAGAAGGAGCTGCCGTTCTTCATCCTCTTCACGGCGGGTCTCTGCTCCTTCACAGCTATGCTGGCGCTCCTCACGCATCAGTTCCCAGAGCTCATGGGAGTGTTTGCTAAAGCCGTGAGTGTCACACACCTCAGTACTCCACACAAACACACCACACTTAAAGGCTGTTCTTTCCATCAGCACAGATTCAGTATCATCAGCTCTGATGAAGAATGGTTTGAATGGCACTGATACGTAGGGTTTGGCCAAACATGACGTTTTTTGATAACTCATCATGCTCATATTTGTATTTGAAATGTAAATTCATCACATGGTGAAAATATGACAGAGTTTATCTCAACCATTGTGTTACTCTACAAATATTTAACTACTTTCCCCATGTTTTCATAGAGACTAGTATGTAATTTCTGATTAAATATAATCAGCTGGATTTGAAAAAAGGAGTTTAAGGAGAAAGTGGCACATCTTACCCCATTGCCTCCTATTTTGTTTAACTGTGAAACTGTTTTTCAGAAATGAATCGGGTATAAAATGCACAGATTAAAAATAATCAGAAGAAATCAATAATACTTGAACAAATCAAGCTAAAGACTCTTGAGTTCGTGACTGAATTCTCTGGATCTCTCCATATTAAACTAGTTCTTATCTTCACTTTCACAGTTTGTTGTAGTCTGAACATCTGAATGGGTTTGTGTGCATGTTTCTGCTTGCTGAAGATCAATCACTTCCAATTCCTCACTCGCAGTGTGTGAAAGTTACTTTTAAAAGTAATGCATTATAATATTATACAAGTAATTGTGTTCGAAATTACTTTTTATGGAAAGTAATGTTACGTTACTTTTCTCATCTGGGCTGGGCTTGCTTGTTTTTTATATGAAAAAGTTATTTTGTTATTATATGTTACTCTTTTTGGCAAATTCACATCTGTACAGTAGAGGGCACCTTTGAGCCGTGCTGCCGCTCCGGATCACATGAAGAATCAGATGCAAGAGAAGAAAGTTCAACACTAAAGGAATAAAAACATTAAAATAAATAAAACACAAATGTTAAGGTTTATCTTAAGTCACTTTTGCTCATTGGTATGATTGAATTGGATCATCAAAGGTCAGCAGCGAAGACACTGGTTAATAAAATGGGATTAAACACTTACAGGATATTAATTTTATTTAACATACAGGTGCATATCAATAAATTAGAATATCATGGAAAATTTAATTTAAGTAATTCTCAACTCAAATTGTGAAACTCGTATTAAATTAATTTAATGCACACAGACTGAAGTAGTTTAAGTCTTTGGTTCTTATAATTGTGATGATTTTGGCTCACATTTAACAAAAACCCACCAATTCACTCTCAACAAATTAGAATATGGTGACATGATCTGCTAATCAACTCAAAACACCTGCAAAGGTTTCCGGAGCCTTTAAAATGGTCTCTCAGTTTGGTTCACTAGGCTACACAATCATGGGGAAGACAGTTGTCCAGAAGACAATCATTGACACCCTTCACAAGGAGGGTAAGCCACAAACATTCATTACCAAAGAAGCTGTTCACAGAGTGCTGTATCCAAGCATGTTAACAGAAAGTTGAGTGTAAGGAAGAAAAAGTTGCACAACCAAATGAGAAAACTGCAGACTTATGAGGATTGTCAAGCAAAATCGATTCAACAATTTGGGTGAACTTCACAAGGAATGGACTGAGGCTGGGGTCAAGGCATCAAGAGCACCACACACAGACGTGTCGAGGAATTTGGCTTCAGTTGTCGTCAGAGGCGTCTTACCTGGGCTAAGAGAAGAAGAACTGGACTGTTGCCCAGTGGTCCAAAGTCCTCTTTTCAGATGAGAGCAAGTTTTGTATTTCATTTGGAAACCAAGGTCCTAGAGTCTGGAGGAAGGATGGAGAAGCTCATAGCACAAGTTGCTTGAAGTCCAGTGTTAAGTTTCCACAGTCTGTGATGATTTGGGGTGCAATGTCCTCTGCTGGTGTTGGTCTATTGTGTTTTTTTGAAAACCAACGTCACTGCACCTGTTTACCAATACATTTTGGAGCACTTCATGCTTCCTTCTGCTGACCAGAAACCAGCAAAGATGCGGATTTAATTTTCCAGCAGGATTTGGCACCTGTCCACACTGCCAAAAGCACCAAAAGTTGGTTTCATTTGACCATGGTGTTACTGTGCTTGACTGGCCAGCAAACTCACCAGACCTGAACCCCATAGAGAAGCTATGAGGTATTGTCAAGAGGAAAATGAGAAACAAGAGACCAGAAAATGCAGATGAGCTGAAAGCCACTGTCAAAGAAACCTGGGCTTCCATACCACCTCAGCAGTGCCACAAACTGATCACCTCCATACCACGCCAAATTGAGGCAGTAATTAAAGCAAAAGGAGCCCCTACCAAGAATTGAGCTCATATACAGTAAATTAACATACTTTCCAGAAGGCCATAAATTCACTAAAATTTTTTTTTGTATTGGTCTTATGAAGTATTCTAATTTGTTGAAAACATTGGTGTGTTTTTGTTAAATGTGAGGCAAAACCATCACAATTAAAAGAACCAAAGACTTAAACTACTTCAGTCTGTGTGCATTGAATTTATTTAATGCAAGAATTTCACAATTTGAGTTGAATTACTGAAATAAATGAACTTTTCCACGACATTCTAATTTATTGAGATGCACATGTATTTAATTATTGCAGGTTTGTACAATATTCTAAGTTTGCATTTGACTGTTTTTATTGATTGTGAGGAACACTGAATGCATTTTTGTGCAGGTGAGATGTGTAAATACATGTTAATATTTAGTCTAGAGCTACAGTAAGATCGTGTTGATATTTAGTCTAGAACTACAGTAATATCATGTGGATATTTAGTCTAGAGCTACAGTAAGATCGTGTTGATATTTAGTCTAGAACTACAGTAAGATCATGTTGATATTTAGTCTAGAACTACAGTAAGATCGTGTTGATATTTAGTCTAGAACTACAGTAAGATCGTGTTGATATTTAGTCTAGAACTACAGTAAGATCGTGTTGATATTTAGTCTAGAACTACAGTAAGATCGTGTTGATATTTAGTCTCGAACTACAGTAAGATCGTGTTGATATTTAGTCTAGAACTACAGTAAGATCGTGTTGATATTTAGTCTAGAACTACAGTAAGATCGTGTTGATATTTAGTCTAGAACTACAGTAAGATCGTGTTGATATTTAGTCTAGAACTACAGTAAGATCGTGTTGATATTTAGTCTAGAACTACAGCAAGATCGTGTTGATATTTAGTCTAGAACTACAGTAAGATCGTGTTGATATTTAGTCTAGAACTACAGTAAGATCGTGTTGATATTTAGTCTAGAACTACAGTAAGATCGTGTTGATATTTAGTCTAGAACTACAGTAAGATCGTGTTGATATTTAGTCTAGAACTACAGTAAGATCGTGTTGATATTTAGTCTAGAACTACAGTAAGATCGTGTTGATATTTAGTCTAGAACTAAAGTAAGATCGTGTTGATATTTAGTCTCGAACTACAGTAAGATCGTGTTGATATTTAGTCTCGAACTACAGTAAGATCGTGTTGATATTTAGTCTAGAACTACAGTAAGATCGTGTTGATATTTAGTCTAGAACTACAGTAAGATCATGTGGATATTTAGTCTAGAACTACAGTAAGATCGTGTTGATATTTAGTCTAGAACTACAGTAAGATCATGTGGATATTTAGTCTAGAGCTACAGTAAGATCGTGTTGATATTTAGTCTCGAACTACAGTAAGATCGTGTTGATATTTAGTCAAACTACAGTGAGATCGTGTCGATATTTAGTCTAGAACTACAGTAAGATCGTGTCGATATTTAGTCTATAACTACAGTAAGATCATGTTGATATTTAGTCTAGAACTACAGCAAGATTGTGTTGATATTTAGTCTAGAACTACAGTAAGATCGTGTTGATATTTAGTCTAGAACTGATCGTGTTGATATTTAGTCTAGAACTACAGTAAGATCATGTTGATATTTAGTCTAGAACTACAGTAAGATCGTGTTGATATTTAGTCTAGAACTACAGTAAGATCGTGTTGATATTTAGTCTAGAACTACAGTAAGATCATATCGATACATAGTCTAGAACTACAGTAAGATCGTGTTGATATTTAGTCTAGAACTACAGTAAGATCATGTTGATATTTAGTCTAGAACTACAGTAAGATCGTGTTGATATTTAGTCTAGAACTACAGTAAGATCGTGTTGATATTTAGTCTAGAACTACAGTAAGATCATGTTGATATTTAGTCTAGAACTACAGTAAGATCGTGTTGATATTTAGTCTAGAACTACAGTAAGATCGTGTTGATATTTAGTCTAGAACTACAGTAAGATCGTGTTGATATTTAGTCTAGAACTAAGATCATGTTGATATTTAGTCTAGAACTACAGTAAGATCGTGTTGATATTTAGTCTAGAACTACAGTAAGATCATGTTGATATTTAGTCTAGAACTACAGTAAGATCGTGTTGATATTTAGTCTAGAACTACAGTAAGATCGTGTTGATATTTAGTCTAGAACTACAGTAAGATCGTGTTGATATTTAGTCTAGAACTACAGTAAGATCATGTTGATATTTAGTCTAGAACTACAGTAAGATCGTGTTGATATTTAGTCTAGAACTGCAGTAAGATCATGTTGATATTTAGTCTAGAACTACAGTAAGATCGTGTTGATATTTAGTCTAGAACTACAGTAAGATCGTGTTGATATTTAGTCTAGAACTACAGTAAGATCGTGTTGATATTTAGTCTAGAACTACAGTAAGATCGTGTTGATATTTAGTCTAGAACTACAGTAAGATCGTGTTGATATTTAGTCTAGAACTACAGTAAGATCGTGTTGATATTTAGTCTAGAACTACAGTAAGATCGTGTTGATATTTAGTCTAGAACTACAGTAAGATCGTGTTGATATTTAGTCTAGAACTACAGTAAGATCATGTGGATATTTAGTCTAGAACTACAGTAAGATCGTGTTGATATTTAGTCTAGAACTACAGTAAGATCATGTGGATATTTAGTCTAGAGCTACAGTAAGATCGTGTTGATATTTAGTCTCGAACTACAGTAAGATCGTGTTGATATTTAGTCAAACTACAGTGAGATCGTGTCGATATTTAGTCTAGAACTACAGTAAGATCGTGTTGATATTTAGTCTAGAACTACAGTAAGATCATATCGATACATAGTCTAGAACTACAGTAAGATCGTGTCGATATTTAGTCTAGAACTACAGTAAGATCGTGTTGATATTTAGTCTAGAACTACAGTAAGATCATGTTGATATTTAGTCTAGAACTACAGTAAGATCGTGTTGATAATTAGTCTAGAACTACAGTAAGATCGTGTTGATATTTAGTCTAGAACTACAGTAAGATCATATCGATACATAGTCTAGAACTACAGTAAGATCGTGTCGATATTTAGTCTAGAACTACAGTAAGATCATGTTGATATTTAGTCTAGAACTACAGTAAGATCGTGTTGATATTTAGTCTAGAACTACAGTAAGATCGTGTTGATATTTAGTCTAGAACTACAGTAAGATCATGTTGATATTTAGTCTAGAGCTACAGTAAGATCGTGTTGATATTTAGTCTAGAACTACAGTAAGATCGTGTTGATATTTAGTCTAGAGCTACAGTAAGATCGTGTTGATATTTAGTCTAGAACTACAGTAAGATCATGTTGATATTTAGTCTAGAACTGCAGTAAGATCGTGTTGATATTTAGTCTAGAACTACAGTAAGATCATGTTGATATTTAGTCTAGAACTACAGTAAGATCGTGTTGATATTTAGTCTAGAACTACAGTAAGATCGTGTGGATATTTAGTCTAGAACTACAGTAAGATCGTGTTGATATTTAGTCTAGAACTACAGTAAGATCATATCGATACATAGTCTAGAACTACAGTAAGATCGTGTCGATATTTAGTCTAGAACTACAGTAAGATCGTGTTGATATTTAGTCTAGAACTACAGTAAGATCATGTTGATATTTAGTCTAGAACTACAGTAAGATCGTGTTGATAATTAGTCTAGAACTACAGTAAGATCGTGTTGATATTTAGTCTAGAACTACAGTAAGATCATATCGATACATAGTCTAGAACTACAGTAAGATCGTGTTGATATTTAGTCTAGAACTACAGTAAGATCATGTTGATATTTAGTCTAGAACTACAGTAAGATCGTGTTGATATTTAGTCTAGAACTACAGTAAGATCGTGTTGATATTTAGTCTAGAACTACAGTAAGATCATGTTGATATTTAGTCTAGAGCTACAGTAAGATCGTGTTGATATTTAGTCTAGAACTACAGTAAGATCGTGTTGATATTTAGTCTAGAGCTACAGTAAGATCGTGTTGATATTTAGTCTAGAACTACAGTAAGATCATGTTGATATTTAGTCTAGAACTGCAGTAAGATCGTGTTGATATTTAGTCCAGAACTACAGTAAGATTATGTTGACACAATGCTCTGCACTTACTCCTGATTTCTGTCCCCATGGCAACACCAGAGCTGTCACTCAATACATCAGAAACAAAGTAACTGTTACGTATTTGAAAAAGATGTTTCATTTTAAATCAAAAAGTGATGTTACTTTACTAGTTACTTGTGAAAAGTAACCCATCTTTCTTGTAATGTTACCCCAGCACTGCTGTTGTCTGTGAATCTTCTCATGCTATTATTGAATGTGATTTAATACGGAGGCTATAGTGTTCAGATATCTGACTGGTTTCTGTCTGGTTTATCACAGTTCCTGAGCACTCTGTTCGCCCCGCTCAACTTCATCATGGAGAAAGTGGAGAGTATTCTTCCCTCGAGTCTGTGGCACCAGCTCACGCGGATCTGAGCTCCTGGATATGCATTATTATTATTATTGTTATTGACTGAGGTGCCAAGTTCTTCAGAAGTGCCCCGACCGCCAGAAAACAAGAGAAACACAACCGACGTCAAACGCCGAAGGAATTATTTCCCCCTTAATCTCCTGTCAATCGTTTCTGTTGAAAACTTTTAATTTCCATCAGTATATAAAGAAAAAATAAATCAATTTCTGTACTGCGGCAAAAACTGACGTCTCAATTTTTGAAGTCCATAAGAGAAAATCATCTATGTTCATCATTGTTTTATATTATAATGTGCTATTCTATATGCTTATGCTGCTGATTCATGCCAGGATCGTTAAGAATCATCTTAATCTGTGAACAAGAGAGACATGTTTTACTGTAAACACAAAGTGAGTGTGAGAGAGTGCGTGTGTGAGAGAGAGTGTGTGTGTGTGTGAGTGTGAGAGCGTGTGTCTGTGAGTGTGTGTGTGTGTGTGTGTGTGTGAGAGGGAGTGCGTCTGTGAGAGTGTGTGTGAGAGAGTGCGTCTGTGAGAGTGTGTGTGTGTGAGAGTGGGAGTGTGTCTGTGAGAGTGTGTGTGTGAGTGTGAGAGAGTGCATCTGTGAGTGTGTGTGTGTTTGAGAGTGCATCTGTGAGTGTGTGTAAGTGCGTCTGTGCTAGTGTGTGTGTGTGCGTGAGAGTGTGAGTGTTTGTGTGTGAGTGCAAGTGTGTGAGTGTGAGAGAGTGCGTCTGTGAGTGTGAGAGAGTGCGTCTGTGAGTGTGTGTATGTGTGTGTGTTTGAGAGTGCATCTGTGAGTGTAAGTGTGTCCGTGCGAGTGTGTGTGTATGTGTGCGTGAGAGTGTGTGTGTGTGTGAGTGCAAGTGTGTGAGTGCGTCTCTCTCTCTGTGTGTGTGTGTGTGTAGTCAAGGTCTGCGGCTCTCCACTCTCAAGTGAAGGATTTGGACATTGACTAGTGCTCTATTATATGTTACTTATTCAGCTGTGCACAATTCCAAAATAATTAGCGTTTTATAGATTTCACATCTGGAAGAGAAGTATACACACGTTTTCCGCGCGCACGTTCATGCTCTGTCTGAATCACAGGAACATCAAACATAGAACGGATTCTACTCAACGTTTAATAGCTGAGGCTGGTGTGTCGTTAAGGTCGTGGATCAGTTGACTTCATGTGCGAGAGAGTTGTGCTGGTCTGCCGAGGTTTGCAGCTGATTTCAGCAGAAGAACAGAGAGAGTGAAGGTGCTGGAAAACGTGTGTGTGTGTGTGTGTCTCCTGAAGCAGCAGTGATCTCCGTCACAGTCAATCTGAAAGAAGATTAAGACCATTCATCCATCCATCCCTCCATAGATCCCTTCATTAATGGATGGATGATGGGTGGACCAAGGTTTAATGGTTCTAAAATAGACATTTTAGTGAATGTTTATCCATATTATGCACAAAGCAATGGTGAGGAAATGAGTGACTGGTGTTTGATGCTTAGACATGAACTTAAACTGCTTTTTATTAAATATATAAAAAAGGCCAAGTCCCAAAAACCTTCCCAAAAAGTCACCTACATCTTGGATGCCCTGCAGGGGGTAAGCAGATATAACAAAAATTGGGTGAACTATCCCTTTAACTGTTCTTCATTAATGAGTTAATACCGATCAACATTTATAATGTCCATCAGAAGCACATAGCTGACGCTTCTCTTCAGCGCCGCTGATCTCTACACCGCCGAGAAGCCCAGAGGAAACCACTTCTCCTGGTCCAGAACGCCGTCTCCCAGAACCACGTTTGTAGCCGCTACAAAAGCCTGTCTGCTCTTCACCGTCACCTCCAGCACGTGACCATGGAGCTTGGGCACGTTCCTGTACTCGATCTGACGAGAAAGCAACAGGTCTGAGAGAAGAATGAAGCATTTCAAAGAAACCCATGGCTTTTCTCTTACCAGCTCATTAAACGTGGGATTGTCATTGCTGCGGACCGCTTTGGTCTTCCTCTTGCTCTTGTCCTGTGGGTCGGGTCTTAGTCTCGTGACCACATAAGCGTCCGGACACGAGCCGTTAGACATCCTCTGACAGACAGCACACAGTTCTACTTCAGAATAGGGCTTTACACTCGTGCAACTGCACAAATTAGTTAACGTGAACACATGTAATCGTTCCCATGCTGTCCTTGTAATTTAGTAAGCCAAACAACCCCAATTAATATCATTTTTAAACACAAAACAGCATTTTTTCTAATGAAAAAATAAATTTTAAGAAATATTTTTTTCCCGGTAACACTTTACTTGAGGCCTTTATGCATAATGCATTATAAAGGTATTCATAATGTACGCTGTAATGAATTATGTATTTTCATAAATGCATTGTAATATTTAAAGGTTTATTTCTCATGTGCTTTAATGCATTATATCTATTAAATGTTTAACAATGAATAGATAATTATCATAACTGTGGTTACAGTTATTCATGAGATTATACAGGTGCATAACTAAGGCATTATACAATTATTTAAAGGCTTTAAGTAAAGTGTTCCCTGATTTTCAAATCGAACAATAATGGCTTGACTCACAATATTTTTCAAATGCTTTATCAACACAGATAACTTATAGTCTTTATAAGACAGGTAGAGCTGGATCTGCGGTCGCAGATGAGCATCCGTTTCTGAAACAAACATTTTCATCTTTAATGAATGCAGGTCTGCTGAACATGTGCCGTATCCGGTGACCGTATGCAAACAATGTTCATTTTAACAAGAAATGGTTTGGAAATAAAACATGTGAATTAATTCCTGAAGCAAATCAAAGTTATGCAACAACATACATATATATATATATCCAAAAACGTAATTATTATGACAGCAAGCTAGCTGTATGACCATTGAGTCCTCAGCAATACTTCTCATGCGTCATCAATCATCGTCCGGGAAGAGAATATGTAATTGGGTTTAGTCTTTACCTGACTTGACCGCAGTGTTTGGTCCGTCCAGAAACAGGCTACAGACGTATTCGTTCTGTCAATGACATGATGAAATATAAACAGTGCTCGAAGAGGAAAAAACAAGTGCTAGTACCCCCGCCCCTTATTTATTTATATGCATATTTATTTATTTTTATAGTACACTGCAAAAGATGCTTTTTTTGTCTTGTTTCCAGCCAAAATATCTAAACTCTCAAACCATAAGGATTTTCTAGACAAGTAAAAATTGTCAACATTAAGTCAGTTTTTGCTTGAAACAAGCGAATCTTGTTTTCTGTTTGAAATCTAATTATTTGAATTACCCCATTGGCAGATTATTTTGCTTGTTTGAAGCAAAAATTGTTAATGTTGACAATTTTTACTTGTCTAGAAAATCCTTCTTGAGTTGAGAGTTTAGATATTTTGGCTGGAAACAAGACAAAAAAATCTAAGTATTCTGACTATATCTCGCAATTGTGAGTTTTTATATCACGCAATTCTGACTATATCTCGCAATTGTGAGTTTTTATATTGTGCAATTCTGACTATATCTCACAATTGTGAGTTTTTATATCACGCAATTCTGACTATATCTCGCAATTGTGAGTTTTTATATCACGCAATTCTGACTATATCTCACAATTGTGAGTTTTTATATTGTGCAATTCTGACTATATCTCACAATTGTGAGTTTTTATATTGTGCAATTCTGACTATATCTCACAATTGTGAGTTTTTATATTGTGCAATTCTGACTATATCTCACAATTGTGAGTTTTATATCACGCATTCTGACTATATCTCGCAATTGTGAGTTTTTATATCACGCAATTCTGACTATATCTCACAATTGTGAGTTTTTATATTGTGCAATTCTGACTATATCTCGCAATTGTGAGTTTTTATATCACACAATTCTGACTATATCTCGCAATTGTGAGTTTTTATATCACGCAATTCTGACTATATCTCGCAATTGTGAGTTTTTATATCGTGCAATTCTGACTATATCTCGCAATTGTGAGTTTTTATATTGTGCAATTCTGACTATATCTCACAATTGTGAGTTTTTATATTGTGCAATTCTGACTATATCTCGCAATTGTGAGTTTTTATATCACACAATTCTGACTATATCTCACAATTGCAAGTTTATATCACACAATTCTGACTATATCTCGCAATTGTGAGTTTTTATATTGTGCAATTCTGACTATATCTCGCAATTGTGAGTTTTTATATCACGCAATTCTGACTATATCTCGCAATTGTGAGTTTTTATATCACGCAATTCTGACTATATCTCGCAATTGTGAGTTTATATATCGCAATTCTGACTATATCTCGCAATTGTGAGTTTTTATATCACGCAATTCTGACTATATCTCACAATTGTGAGTTTTTATATCACGCAATTCTGACTATATCTCACAATTGTGAGTTTTTATATTGCAATTCTGACTATATCTCACAATTGTGAGTTTTTATATCGTGCAATTCTGACTATATCTCGCAATTGTGAGTTTTTATATTGTGCAATTCTGACTATATCTCACAATTGTGAGTTTTTATATTGTGCAATTCTGACTATATCTCACAATTGTGAGTTTTTATATTGTGCAATTCTGACTATATCTCGCAATTGTGAGTTTTTATATCACGCAATTCTGACTATATCTCACAATTGTGAGTTTTTATATTGTGCAATTCTGACTATATCTCACAATTGTGAGTTTTTATATTGTGCAATTCTGACTATATCTCGCAATTGTGAGTTTTTATATCACACAATTCTGACTATATCTCACAATTGCAAGTTTATATCACACAATTCTGACTATATCTCGCAATTGTGAGTTTTTATATTGTGCAATTCTGACTATATCTCGCAATTGCAAGTTTTTATGTCACACAATTCTGACTATATCTCACAATTGTGAGTTTTTATATTGTGCAATTCTGACTATATCTCGCAATTGCAAGTTTTTATGTCACACAATTCTGACTATATCTCGCAATTGCAAGTTTTTATGTCACACAATTCTGACTATATCTCACAATTGCGAGTTTTTAATAAATTACTGTCACTGTAATTAAAAAACTCGTAAATCATTATCGATGCTGGAGTCTTTTTAAATCTTTAAGTTCGTTTTGTGATAGTTTTCACTCATTGGTGGAGTGATGTTGTGTATTGTCATGTAAAGTATTGGGAAGCAGCACTCACTCACCCCTTTACAGGGCCCTTCGAACAGCTCCTTCAGATACTTGTTCAGCAGAGACATCTTTCTGCTTGCTGTAAAGGACATGTTAAACCAGCTGGGGAACCTAGAACAGCACAGAGACCAGATCAGTCCGGGCCTCCTCGGCTGAGGAGTCATAACACATGAGCCGGTCTCTTACTTCGGGAGCGTGGACTCGATGAAGTGCTTCTGCAGCAGCTTATGGAGCATCTCAAACTGAGCAAAGCTCTTCTGAACGACGAGGTATCCGTCCTCAATCATCAGCCTCAGCTCATACGTCTGACATGGAGGACATTAGAAATGCACAGCTGAGATGTATGATTTTACCAACATTTATAAAGTTCAAATATATTTTATTTCAAGTATACTTTATGTAGAGTACTAATATCAATGCACAGTATTGTAAGTGTTTCAATGCTGCTTGAGAATAAATTGGCTCACTTTTTAGTTAAAGCTGTACATTAATTGAACTAGTTGATGTTATGTTTTTCCTTTCTATTGCAAACGCACTGTAAGCTATACTTGCAAGTGAATGTACTAGCTATATAGAGTACAACAGGGCTATAGGAGCCCTTGATATTATTTTCATCTAAATGACTAGATGGCACAAGAAGCACTTTCTAAAACATCTGCTTTTTAAGATGCACGTGCAAATTTGTCTGAACCTTGTATGATTATGATTCTGTGCTTACTTGAGCTAATATTTTATGTTTTTTTAAATGTTGTAGATTTATGTAGCAAACGAGAATCGCTAAAATGAATGCATATATTTTGAGACAAATGTCTACTTAATGATTTTCAGATATTTAAAGCGGCAATTTTTAAATAACGACAGAATATGTAAAAGTAAGGTATTTGGGCTAAAAAGCGCCTCTGCTGTTGGGGCTAAAGACACAATAATTAACATGATAATTAATAGATTTCTGACTTTTCCATTTGTTGACATGGTTATATTCAGATGGTAAATATCATATATTATGTATGTGTCCATATTAGAGATAATCACCATGTTTTAGAATGAAACATCATGTTTAAAAAACACGATATTAATCATATCATATAATAAAATATCATTTGTTGTTACTACTGTAAATCTATATTAAATTATTATTGGATTGCTTTCAGAATTTTACTTATTAAAATAATTTTGGTTCTGTATTATTAAATTAACATTTTAATGACAGTATATTTATTAAACACATTTTTTTTTTTTGAAAAATTAGCAGAAAATACTACAAACTTTGCTAAAGTGATTGTTTTGAACAAGTATTAACTTAGACATTATTAAAAAAAAACGGTATTTTAGCTGAAGTATGTATTAATACCGTGTGTGCCACCTCATTTATGATTTTTATACAAAATAAACAACTTGAATGATTTATTTTCACACAAAATCTTGCTCCATTAATGTTCAATAATTTTTTCTGCAATTATAAATTTTATGCGCAGTGAATTGCACATTTGGGCCTTTAGTACCCTAAATCTTTAGCTATATACTCTACGTCTAGCTGACTTCATAGTTTATGAAAGTGAACACGTTGAAGTATACTCTCAGTAAACTACCAGTCTATACTATTTTCTTTAAGTTTTCTATACGTGAAGCTAACATCATACTTATAGTTTACTCACGCTGTGGAAGATCTATGTATGAATCAAAGGCATTAATGAAAGATCTTGAGCCATTTCATCCAAAAGATGATTAGTTCCTCTAGACTTAAATATCTGTTTAAAATCATTAGGATATTAAGATTGTGTTCCATGAAGATATTTAGTACATTTTCTACATTAAAACTTAATTTTTAATTAGTAATATGCATTGCTAAGAACTTCATTTGAACAACTTTAAAGGCGATTTTCTCAATATTTGGATTTTTTTGCACCCTCAGATTCCAGATTTTTAAATATTGTCCAAACCATACATCAATGGAAATATTATTTATTCAGCTTTCAGATGATGCATCAATCTCAATAAAATAAAATAAAATGAATACTGTTTTTTTTCTCCAGGGCCACATATGCTGGCGTTTTACCTCAAATAAGCCAATTGGTATGAAAAATAGCACTAAGCAGTACAAACATAGGCCAAACATGCTTGGATTGTTCTGTATACTTGCCAGTATAAGCCAAAAGTGGTATAAGTCAAGTATACATTTCTTAAGTATATCTCCGACTGGAATTATACAATATTATTTATTAGACACCTACTAATAGCATGTCTTCACAACATCATAATGCTTCTTCTCAAAGGTTTTTGTGATGTAAACTCACCACATCTTTGCCGTTCGCTGTATATTTCTGGATCACGGCCTCCTGTATGTTAGCGTTGGAGGAGATCTGGCTGTTAGCCTGCGCGTCTGAACGCTTGATGGAGGAAAGCTGCACCATATTGTGGATGAGGAAGTTTATCTTGACTGGGAAACTCTCCATGCTCTCCTTAATTTTTCTGAAACCGAAAACACACATCTACTACTTCGCCATGAGCAGAACCTCTTATTGCAAAGGCCATATCTCGCTTGTGTGTTGATTTGTGCAATCTTTCATTTTTGTAAAAAGTGCCGTGTGAGGAGAGGACATGATCTATTCACTGCAAAAAAATATTATTAATATTATATATTATATAAATATAAATATTATTGAAAAAAAAAACAAGAAAACAAGCAAATAATCTGCCAATAGGGTCAACAAAATAAAGTTATTTAAAACATAAAACTAGATTATTTTGCTCGTTTCAAGCAAAAACACACTTAATTTTGACTTGTTATTTCCGAAAACAAGACAATAATATTTACTTATTATATTTTGGCTGAAAACAAGACAAAAGAATCTAAGTAAGAAAAACATTTTTTGCAGTGTATTCGCTGCAGAATGAGTCTTAAAGATGCATAACGATCTACTGAAACTGTAATGAGGAGATATTTAAAATAAAGCATGGAAACAACGTACAACAAATGCTATATTCATAATTAAAACTTAGATGATATCAAACTTAAAAATTGCATTTTATAAGAGGATTAACAGACATTAGAGATAAATAAACATATTCAAAAATAAGACGTACAGATCATAATTAATGCTGCCGAACGATTAATCTCATCCAAAATAAACATTTTTGTTTACTAAATATATGAATGTGTACTGTGTATATTTATTATGTATATATAAATACAAACACATGCATGTTAATAATTAAGACAAATACGTTATGTTTATATATTAAATATATTTATATAAGAATATAAATGTATAGACAAGTAATTATTTTCTAAATGTATACTGTATGTGTGTGTTTATATATGCACATAATAAATAAATACAGTACACATACATATATTATGTAAACAAAACTTTAACATTTGTGATCCTGGAGCACAAAACCAGTCATAAGTGTAAATGTTTTTATTATTGAGATGTATACATCATATAATGAATAAATAATATTTCCATTGATGTATGGTTTGGACAATATTTGAAAATCTGGAATCTGAGGAGCAAAAAAATTAAAATATTGAGAAAATCATCTTTAAAAGTTGTTCAAATTAAGTTCTTAGCAATGCAAATTAATAATCATTTTTTTTTATGTAATCAAAAATGTAGAAAATGTACAAAATATCTTCATGGAACATTATCTTAATATCCTAATGATTTTGGGCATAAAATAAAAATGTATAATTTTGACTCATACAATGTATTGTTGTCTATTGCTATAAATATAGCTGTGCTGCTTATGACTGCTTTTGTGCTGCAGGGACACAATTATTGGTGTGATGTGTTTACTTAGTAAAATATGAAGTGGCTTCCAGCTCAGAGTCGTGAGGCCTCAGTTTGTTGTGAACGTATTTTAGGTCCTGGATGTCCTTCAGGTCAGGCATACCGGCCGCCAGCATCTACAAGCAGACATGTGCATCGATACAGAAAACACACCAGAGAAGACGGGATCAAGTAATAATGACCAAACACTGTAAAACCAAGTCAAGCAAACATAGCCTCACCAGCTGCAGCAAACCGAGCACCAGAGCAGAGCGTCTGCGCAGACGGTTGTATGCATCACAACACAGCTCCACGAAGCGATGGAGACGCTGTGATTCTCCCCCCCGCCCGTGATGAAGCGCTGCATCTCTGGAGTGAAGATGAACGGCGTCCGGTCTCTGTCAGTTCACAACGGGGACGTTTAGAAGGGATTCCTTGGTTAAACTTTACTTGAAGAGGAGTGCATAAGACTGACATGTCATGAATATTAATGAGGTTTGTGACACCTGTCATTAAGTGTCATTCGCTCAGTTAATGCAATGATGACATTGTTTGAGATGTCTTTGTAATGGGGTAGGGTTGTTTAGGTTAGATTAGGTTTACTGAGTCAATGGCACTTAATGACAGGTATCATAAACATGCATAAACCTAATTAATATTCATTTACATTTAGCAGATGCGTTTATCCAAAGTGACTAACAGTGCATTCATGCTATACACATTGTTGTCAGTACATGCATGTGTTCCCTGGGAATCGAACCCACAACCTTTGCCCTGCTAACGCAATGCTCTACCACTGAGCCACAGGAACACATCTTATGCACATCTCTTCAAGTAAAGTGTTACTGAGTATATTTCACTGGCCAGATAAATGAACACGAACATTTTTTTATTCATATCAGTCAATATTGATAATTATCACGAAAAATATCAGATCTTTATTTCATGTTTAACGCCATATTTTTGCTTAACCTTGATATTTTTGATGCGTTCAGAAATTTAGTCTCATAAGAATAATAAGAAGCTTAAATAGCAGATCAGTAGGTTGGGCTTTCTTAAGCCAACCTAATAAAATTCAATACAAATACCCACAATTCTGCCGAAATACCACGGTGCAGTTCGTGTTACTACAGTAAATCCATGGTGATTTGTCTTCTGACTGTCTCGTTGCACAGTATTTCTGCTGTTTGTCAAAACAGTTTCATCCGGCTTTAAACTAGTTTACAGTTTATTTCAACCGCTTAAACCACTAAACCACTCATTTTCAAAACGTTGCCTCTTTTTTCTCAAAACTTTACACAAATCCAAGAATTGCACACAAAATACAAAATACCTCACATCTCTTGCAAAACGAAGCACCAACCAAAATATCTAAAACTTCTTAAATCACGAAGGATTTTCTAGACAAGTAAAAAGTTTCAGGAAAAAACAAGTCAAAATTAAGTGAGTTTTTGCTAATAATCTAATAACAAATAGAAAACAATATTATTTTGCTCGTTTCAAGCAAAAACTCACTTAATTTGGACTAGTTTTTCCTGAAAACAAGACAATAATATTTACTTGTCTAGAAAATCCTTCTTGATTTAATAATTTTTGATATTTTGGCTAAAAATAAGACACAAAATCTCAATATGAAAATCCTTTTTTGCAGTTTGAAGTCAAAGGCTGATAATTAGTGTCTGTTTTTGCAGATTTGGTGTGTAAGCAGATTAAAAAAGTTATTTGTGTCTCAAGATCTTCACGCTGGATCTGTTTCGTTCTGCTCGTCTATAGTAAATGTATATTTATCGATTTATCGCCCAGCCCTACTTTTCCATCACCCGAAGTGAGAAGAAATGAAATCACTTGCCTCTTGATGCTACCGAACTTCTGCGCATTGCCCATGATCTTGCCGAAGTCGATGTGGAACATGTGGCCGCTGTGTTTGATCATGATGTTGTCGTTGTGGCGGTCGCAGATGCCCAGAATGAATGTGGCGACACACCAGCCGGCGCAGGAGTGAAGGAAGTTCATCACGGCCTGAAGCACACCGAGAGCAGACATCAGCGATGAAGACATGCTCGGGATATATTAGGGATGTAACGATTCACTCAACTCACCATTCAAAACACAATTAGATTTTAGATCAATTAAATGTGTCCTTTTATTATTGCTTGAACAAAATGCTGCACGTTTCTTTCTGAAATTGAAATATAAGACTAATAATATATTAATATAGCAAAAGAATATTGATCTTTTGTTGGTTTTGATTGCTTTTATTGTCCTCAATTTATATATATATATATATATAATTACATTAAACATAATGTAAATAACAAAACTAAAGTCCCAAATCAAATAAATAAGTAAC
The DNA here is from genome assembly GCA_027564155.1 of Gymnocypris eckloni scoliostomus. Lineage (NCBI taxonomy): Eukaryota > Metazoa > Chordata > Actinopteri > Cypriniformes > Cyprinidae > Gymnocypris > Gymnocypris eckloni. The sequence continues at coordinate 15,379,805 of CM050423.1, read as the reverse complement.
ACAAATCAAATGCATCTCTTCATTTAAACAAACTAAGGCTTTTCTTCCCTCTTTCCATTTAAAATTAAAGGCAACCGCTGCATTTTAATCATCATCCAAACAAAGATACTGCATACATGCCGTTTATAATCTAAATTAGATTGTAGAATTTCTAAATTTGAAGCAAAAACAGAATGGTCTGACTTAAGTTTTGTGAAACTATACATAAAGAAATATCTGCATGAAATGAAACAGCAGACGAGCTGAATGAGACGCAGATTCACTCTCTGCCAGCAGGTGGTGCTTAAAGCCTTGGTTACCGCTGTAAACAAAGCAGCGCTGCACTTATGAACAGCAATGATACAGTGTTTCCTTGGTTACCGCTGTAAACAAAGCAGCGCTGCACTTATGAACAGCAATGATACAGTGTTTCCTTGGTTACCGCTGTAAACAAAGCAGCGCTGCACTTATGAACAGCAATGATACAGTGTTTCCTTGGTTATCGCTGTAAACAAAGCAGCGCTATGCTTATGAACAGCAATGATACAGTGTTTCCTTGGTTACCGCTGTAAACAAAGCAGCGCTGCACTTATGAACAGCAATGATACAGTGTTTCCTTGGTTACCGCTGTAAACAAAGCAGCTGCACTTATGAACAGCAATGATACAGTGTTTCCTTGGTTACCGCTGTAAACAAAGCAGCTGTTTATCTCGCAGTTAATCGTTACATCCCTAGAATATATGCAGTACCTTCTCGTAGTCTTCTCTGGTCTTGTTCCTCATATGGAACCATTTCTCCAGTGTGTCTTCCCTCAGCGCTCCAGACAGACCCCACTCCTGGTGAATCTGTGCCAGCGTCACGGCGTCACGCACCACTTCCACTAAACCTGAACACAAACACTCATGACACCAGCTCTTATGTTCATATCTTAAAATGATCTGTATGTATTAATGCATTAACTTTTGACTGCTTTTAGGTCAAGGTCAAGTATATTTACACGGAGTGTCTATTCACACTGAGTGCAGATAGCCCAGATATTGACCATTAAGGTTGAATCCATTTAATAATTTGAATTAAAACTATAATTTACACGCAATATGTTATTATTGCGTACTGTTTTATAATGTACAACAACACTGAGGTGGAGATAATTGCCACTATTTTCAATAAGTAGTATAAATAGCAGAAAATATTGCTATTTTAACATAGCGTAAATAGAATCCATAGCTATTTGTATTTAATGTAAATAGCATATCATTAAACAATACTGCTATTTTGACTTAGAATCCGTTGCTAGTGTAAATAGCCACTGCCTTTATTTATATAGCACCAAGTGCTGACCAAAGCACTCAAAACATCAGATATATCACTAACAAAAAGCATTAAAACATAACATTTAAAATCATTAAATAATACAATAAGTAATGTAAAACATCACCAAACGAACAGAAACCAAACAAAAAGTGTCTCTAATATATTTAAACAGAATTTGTTTTAATAAAAAGTATTGTTAGGGGATATTAGTGGTTTTGGCACCAATGCAGTCGATTTCAAAAATCAATTTCATTCTTGTAGCAAATACAGAGCATGTCTTTGTATTGTGAGGAAAACATGCTAAATCCATACAGATCGTCATTTCAAATACTGTTTCAGAGACCGTTTGTTTTATTTAATGGGGTCATTCATTGAGGAATCAAATTGTAATTGATCTTTGGCATTGATAAGGTTCCATATACAAACATACTCATGACTCAAAACTTCCTTGATAGTCCAACTTATCTACTATTTGAACAGAGGTGTTCAAAGTCCAGCTCCAACCCTAATCCAACACACGTGTGAAGCGGCTAACTAAGACCTTCAGAAAAACACGTGACAGGAGTCTGAAGCAGATCTCTCCAAGAACATTTTGAGCTCGCTTCATCTGGGCTATCTCAGAAAGATAAGACTTAACAAATGTGTCTTTAAGATTTCAAAACCCCAGCCGGCCTCGCCTCTCCTGATATCACACAAATACACGTCATCATTCAATACACATCACGATATAATAACTGGATTGTATGTGAATCTGCAGCAAACAAGCCAAAGAGACCCAGTGTGTCTGTGAGAGAGATTCGGTCAGGTTTACACTTGTTGATGTTGTTCAGGAAATTATATAATTGAGCAGCACACTACATTTAAAAGAGTAAAAGCAGTGAAACGGTGAGTATTTTACTTACCCCGCTGGCAGATAACTTTACCCGTTTTAAGCAAAATGCACTTAATTAATTTTGTCCCCTGGAAACAAGACTAAATATCTTAAGACATTTTGCTTATCTAGTAAAAGTATCTTGATTTAAAGGGGTCATGTGATGTTGCTAAAAATAACATTATTTGGTGTAATGCAATGTGTTATGTGGTTCGAGGTTCAAAAAACACATTATTTTTGCACATACTGTACATTATTGTTACTCCTCTATGCTACGCCTTTCTGAAACGCGTTGATTTTTACAAAGCTCATCATTCTGAGAAGCAAGGCGTGCTCTGATTGGCCAGCTATCCGGTGTGTTGTGATTGGCCGAATACCCCTAGCGTGAGACGGAAATGTTATAATACCCTTAACGTATTGTGATGCGTGTCCCGGCAAGACGAGACCTATTACAAACAAGACATTTGTTGCATCCACTGGGGACATAATTACTGATTATAATGACTTAGGCTATGTTCACACTTGGCGTCTTTTTTGACAAGAAAAAGTTGACGAGCGCTTTTTTAATGAAAAACAAAGCTGGCAGCGTCTGTTACAAATAGCAGCCGAGAGCGTATTTTGTTGTCATAGCAACAGCTGCAACAGTAGCATAGCGCTGTGTGCTGCAGAAATGTCAAGAAAGAGTACAAAGTTGGCTCTTCCGTTGGCTTTTGAAGTTAACGGGAAATAAAATGTCGATTCACAACGACGTCCATCTAACGGCACCTTCTCCATTTTTTTCTTGTTGTTATGGAAACGACAGATCTCGCTACTCGCTTGTCATTGGTCAGCTGTCAAAAAGGCACTTGACGTAGGGCGTTTTTTTCAGAAAAGTTTAACTTTTTTCAACTCGAAAAAACGCTCAGAGCTGCAGAAAAAGACGCCGGCGGTGGCGTTTTAAAAAGCGCTCAGGACTTTTTTGAAAACACGGTTTACTCCATAGGATTATAATGTAAAACAGACGCCGGCAGCTTCAAAAAAGACGCCAAGTGTGAACACCTTACACTGTCTTTTTAAGTTGCGCCGCGCCACGTAAACAACACCATGTCTGCATTTGTGATCGAAGAAATGCCAAACAAACGCTACTCTATACTGCTAAAAACGTATGTTTGATTCACCAGTATCAAATCTTATGAATATCAAAACGTACATACTGTGAGTCAGAAGCACCAGACTGTTCTTGCAAAGCTGGAATTGCTTCACTTTATAGTGTTCACAACCATTCATAGTGTTCACTTTCTAGGCTACTCTTCCAGGTTCAGGACACAGTAAATTGCGCTGCACAGACACCAATATTTGGGTTGAAGTGTTCTGGAACAGTGTTGCAAATATAACTTAACCACTGATTTCTAGTTGTGTCCTCTTTTGGATCCCAAACAAAGTAATTTCTCTTTCACAACGAAACACAGCGTCTCCAGAACAACACTACACCCAGAATAATAGCTCCGCCTTCTTTCTTTGAGTAAATATTTGGGCGGGGTTATGCAAATCTCCCTACATCGTGACGTAGACATGTGGGGGCGTGTTTAAATGAGGCGTTTTAGGAGAACGTGGACCAGTCTTAACTTTGATAAAGAATATATCTTTGGTTTTGAGACTTTAGTCTTTGCAGCTTCAGGGATCTTATATAAGCAGCTTATAACACTCCAAAGAGAAAGCTAAACTTGAAATCACATCAAGAATTTGAGATATTTTGACTAGAAACAAAACAAAAATACTAAGCAAGATAATGCATTTTTTTAGAGTACTGATGCAATACGAGTAAAGGATTGCAATGTATTAGTATGATTATAAGAGCAGAAACCCACTATCATTTCATCGCCGGACTGACCTTGATCTCGTCCGGTGGAAATGCATCTGTAGCTGACCATCCTCATGTCCAGTCCCTCCAGTCTCCACATGCGGTCCAGAACATGCACGATCTGCAGCACCAGCATGTCCTGCCGCAGGTTATCTCCGGTCTGAGCCAGAACACAACAGCAGAAATCATGCTTTAAGATGAACTCAACCAGCACTGACAACGTAACTCGTGAAGGATCGTCATACTTTGCAGATGAGGTCGTAGTTCTGGCCCAGTGGGTCAGCGGTGATGAAGGACACTTCCATGGGCGCTGCGTTTGAATTAAACACCTTAAAAGACTGAGAGACATGCATAGTTTTCTTGAGATTTTCATGCATTTACTGTATATCACCAGCAGTGATGGATATAACCAGAAACTCTTGAAAGTGATGCATCACGGACACAACTGCTCAGACACAAAACCATCCAACAACTATTGATAGTTTTCAGTCACGTGACCGGCTCGAAGACCTGGAGGGCAAAACATCCATAGAACCGCAGCACAAGCCTGTTTCCAATCCACAGATATTCAGATCACCTCTCAAAAGAATAAAACAAAGATATGTGACCCTGGAGCACAAAACCAGTCATAAGTGTCCATTTTAGAAGTTGAGATTTATGCATCATCTAAAAGATGAATAAATAATATTTCCATTGATGTATGGTTTGTTATGATTAGACAATATTTTAATATCTCGAATCTGAGGGTGCAAAAACATCAAAATATTGAGAACAGCTCCTTTAAAGTAGTTCAAATAAAGTTCGTAGCAATGCATATTACTAATCAAAAATTAAGTTAATATAGTAAATGTACTAAATATCTTCATGGAACATGATATCCTAATGATTCTTTGCATACAAATAAAAATGTATATTTTTTTTCCCCAAACCATGTATTTTTGGCTATTGCTACAAATATACCTGTGCTGCTTATGACTGATTTTGTGCTCCAGGGTCACATATGTGAACAAAAAGCAAGTTTTAGCCATTTGCAATCCATATAAAGCACCCGCCGCAATATTGCAATCACTAAAAATAGTGAGACATTAAAACGCTTAATTTAAAAACACTTAAAAAGTGCCTTAATGTATTACAAATATTAAAAGATCAAATTTAGTACACAGCTTATTGATTATATAGGCAAGCCAGAATATGAATGCAATGTGCTAAATGATCAATTAAGCAGTTAATGTGAAACTTTGCATTGTGTTTATATTCTGGGTTCATCTGCTTGCCTGCACAAAGTATGCAAAATCAATAAGGTGTTTACTGAATTTGGCCTTTTAATATCTGTCTTACTACATTACTCAAATATGAATACTCAAATATGTCAAAAATGGGTCTCTTTTTTAATGTGAGTGATTTTAGACAGTATGTTATAGTCGTGTCCAAAATATTATGTTATGCTTCTTCTCAGAATAGTTTTATCTATTAAGAATCTAGATCATATCAAGAGACTGATGACCTGCTTTTCACTGCTATTTCTACCAGATCTTACTGCTATAGTTGATCGTTTAGATCACGACATTGGCTTTTAAAGAACTAGTCCAATGATCTCATAATAACTGTAATACTGATCATGAAATCAGATGAGCAGATCTCAAGATTTTCTTTTTATTGCAAAAGCAGAATAAAAAGACCAACCAAAGCCCTGAAACACGGAGTCGGATACTCTCGTCTTCTCAAAGCTGGACTATTGTCAGATAAAATGAGCCAATGCTTCATAAAAGGGACAGCTGGGTAAAAACAAGGCAGTGAGATTAATCTTCCAGTGTCCGTATGGAACAAATAATAATAGAAAGCATTTTGATCTTAAATGGCTAGAAGTGGAAGATAGGATGATTGCTGCAATACTTAAATCTCCATTGGATCAGTATAATACATTACAATCTTGAATATGTTACTAGACGAGTAACAGAGGGTGCATTTATACTCCTTGATGCTAAAACAAATTGTGTTAAACGTACAGTAACACTAAATCATGGAATCTCTTACCAGTGTCATTAATGAATATGAAGAATGTATTTTTAAAGGCACACCTTGGCATTTTGTACTTATAGGAGCTTGAGGTATAGGAATTAATTGAATGAGCAATATGTTTTTAATATAGTATGTGTCTTAGATATTAAAAAAGAGGAAGACATTTTTATAGAGATGTTTTGGACACGTTTAACTTTTTCTTGATGTATGTAATAATGTATGATGTTAAGTGTTGTGGGGACCCGAGGAAGACTAGCCATGCTTGAAGGCATAGATAATGGCGATAAATACATCAATAAATAAATATAAACATAAACATGTAAGAATGAAAGAGCACAGATGTTCAACATTGTCATATTTTACAGACAAAGCAAAACAGAAATTTCATTAATAAAGGACTGTGAATAATTAAAGATTATTATTTAACCAACTTCAAATAACCAATCTCAATTTGTATCTGCCAAAACAGCTCTGATGGAGTCATAACCCTGTGTTTATTACTAATCGCTCATACACAGTAAATCTCACTAATGCATTTATTGAATTTACCTCAATATTCACCCCTTTGACCACAACCGCTGGATCTAACGGAAGCCTGCAGGACTGTGCATCGGCAAAAAAGCTCACAATCTTCCATCTCTCTTGGCTAAACACATCCTGCACAAAAACAACACTTTTAACTATTTGATTTCGGAAACAATGATCTTCTTATGTTAAGGCTCTCTGTGTTGGGTTTGTTGCCTGATATGTTTACGAGACCTTTCTCTTGGTTTTGTCAGCTGTACGGATTTTCTCCCCACTTGAGTGAGAAGATCCACCAATCTGCTCTGGCGCTGAAGCTCGTGTCTCAGAGCGCGACCGCAGCAGTGCTTCAGCGCCGACAGAACCTTATTCATCCAACTCTTATAGAGCCAGTCGTCCAGCGAGTCCACGAGTAGCCTACACACACACACACACACACACACACACACACACACACACACACACACACACACACACACACACACACACACACACACACACACACACACACACACACACACACACACACACACAGACACACACACACAGACACACACACACACACACACACACACACACACACACATACACACACACAGACAGACACAGAAACACACACACACACACACACACACACACACACACAGAAACACACACACACACAGACACACAGACACACACACACACACACACACGACACACACACACACACACACAGAAACACACACACACACACACAGACACACACACACACACACACACACACACACACAGAAACACACACACACACACACAGACAGACACACACACACACACATGATGATGCATTTGTTCCATCTAACGGTCCATTCCGTGTCAAATCAACCAAATTTCTAAAACTTCCCTGGTTCAAATTTTTGATTTTGCTGATATGTTTTCTGAAGAAAGACAGACATGTATTGTGATGAAAGCCAAAATATTAAATGTCATGGATGAATATTGACTGAGTAATCCACAATTTTGTCGAGGGGGGTAAAAATGGCAATTTTCACCTGCGATACGGAGCCAAATTACAGGGGGGTAAAAATGACTTCAGAAAGACCTCAGCATCATAATATCATTTTTACACAGAGATTGTTAGATCTATTAGTACAATCTGTTCACGTGAGCAATATTTGTTGTATTATCTACCAATGGTAACCATTCAGAAATGAGGAAAGAGCACTTTTCAAGTTTTTTCTCCAAAGTTTGCATGCCTGTATCTCAAGAAGTATTAAAGATATCTTAATGCCCTTTTAGATATTGGGTCTTAACAAACTTTCCTTTGGCATCACCATTTTTAAGTGGTTGTATTCCGGAGATATTGGAATTGCAATATGGCTCCAGGAAAAATCATTCAATTGAATGCATTTTCAGTGGTCAAAAACCAAACATGGGTCATTTTGCACAAAATATGATACTTTTATTTATTTTAAAGAGGAAGGTCTGAAGAAAAATAATGTTGAAACTAGAAATGTATATCATTACCTTCATTCAAAACAACAGACATGAACATACCTGTCTGAGGGCCAACTAATATTCTTTTTCCAAAGTCAGAGTGGTTTTATCCCATTTTCAAATGGTCACCATTGGCACATAATGCAACAAAGATTGCTAAAGTGAACAGATTTTACTAATAGACCAATCAATCTCTGTGTAAAATAATACTATGATGCTTCCATCTTTCTGAAGTCATTTTTACCCCCCTGTAATTTGGGTCGAAATTTCAGGTAAAAATTGCCATTTTGACCCCCTCTACAAAATAGTGGATTAACTCATCCATGACATTTCATATTTCTCTTTCATTACTATACATGTCTGTCTTTCTCCAAAAAAAAAAATATTAGCAAAATCTGAACCGGGGACCTCTGTTTGAGTTGACACGGAACGACCCTTATGTTTCTATTATGGTTTACAGTTCAAGTCCATTATAATAACTCCATTCAATACAATTAAAACCACTGGTAATGTGATGCATGTTTTCACACCAGTACAGCTGCTGGGCGATACGGATACAGTGCAAAGATCTTGAGAGCAGAAGCTTCACCAGCGGCCCATCGATGTCCCACTCCATCTTCAGAGCCTGGAGGAGAGATCACACGAGTTTGTTCAGTTATTCCCAGCATTATAAAGCTCAGAAGCTCAGCGTGTGTGTCTCACCTGCACCAGCTGCGGCAGAAACTCCTCCAGCTCACTGTCACACATCTGCTGAAAACACTGCACCGCCGCTGACCGCACACACTGGTCATGAAACCTGACACAAACACATCCGCTTCACTGTAATACACATACAGTGCTTATTCTCTGGTTCACAGCAGAAGTGCAGTTCAAGCTGTTTGCAGTAGTTTATTCACTCTCTGTGTTTGATCTGATCTGAGCAGCATCAGAAAATAACTAACACTGTATTGATGGAACATGTGCATGTGAACTAAAATCATTAATAAGACAAATGGGTGTGTAATATAAGCAAACATGTATATCACAAGATATTTCCTTTTTTGCAACTACATGTCTTTATGTAAAAATACAAATTATTAAAATATTGTTAAAAGTAAAAAAATTAAAACTATAAATGATTGAGGCTTTTCATTTTTGATGCTGCTCTAGGTCCCAGTATGTCCAGTTTTAAGTTTACATGACATAATTTAGACTTTTGTATAATATGAACACATAAATAAACAAGGACAATTTATGTTTTTCAGAAGTCAATCTACATTAAACAGTGCCTGGAGTATATATACACTCACCGGCCACTTTATTAGGTACACCTGTTCAATTGCTTGGTAACACTAATTGCTAATCAGCCAATCACATGGCAGCAACTCAATGCATTTAGGCATCTAGATGTGGTGAAGACGACTCAAACCGAGCATCAGAACGGGGAAGAAAGAGGATTTAAGTGACTCTGAACGTGGAATGGTTGTTGGTGCAGACGGACTGGTCTGAGTATTTCACAAACTGCTGATCTACTGGGATTTTCACACACAACCATCTCTAGTGTTTACAGAGAATGGTCTGAAAAAGAGAAAATATCCAGTGAGCGGCAGTTGTGTGGATGAAAATGCCTTGTTGATGTCAGAGGTCAGAGGAGAATGGACAGACTGGTTAGAGATGATAGAAAGACAACAGTAACTCAAATAACCACTCGTTACAACCAAGATCTGCAGAATACCATCTCTGAACACACAACACGTCGAACCCTGAAGCAGATGGACTCCAGCAGCAGAAGACCACACCGGGTGCCGCTCCTGTCAGATAAGAACAGCACACGGAGGATATAATTCACACAGACTCACCAAAACTGGACAATAGAAGATTGGAAAAACGTGATGAGTCTCGATTTCTGCTGCAACATTCAGATGTAGGGTCAGAATTTGGTGTAAAGATCATGAAAGCGTGGATCATCCGGCCTTGTCTCAACGGTTCAGGCTGCTGGTGGTGGTGTAATGGTGTGGGGGGTATTTTCTTGGCACACTTTGGGTCTCTTAGTACCAATTGAGCATCGTTTAAACTCCACAGAGTATTGTTGCTGACCATGTCCATCTCTTTATGACTACAGTGTACCATCTTCTGATGTACTTCCAGCAGGATAATGCACCAAAGCTCAAATCATCTCAGACTGGTTTCTTGAACATGACGATGAGTTCACTTTACTCAAATGTCCTCCACAGTCACCAGATCTCAATCCAACAGAGCACCTTTGGGATGTGGTGGAACGAGAGATTCTCATCATGGATGTGCAGACGACAAATCTGCAGCAACTGTGTGATGCTATCATGACAATATGGACCAACATCTCTGAGGAATGTTTCCAACACCTCGTTGAATCTATGCCACGAAGAATTAAGACAGTTCTGAAGGACAGAAGGGGTCCAACCCGGTACTAGCAAGGTGTACCTAATAAAGTGGCCAGTGAGTATATGTGTATATATATATATGAGCCACAAAAGCAGTCATAAGCAGCACAGCTATATTTGCAGCAATATCCAACAATACATTGTATGGCTCAAAATGATCAATTTTATTTTATGCCAAAAATCATAATGATATTAAGATCATGTTCCATGAAGATATTCAGTACATTTCCTACCATAAACATATCAAAACTAAATTTTTGATTAGTAATATGCATTGCTAAGAACTTCATTTGAACAACTTTAAAGGCGATTTTCTCAATATTTAGATTATTATATTTTTTTTTATAACTTTTTGTTGGCAGATTAAACGAAGACATAATATAGTGTACAAAGATTACAAAATGCAGCGAGTTAATCTGCAAAAAAAACCCTATCTTTCAGAACTGATTTCAAACACTTCTACACTAGAGCCGCTGAAACCATCCGCTCACTCCAGAGAATCCACAGAAGCTATCTGAAAAACAACTCACGTCTGGCCCACATCCAGAAAACATGACACCGCACAGAAAAACTGATGGGTTATATATGTACTCATCGCTCAGGAGGAACAGGGCCTCCTCGGCGCTCACGGGGCTCCAGCGCTCCAGGACGGAGTATATTTCAGGCAGGTTCTGCGGTCTCCACTGCGGCGCGCTGCCCAAAACCAAGTGCAAGCGCGAGTTCCTCTGGCTGCAGATGTGCCGCTTGCTCCACAGGAAGGCCTTCTCATTGTCAGTCATGCTGCAGAAGAAGTGACATTAATGTCAACATCAAACACTATAGGGCTCTATTTGAACGATCTAAGTGCATCTAAGCGCATCTGTTATTGCTCATGAGTGTCTTATCTTGTACTGACAGCGACAGGGAGTGTTTCTGACACACTTCTGTTACTCTCTTCTGCAGCTCTTCACACAGCGCTGACTCCAGGACTGATTCGGGCCGAGCCGCCGCTCGCTCATATCGCCACCGCTCAGACTCCGGGAAATCAATCTGTGGAGTTTCATTTATGAATTAATACCTTGAGCACTCACAAAAGCGTTTAAGAAATGTCAAGAGATAGAAATGTGGTGGAATGTGTCCTGCACATTAGCCGATAGTATCTTGCGATATCGGCTTTGGCTGATGCCTTTGACCAGGGTTTCCCAAAGTTGGGTTCGGGAACCCCTGGTGGTTCGTGAGGGAATTGCAGGGGTTCGTGAGTTGGTACAGGGTATTCCTACGAGTGTATATCATTATCGAATTAATAAAAACATTTATTTTGCAAATAAATGTTACAGGTGTATACTATTGTCATGTAAATGTTAAATCTTCAATATATAAATATAATTCTCTTTTTGGAAAACCCTGTATTTAAATTTTTGTTTTAGAAAAAAAATTATAAATCGTAAATTAAAGTATTGTTATTTTTTTATAATTTTCTGAGTGTAATAATAACAATAGCTATATAAATATTACTTATTAAAACTGATAAAAAAATACATGTTTTTAAAGTTAAACGTGCCATTCAATTATTGAAATATTTACTTAAAATATCAGGGGGTAGTTTAAAAAAAGATTGAAAACCCCTGCCTTTGACGATAGCAAGACGATTATCATTATTATAGTAATACTATCTACTTTAATATTAGGGCTTATTTGTTCCATCAAATGAATTTTTCTGCATTTTTACAGTGTTGCGCGTTATAACCAATCACGCATGATTATGTTGAGTTTATGAATGCAACGGCCAATCAGAGGTGTCATCGCTGAATTCAGCTCTCTGGCGAATTCTCTCATCATAAACAACATGCGATATAAGTATACAATATGTATTCATTATATGGTGTAGATAGTTTCACTGATTATAAAGGGAGTATTGTTTAAAGTGCATAAACTTGTGCTAGACTGAGGTCAGTTGTGATGTGCTTTGATAGTTTTTTTAGCTGCTTTTTGAATAACTGAGGAAATGCAAGCATTATAATTATTAACTTAAAAACAAAGATCAACAAAATTAAAAACATTAGACTTAATTTTGCCTTATGATGGAGTTGGTTAACTTTCCTGCATTGAAACTAAGCAAATAGATAATTAACCCTTGTGCAACCTTATGGTCCTTATTTTTGTAAAAAATTAAAATAAAGAGTATAATTTTGCCTGTGTTAATGCTAACTTCATACATTTTAGCTCAGGTGTGTATGTTTAGTGGAATTTTAATATTCCACCCTCATTTCCTTTAATAAATCTATTTTACACTAGGTACAAAATATTTCCTCTCAGTGCCTTTCTGACAAAAATGTCCTCATTGAAACCCATTAAAACTGATATTTTTAATCACAGTGCCGTTTAACTGTAAAATGATGCAATTTTTGTTAATAGGCTTTCATTCTGTTGGCAAGGCTTCAACATTTTATTTTCTACTATTTTTTACCAGATGGTGCAATTTATTCAGGTTTTGTCTATAAAGGGTCTATAAAGCAAATACTGGCTTTATTCCTGTTTTCTGCTTCTGCATATTATAGAGCCAATTTAGATAAATAATCCAGCTTTAATTGTGTGTGTGTGTGTGTGTGTGTGTGTGTGTGTGTGTGTGTGTGTGTGTGTGTGTGTGTGTGTGTGTGTGTGTGGTGTGTGTGTGTGTGTGTGTGTGTGTGTGTGTGTGTGTGTGTGTGTGTGTGTGTGTGTGTGTGTGTGTGTGTGTGTGTGTGTGTGTGTGTGAGTGTGTGTGTGTGTGTGTGTGTGTGTGTGTGTAATATTTTAGAAAGAATAACTCTACTGTAAATCATAAACTCAAGCACTGTGCACCAGCGGAGTTTTGCTGTATCTAATGGAGAAATGTGGTACTGCGCCCAAACAATATCTCACTGAAAGCTCATTTTTTGAGATATCAACCTCAAATTTGGAACACAACTTGTTTTGATTTATGGATTTGTTTTTCTAGCAGCTTTAGAGTTCAACATGTTTCATATATAAAATATTAATAAAATAAAATAAAATATTTTTCATAAATCATTTTCATAAACTTAAACCTGTATAACATTTATTTTTTGGTTTTACTTTTGAAACTTTTTTTACTTAAACAATAATCTTTCATGGGTTGTATTTAAAATGAGACGAAACTTAAGTCTGTGCTCCTAAGCTTCCCATTTTATTTATATTTTTTGACAAGGACATTTTTGTCCACTATGGACCTAAGTGTAACTTTTTTTTATTGATGCTGACGATATAACAGTTGAGCATATTGCGCAACACTTCTGCACATGCCTCTCATATTACGAAGAGAATATATAAATTGCACCTTTTGAATAATAATAATCTTGTTTGCAGAGAGTGTATGTATAAGCATGTATGTGTCACCTGTAGAATGACTCCAGTGGGCTGTCGATGGAGTTCACTCAGCGCCGGTGATGGAGGACAGACCGGTGGAACATGTGTGGACATACTGAGCAGAACTGTGCCACAAACTAGAGTCCTGCAACAGCACAGCATCCATCCATCAATCACAGCATCAAAAACATTGATCGAAGCAGATTCAATGCATATGAAGGTCTAAAATGACCCTTGCATTCCAGAACAACACAAAAGAACATGCTCATGCTGCATTGAAGGTGTTGGGCATAAGCGTAAATAAACTATTGTCAGTTCTGGCAGTATTGAAGAATATGAAGACTAAATGTTTTCTAAAGCAGAAGATATTTTGAGAAAAAGTGTCTTTTAACAGGTCTAACGTTGTTTGGTTCACAAACATTTTTGAAACATCAAAGCATCCCTTTAAAGGGGTCATATGATGTTGCTAAAAATAACATTATTTGGTGTAATGCAATGTGTTTATGTGGTTTGAGGTTCAAAAAACACATTATTTTTGTACATACTGTACATTATATTTTCTCCTCTATGATATGCCTTTCTGAAACTCGCCGATTTTTACAAAGCTCATCGTTCTGAGAAGCGAGGCGTGCTCTGATTGGTCAGCTATCCGGTGTGCTGTAATTGGCTGAATACCTCAAGCGTGAGATGGAAAGTTACACCCCCACACCGTATTGTGATGCGTGTCCCGGCAAGACGAGAGTAAAACATGCTTATAAACGAGGCATTTGATGCATCCAGTGAGGACATAATTACTGATTATAATGACTCATATGGTCTTTTACATGTTGCTTTCGACCGCATAAACAACACCATTTCTGCATTTGTGATCGAAGAAACGCCAAACAAGCGCTACTCTACACTGCTCAAAACTCATGTTTGAATCATCAGTATAAAACTATCAAAACGTACTTACAGGCTGTGAGTCAGAAGCACCAGACTGTTCTTGCAAAGCTGGAATTGCTCAACTTTATAGTGTTCACAACCATTCATAGTGTTCAATTTCTAGGCTACTCTTCCAGGTTCAGGAAACAGTAAATTACGCTGCACACACACCAATATTTGGGTTGAAGTGTTCTGGAACAGTGTTGCAAATATAACTTAACCACTGATTTCTAGTTGTGTCCTCTTTTGGATCCCAAACAAAGTAATTTCTCGAAACACAGCGTCTCCAGAACAACACTACACCCAGAATAATAGCTCCGCCTTCTTTCTTTGAGTAAATATCTGGGCGGGGTTATGCAAATCTCCCTACATCGTGACGTAGACATGTGGGGCGTGTTTAAATGAGGCGTTTTAGGAGAACGTGGACCAGTCTTAACTTTGATAAAGAATATATCTTTGGTTTTGAGACTTTAGTCTTTGCAGCTTCAGGGATCTTATATAAGCAGCTTATAACACTCCAAAGAGAAAGCAAAACTTGAAATCACATCATATGACCCCTTTAAACTGGTTTGATGAGGTGCATGGCATACCTGTTGTTAAAAATAGGAAGGACCGCCCAGCACAGGAGCTCGGGGGTTTTGGCCTGTTTTGAGCCCAGTAGATGAAAAGATAACATTGATTCATATGGAAGTTCCTTTACTGGAACAGGAAACACCAATCTGAAACACACAAGAACATCGGGGAAAATATATATACTGTATTGACCAAAATATAGAACATAGTTTTTTCCTTAGAAATACATCTGAATAAACATGCTCGTCTTATATTCAGGGTCTAGACTTTAACATATCAATAACACACCCACAACAATGGGTGGCGCCAAATACGCATAAAAAGAGTGTGCCATGAAATCCGTGATTAGTCGTGACATGTGGCCAAGTATGGTGACCATACTCAGAATTTGTGCCCTGCATTTAACCCATCCAAGTGCACAGTCAATGCTGTGGTGCCCGGGGAGCAGTTGGGGGTTCGGTGCACTCAAGGGTCTCACCTCAGTCATGGTATTGAAGGTGGAGAGAACGCTCGTTATTCACTCCCCCCACCGACAATTCCTGCCGGACCCAAGATTCGAACCCACAACCTCGGGTTACAAGTCTGAAGCTCTATCCATTAGGCCACGACTGCACTTCTGTTATAAAGATTGCGAGTGAAAACAAAAGAAAAAGAAAAGCTTACAGTGGCATGACTGTCAAGTTAGTCTAATGGGAACAAACTTCCTCTGTAAGGGATTTTAAAACATAAGACAGAATCCAGATTTGAAGACTACAATAATATTTCATTTCTACTGTTAATAAAATGTTGGTAGGCTACTATGAGATGGATAGACTAAATGTTATATAATTCAGATGGGCTACCTGTTATTTTTATGTTTTTTAAATCTGTACATTTTACCTGTATTTACCATACTTTCAAAACAAAAATATGCCAAATGCCAAAAAAATATTAATAAAACACAAGATTTGGTTTAAAAAAATACTTTTTCCAAAAAGTACATCTCGAAAAGTGGGTCATCTTATAATCAAAGTCGTCTTATATTCGGGTCAATATGGATTTGACGTTGAACTCAATCCCATGTTTCACAGACATATACAGCACAATGAGGTCACTGGATACTTGGACTATATCAGAACTGAGTCTGGATTTGATTTATCCTAATGAATAATATAAATATCTTGTGCACCGTTTTAACCAGTGACATCCTTGACTTTCCCAGCACATAAATACCCAGAGTCCATCGTTTAGTGAAGGTATTCATTAATGAAAACTCTCTCTGTCATATATTAACCCAGTGGTCTCAAACTCAATTCCCGGAGGGCCACAGCTCTGCACGGTTTAGCTCCAACCCAAATCAAACACACCTGATCTTCTACACAAACTTTAGGTACATTCAGGATCAATAGAAACTTCAAAACAGATGTGATTTGCAGAGCCGTGGCCCTCCAGGAATTGAGTTTGAGACCACTGTATTAACCTGTTTACGTGCAATGTTTGAACCCAAACCCAATGAATGGAATACCTTTATTAAAATACATACAGTTCATGCTTGAACTAGAGGCATTCAGAACAGATGTGGCCTTTAAGAATGCATGTTTATCAACACATATGAGTAGTCTATGGAGTAGCTCTTACAGCCGGTTGCATTGGATCTTGCCGCCGAGTTGCAGTGAAGTGCTGATGTTCTCAGACAGGACAGGTTCGGTCAGATTCCTGCCACAGTACGTGAGCGCGCAGCTCATGCTGAAGTGATCATAACTGTAACACACACATTATGACTCATATTCCTCATTATTACAGTTCACCCATTATTCATCTTTATAAATTTCTCTCATCTCTCAGAACTGATACAGAGGATTGTTTGAAGCATGAAGGAGATCTGAGAGCTACGACAGATTGTCAGTTGTGTCAAAGCTACGTTCTGGGGACTGGGTTTCTCTGTGGTGTTAAGCATCTCGTCGTACCTGTTTATCCAGCCGGGCAGCAGTCTGTAGAGGCACGTCAGGTTGAGCTGCAGCATGCAGCTGTGGAGCGTGACGTCTGCTGCAGGTGGATTCGGATGGTCCTCCTGTCCTCTGAAGTCCAAATCAAAGTTTGTGAAGAAAATGTGCAGCAGCTTCAGCAGAGCGTGATGGAGCATGACTACAGCTGAAACACGCACACATACACTTACAATGCATGCAAATCACTGACAAAACTACACTGCTCTCATACATCAAACAGCTTATAAAGTAAAAAATTATTCAGACCACATGTCTTTTTTACTAGTGGATGAAGGATACTATAGTTAATTTATGTAAGTGAGGATAGCAAAATAAAGTAAACTGTTACATATTTTACCTAACATTCCTCATACAGTGGACTACCAGCAAAATTTGGGATCAAAAATCACTTTGACCTGAGCATGTTTTGCTCAAGTATTTTTTCTTTAATTGCTAATGCCACCATTTACACCACTTACTGAACAAAATGAAGCATTGCTCGGTAATTGGTTGAGCTAAATTTGTATTATCTAAATTGTGCTATCGGTAAGCCCCGCCCCCCCTTAGTTACTGTTGCTCCCTCGGAAAAACAAACAGAGTTGCTCAGTCTCTTAAAGTGAGAGCGGTCAGCGTGAAAAGCTTGTCACAAGATGTTTTTACACAATTGTGGACACAGAAGGCCACCAAATGGGGATTAAATATTCCATGGAGGGATTTATAAGATATTTAAAAATAAATACGGTGGGTAACTCGAAGCGAGGGTTTACAGATCACAATGCGAGCGGGAGAAGTCTCATATTACGATCGCGGATGACAACATGCAGATCAACACTGTTCATGTATCATAGGGTATGATTAAATTAATCTACATTTAACCAGTTTAATTTGGAGAGGCACTGAAATGTAGACCTTTATTTATGTGTTTTTGACCTACACTGTACAAGACGCGAGAACAATCCGCTGCACACTAGCATGGACTCACTAACTTTAACGTTAGCTAGTTTTAGCCAGAGATACCTCGCTGAAGCATAAAATTAATGTGCTTGAGCATATTAAAATTGTGATTTAATGAGTGTATGACAAGCAGAAAATGAACGTGTTTGTCTTCATGTGTATTGGGGTTGAATACTTAGGAACATTTTGATGTATTTTGTTTGGATTAAATAAATATAATGTACTAAATGATATTACCCATCCTCTCAGGATACCTGGAATCAGTGTTACATGTACCTCAGTATGGAGCTTATAATATGACAAAACTATTTGAATTTGAATTGTGTAAATTTGAATTATTGACAAGTGTCATTTAACAAAACTGAATATTATGTGGAATTTACATGAATTTAATTTTTTTTAACTCGAATAATGAACATTTGAAATTGAACACAATTAAAAATATATATATTTGTTCTGAATTCTTTGACTGCAAATATACAGTTTTAAAAAATACAGCTTCAAGTTTTCAAGATGAAGAAGAAATTCGGAACATCAAATTCAATATTTAGAATTCAAAACGCAGAAATTCGTATAGAAAGTAGGTCAGAGGTCTTCCACAGGGAAGAGTAGACGATCTCCGAAAAGTCAAACGAAGCATTTACTACGAGTCTGTGACCGGGAGGGGACATGTTCTGTTAACTTAGGCTAGTTTTGTCCTGGCCACAACATATTAACTCGTGGGAGTGTAATTATGTGGCCACGAGTTTAATGTGTAAATAAAACTGCGTAACCATAGCAACCTGGGATTATCAGTGATGGATAAAACATTTTTCTCCATCCCGCATCCCACAGCGTTGTAAATCTGTTTACTGATCGTGTCTTTTTATTTAATATTTGTATAATTATATTATTATATTAACTGGTTAGGGTTACATTGTTTTGTTGTTATATATGCTTATTTCACTTTCAATTCGTGTAGAGCTTTACCAAATTAACATTCTGTATAATTATTAATATGCTTCCATATTTTGCAAATATTGTAAGCGCTTATGCCAATTAAGTTTTGAATTTATGATTGTCTTTACACCCATATGTGACAACGAAGCGTGTTGTGTTTTACAAATGACTACACAAATTATTAATCCCTCAACGAAACACTATATTTATAACAGTCTATTAATTAGCTGAAATAAATTTAAATATATGTTAAATTTAACCTTTAAACTGCACTTCCAGTAAACAATTCCCGTTATTAATATAGCATAATCAATTATCGGCATTTACAGTTGGCTGTAGGCTATAACCAATAATAATAATAATAATTTATATTTAAACAATTATATATGTAACCCTCCCAGGTCCAGACCATCCTAACTCGATCTTGCTCCGAGCGGGTCGCGAACCCGGGATTCCGGCGCGGGAGGCGGGCGCTCCAACAAGTAACGCCAAAGGCTACAGCCTGCAGCATCTGTCGCTAGAGCGCCTCTTTTTGAGGTCAGGAGAGCGAGGTTTACACATAGCCCTTACTGGCATACATCCGTTACATATATAAAAAACTTTTTGGAAAAAGACGATCAGTTAAAATTTCCATTATGTAACTATGGCAATGTCTGGCCCGAGACCGCACAAAACACTTCCACTACGAGAGAATGCGGCAGCGGCGTGGCGATTCCAGGATCACCTCGACAAAACGATCTCGCGGCCACGACATTTAATCACACTCACACGAGTTAATATGTTGTGGCCAGGACAAACCTAGCCTAAGTTAACAGAACATGTCCCCTCCCGGTCACAGACTCGTAGTAAACGCTTCGTTCGACTTTTCGGAGATCGTCTACTCTTCCCTGTGGAAGACCTCTGACCTACTTTCTGTATGCTCTGAATTTCTGCGTTTTGAATTTTAAATATTGAATTTGATGTTCCGAATTTCTTCTTAAACTTGAAAACTTGAAGTTGTATTTTTAAAAACGAATTTGTATTTTTAAAAACAAATTTTGATATTTGCAGTCAAAGATTTCAGAACAAAAAACCGCTGTCTGAAAATCGTCTATTAAAAACTGCCATAAAAAAAATTGTGTTAAACTTGAAATGTTCAATATTCGAGTAAAACAAAAATCTAATTCAGAATTAAAGCTGCAAGCAGCGATGGAAGGGACCTCGCACCCGGCACCGCCAACCGGTGGCTTCAGAATGACAGGGAACAGTGAGCAATATGCATTTAAAAAGGTAAATATAGAGGAATACGTCAAAGTCATTTATAAGTTCCAAACCTGCTGCCAGCTGGTGGCGCTATGTCCATAACTGAACATTGGCATTTAGATGTCTTCAAACCAGTACTATTATCAAACATATGAAATTTGGGGCAGATTGAACATTGCATGTTTAAGTTAGTGTAAAACAAGCAATTTCCTGTAGCAGGTGGCGCTATGTCTATAACTAAACATTAGCACGTAGATGTCTTCAGGCCATGGCTCTTATCAACCATGTGAAGTTTGGGGCAGATCGGACATTTTATGGCTGAGTAACAACAGCTTCTATTCCCATGGCGAGATATCGAATTTTGTCACGCTGCCATGGACACGCCCATTAGCTCAAGCTCTTCGCAAATTAACATCACAAAGGCCTTTAGATTAGACTGAACTAAAAATTATGTTGATGTCATTACATTTCTAGGAGGAGTTAGTTGCAGAGTAAAACATATCACTTCCTGTTGCCAGCAGGTGGCGCTATGAAATTATGAATGTGGTCACCTAGATCTCTTCAGGTCAGGAGTCTTATCAAACATGGGAATTTTGGTGCACATCGGACATTGCATGCCTGAGTTATAACAACTTCCTGTTTCATGGCGAAACATCGAAATTTGACAGGACGCCACAGACACGCCCTCCAATGAAAACTCTAGATCTTCGCAATTTAACGTCTCAAAGGGCTTTAGATTGCAATGACCAATTTTGGTGTTCATGCGAATAAATCTCTGGGAGGAGTTCGTTAAAGTATGACACCTGCAAATGGCAAAATGTCACTAAATATGACGAGAAAATTCAAAATAACCGACTTCCTGTTGGGTTTCGGATTTCGTTCAGGAGACTTTTTGTAGGTATTGTTATGTTACATGAGTGTACCGATTTTCATACATGTACGTGAAAGCGTAGCCTGAGGGCTCTCCGCTGAATCAGTATAGGTGGCGCTGTCGAGCCATTTTGCCACCTACTTCTGAAACACATATTCAGATGTGTTCAGGCCTGGATTCTTATCGAACATGTGAAGTCTGGGGCAGATCGAACATTGTATGGCTGAGTTACAACAACATTTATTCCCATGGCGAGACATCGAAATTTGACAGGACGCCACGGACACGCCCTCCCATGAAAACTCTAGATCTTCGCAATTTAACATCACAAAGGCCTTTAGGTTAGACTGACCTAAATATTATGTTGATGTCATTAAATTTGTAGGAGGAGTTAGTTACAGAGTAAAACATGTCACTTCCTGTTGCCAGCAGGTGGCGCTATTACTATAACTGAATATGGTCATGTAGATCTCTTCATATCAGGAGTCTTATCAAACATGTGAAGTTTGGTGTAGATCGGACATAGCATGTCTGAGATATAACAACTTCCTCTTGGCGGGGGGCGCATATTCACGATCATGACAACATGCGGACACGCCCTCGATGAAAACTCTAGATCTTCGCAATTTAACGTCACAAAGGGCTTTAGATTGCAATGACCAATTTTGGTGTTCATCCGATTAAATCTCTGGGAAGAGTTCGTTAAAGTATGACACCTGCAAATGGCAAAAATGTCACTAAATATGACGAGAAAATTCAAAATAACCGACTTCCTGTTGGGTTTCGGATTTCGTTCCAGGAGACTTTTTTGTAGGTATTGTTATGTTACATGAGTGTACCGATTTTCATACATGTACGTGAAACGTAGCTCGAGGCGCACTCTGCTGAATATTTATAGGTGGCGCTGTCGAGCCATTTTGCCACACCTACTCCTGAAACCCATATCAGACGTAAATTTTCACCAGTTCTGATGCGTGTGCAAAGTTTCCTGACTTTTCGAGCATGTTTAGGCCCTCTAAAATGCGATTAAGTTTGGAGAAGAAGAATAATAATAATAATAATAATAATAATAAACGGAGCAGATTCAATAGGGTCCTCTGCACCATCGGTGCTCGGTCCCTAACTATGTTAAATTACACATAATATTCAGTTTTGTTAAATGAAACTTGAAATATAATTCAAATAAATGATATTACCCATCCTCTCAGGATACCTGGAATCAGTGTTACATGTACCTCAGGAGCATCGCTTTTCCATTTTTGAAGCTTAAACCCCATAAAACCGATGCGAGCTTCACATCTTCCAATGTTTCTCTATGGCCCTGAAACCTAAAGATATCCGAGTTGCCATTGGCTAGTCTGCGTTTGAGGGGAGGGGCTTACCAATAAGTCAATTGTGTTCTTAAATCTAACAGCAGACATCTATTCAACCGAATTCATTACATACCAAGTTAGCTGACATTATCAAGATGAATTTGTTCTGACACAGTTTAACTCTGAGGTCTTGTCATATTTTATTTTTCTAAACTATAGTGAATAAACTACGTGAGAAATGTTGAAGGTGTCTGAATAATGTTTGGTTTGACTGTATATATCTTGAATTTCCACTGAAACAAATCCTAAAATGACTGCGTGAAATGAATGAATTGCTTTAGTATAAAGACTCACCAGTTTCACAGTCACACATTTCGGCTGGAGTCTAGGGAAAAAACATTGTGTTTAATAATTTCACGCAATTAAATGACTTATTAAACACACATTCAACAGCAGATGGAGCGTATTGCTCAGGCTGTACCAGTGTGACTGGAGCGAAGCGCTGGAGCCTCCCGACGGCTTCCTCCAGATCTACTGTAGTGACGCCACACAGCTGCTCACACACGGCATGAACGCTGTCCACAACCTCCATCACTCCATCCCAACACTGACATATCAAACACAAACCCTTTCAGTCAGTCATTGCATCTTGTGGAGTTTACTGACAGCATGCATCAACCGATAAAGCCATGGAATGACATGCAGATCATTCAGAATTAACTCTACAATGCATGCAACAAGTTCAAATGTTTACAGGAATTTTAGTCATGCATGTTGGATTCTTTCTTTTCAGTGAAACACACACCTGGCTCCTCAAGAGTTTGTTTACTTCCTGGCTGTAGCTTCTCAGTTTCTCCTGCAGACATGACCTAAGAGAACAAATGAGATTCAGTGTGTTAGCACTTGATTACACAATCAAGAACGAAAATGAAAAAATACACAAATAGAGCGTGTGAAATATAAAGGCATAGCGCAAAATTCAATTTGAAATGTAATATAGAATGTGTCAATGCATTTCTGTACATTTCCTACATCCACAGCAAAATGAAAGTTAAATTAAAAATAACTTGAATTTATCAGTTCAAATACATTTAAATGCATTAATGTGCAAAATATAAATTACAATTGATAGTTTTCCTTTACAATTGCAATTAGGGCAAGAATGATTTTTTAAATGCATTTACATTCACAATTAAGAAATTGTGTGTTAATTAATATTTTGTGTTGAACATAAAATTCAACATGGGTTAGAAAATGCAGTGAGCTGATTACATTAAATCCCCACATCATAGCTGATACACAGCCAACTTTCATTTAGCAAATTATAACATCCAAAATATACTTCAATTAAAAATTAAATGCAGCACACCTGTGTATGGGAAATGTACATTCAAATATAATAATGACATATTAAATGTTGTTTAGAGAACAAATAGTAGAGAAGAAAGCAAACCTTATAGTGTTGAATGCACAAGCAGAAGCGAGGACTTGGTTAAAATGAAACACCTGCCTGCCATCTTCCTCCTACATAAATATATGATTGATAACAAAATGACCTTCTTCAAATGAGAAACTGTATCATGGCATCTGAGCCGCTGTAATTAAATGCCATACATCTCGTGTTAGTGTTTTGTCAACAGAGTCCTTGAGCACCATCCTCATGGGAACATCCGAAGCAAACTTCTGATACACCTGGATGCGTTCATACAACCCCAAGGTTTCATCACTGGACGAGGCAAAACAAACAACGACATCAATATCTAAATGTACTTAAGCAAGAGCAGAGAGTATGTCCATTACAGTTCAGCAATAACAAGAACATCCGATCAACTACTAGCAACCTGCATGTCAAATATACGACAGGTGAAATTACCTTCTGAGATACTCCTCGGAGTCGCAGAGTTTCATCAGGTATTGTCCACTGACTGTGGCAGAATGATCTAGTGTCACCAAAACTGCCTCCATAAGCTCCTGGGCTGTGCTGTTTACTAAGAAAATAACATGAAGATGTCAATGTGTCCTAAAAGCTCGAACCTGGTGTAAAACTGAGTTTATAATCTGCAATATTTACATCTGCTTCTGTACGGTAGTTCCACGGGCAGCCATGGCACGGACACATTGAAGAGAAGTTCAGTGGACTCCAGGAGAGACTCGTGCACAGGGGCCACGCGGGCCCACACCACGCTCGAGTTACACTTATTGTGATTGAGCACATGTTCTGATAGGAGTCTGTCAGGAGACAGCATTTAAACAGGAACGAGGACACCAGTTGTATACAAGTAAATGCATGCAGCTCGGTTGAGTAGTAAGCATTTAAAGTAGCCATTATTTACAATTTGTGACTCTGGAGCACAAAAGCAGTCATAAGCAGCACAGGTATAGTTGTAGCAATAGCCAACAATACATTGTATGGGTCAAAATTATCAATTTTTCTATAATGCCAAAAATCATTAGGATATTAAGATCATATCCCAATTTGTTACTGTAAATATATCAAAACTTCATTTTTTGATTAGTAACATGCAGTGCTAAGAACTTCATTTGAACAACTTTAAAGTAGATTTTCTCAATATTTAGATATTTTTTGCACCCTCAGATTCCAGATTTTCAAATAGTTGTATCTCAAATAGTTGTAGCCAAATATTGTCCAATGGAAAGATTATTTATTCAGCTTCCAGACGATGCATAAATCTCAATTTTGAAAAATTGACACTTATGACCGGTTTTGTGGCCCAGGGTAACATATAAGTCTGCAAGTGAATTCAGTAAACATGGATGAAATTCAACAGCCATAAGGCACATATTTATATATATATATATATATATATAAAAGTTAAAATAAAAAATATTGATGCATCTTACTGCGACGCTGACGTGCAGAGCGATGAAGTTCTACTGTTACTGCCTTGTGCTGAATCAATTAAATCAATGTCCCAAAAGTCCTGCAAAAATACAGACACCAACAATGTCAAATTCATAATCTAGGAGAAGGGTCACCTCACCAGACTCGGTCCTGGAGGACAGAGTTCAGCTCAAATCAAGCACATCTGAACCAGCTAATCAAGGTTTACTAGGTTTACTCCAGGCAGGTTAGACAACCTTCTACAATGCAAGTAAATTTCACTCTGACGACTAAAGGATGTTTAATATTAGCCAATGGCTAATCAATTCACAGAATGTATTCGCCAATGTGTGAGTTGGAGACTAAGTATAAGTTTAGCACAGATATATTCACTTGTGGAACACTGACTGAGTGCTTCAGAGTTTCTCTCTCTGTCAAGTGATCTGTGCTGTTTATCAGTTCATCTGATTGGATGCGCAGCGCAACTGTATTTCCCCTCCAGAAGTCTGAGATCTGCTAGTGAGCGACGCCTCGTGGTACCATCACAGAGAGGCTCAAAATCACTCTCCAGAAC
Source organism: Gymnocypris eckloni scoliostomus (assembly GCA_027564155.1). Taxonomy (NCBI): domain Eukaryota; kingdom Metazoa; phylum Chordata; class Actinopteri; order Cypriniformes; family Cyprinidae; genus Gymnocypris; species Gymnocypris eckloni. The sequence goes on along the minus strand of CM050423.1, from coordinate 15,353,847 downwards.
ATTCTCGTTCACCGTTCCTGGCCGGTGGAATGACCCCCCATCCGGAATGCTGGATCCCTGTCAATCTTCAAGCAACAACTGAAAACTCATCTCTTTCAACACTACTTGACATCATCATCATCATAAAAAAAAAATCCTTCCCTTCTTCTATATCTTCATCTTTCTCTCCTTCCCTTGCTAGCTTGTATTTATTTGAACAATGCCTGAGACTTGGTGTTATTGGCACTTCCTCTGTCCTTTTGCCTCTACAAGATTAATCGCTTTATGTACTCCCCAATTGTAAGTCGCTTTGGATAAAAGCGTCTGCAAAATGACTAAATGTAAATGTAAATTTGACGTAATGTTACCGTGAACTCTAAACGCACGACTCGCCATCGCTTTGGTGAGAGAAGAGAGACAAAGAGTCTTACACACATGCAGAATTGAGGCGTTACATTTAAACGATACTCTTTGTTATATTTTCCTGTCAAAATAACTTCCTTTGGATATTGTAAGCTTTTAAGAACTGCCGGGTTGTCCGGTTGGGGGCGGAACTAATGCGCAAACGGCATAATGTGCATAATGTCGCTTGACTGACTGATGTTAAGAGTGTAGTTTCAGATATTTAAAAAGCTGTACCATTTTACAAACATATACAGTATATATATATATATACACAGTGTATTACAGAGCATATATATGGAACCGGCCCTCAAGGACCAAGTTTGGTGAACCCTGATCTAGAAAGTATGATACAGAGTGACCAATAGAGCACCATCCACAGGTTAAATTACACAAGGACAAAACAACTTTGCCAAAAGAGAGTCTGTGTTCAGTGATCAGGCGGTTGATCATAATTATTACCCTGGAGCACAAAAGCAGTCATAAGCAGCACAGGTATATTTGCAGCAATAGCCAAAAATACATTGTATGGGTCAAAATGATTGATTTTTCTTTTATGCCAAAAATCATTAGGATATTAAGATCATGTTCCATGAAGATATTTTTAAATTTCCTACCGTAAATATATCAAAACTTAATTTTTGATTAGTAATATGCATTGCTAAGAACAACTTTAAGGTGATTTTCTCAATATTTACATTTTTTGCACCCTCAAATTCCAGATTTTCAAATATTGTCCAAACCATACATCAATAGAAAGATTATTTATTCAGCTTTCAGATGATGTATAAATCTCAATGTCGAAAAATTGGACCCTTATGACTGGTTTTGTGGTCCATGGTCACAATTAAATAGCCTATCGACTGTAATTCTATAGCTTAAGCTAGTGCTATGACCCAGAAATGTATGGGAAGGAGCAGCTACTGTGTTTATCTAGATTTGTTTATTCCTGGTATATTGCATTCAAATCCTCTAAACTTCAAGCTTTAAAATGACTTCACACTCAGGCATGGATTATAATGATGGTTACTCGGTGTCTTGGTTTCAGCATCACCGTACCATACAGGTCTTGTTTGTAATGGGTTGTTGTCTCAGCTCTGGACTGCACATGTTTAGTGGAGATAATCCAGCAGGTGCTCCAGCTGGTTCCTCATTCTTCATCTCCACACTCCCCTGCTCTAGATTCCTCTGATCTTCTGATGAATCAGAAAATGATGTGTATAGGCCTACATCCAAATAACCCTGCTCTGAGAAGACATCCCATCCCTGAAGCTCATGATCTTGACATGGATCCATCGGATCTCAGAGCCAGTCCGCATTTATTAAAGCACACAGTCCTTTATGTCCGGGTCTGGTTTTATGTCATCGATCTGACAGGCTGGTGATAAATATATATTCCATTTGATCCTCTGTTTAAAATGTTAGAATAAAGATCTAGCAGGTTTTACTTTCACTATCTTACCGCCTTGAATCTTGAATCGTCTCATGTGAGATTAATCTGATTCGGAATAAAATACTATTTTACATCAAACTACTTTAAAAAATGAATCCAACTGGTTACTCTCAGGTGTTTTCAGTGCGAAACCCTCACGGAATACACACACCTGCGATCCCTGGCATAAAGTTGGCTTGACGTCACAAGTTAAGGGACCATCTCTAAAGTTTCATGCGACATTGGTATACTAACTTCAATAGCATTTGAGGAGAATGACGTATAGTCATAAAACAAACTATACACTGTTCATCTAGGTGTCAACTATAATGCACAACTTTTCATTTTTTATATATTTATTAAAATAAACTGTAAATCATAAAAAATCGATTTTTCACAACCGAATGGACTCAAATGCAAAATATGCCATAAGTTAAAGCTCAATAGCATTTGAGGAGAATGACTTACAGGTGTGCATTATAGTTTACACCTAGATTAACCGTTTTTTTTATGACTGTAAGTCACTCTCCTCAAATGCTATTGAAGATAGAAAAGTGTATACCAATATTATATTTAACTTTAGAGATGGTCCCTTAATTTATGAATACGTCAACCAACTTTATGTCAGTCCCAGTGTTGCCAGATTAGGCGGGTTGCCGCCCAATTGGGCTTCTTTTGATCGGCTTGGACCGGAACGCATTGGGCGGGTAGACCAAATTTGGGCTGCTTTAAAAAACTAAAAACCGCCCAATCAGCTGCTTTTTTCTTCACTTTTATCTTAGTCACGTTATCTTAATATGCTCGAGCTCAATGTATCACAGCAAAATAATGTGTAGTGCAGTCATCAACTCATTTTTCCTTAACGCAACCCTTTTGGTTCATTTTAACAGAGACTTGTCAATCAATTTACCATTTATGTTGGTGAGATGTGATGAGTCGTGAGTGATTGGGTTTGGCGCTGTAAAGGGATAAATTTAAATGTGCAGCTATATATTTACTCTTTCATTTTATTTAAGTTAAGTGATTCATGGCAAAGTGTCTTAAATATAAGTTACACGATAAAGAATCTGAGGTGAAGTGTGCTATAATTTGCTGATTTACAAATGCTATCTATATACAGGATTTGTATAGTAGTGAGTTAAAACTACCCATGTTGATATGGTTATACCATGTACTGAATAGTTACAGATTTAAATGTAATAGTTACAATTTGATTTACTCTAG
>CM050423.1:15348476-15350710 GCA_027564155.1 Gymnocypris eckloni scoliostomus | reverse complement strand
TGTGCGTCTGATCTGTTCAGCTCGCGGCGGAGAGGAGCTCAGATATTATGTTGCTTGCTTCTCTTAATTTTTCATGCAAGTATAGCCGAGATCACAGTACAGCTATTGTCTTTATCATATGTGTATTTGATTATATCAGACGCCGGCACGATTATCAGGGTTTTTGTGCAGATTAACCTCTTGGAAGGTTAATAATATGTTATGCTGGTTATAATATGTAGTCTTAATGGGTCACGTTTCAGTCACTATTTCATATTCATTATGCTGTCTGACAACAGAAACAGTAAAATATATAAATGAAAACAGTTTTATTGAGAATTTAGCTGCATCAAAATACAGTATGTGGCACAGAGAGGCAAACAAATGTAATAATAAATAATAAATGCACATTTTGAATGTTCAGAAGAAGAGCTGTCTTGCAGAAATATAGACAGGTTTGTGTAGGAAAATTAATCAGTGCAAAGACAGAGAAGTAATGGAAACCTGGTATTTCTTTTTTCATGTGTCTAATAGACATGAACAAGTTCTTAGACAAACATCTATGACCTTCGAAACATGTCTACTCTTCATGCTCTACGTTGACTATGGTTTCAATAATAAACATATATTTGCATAAATATTCCATATTTGTTCATGCCCATGTTGATTAGAGTATGATAAACTTGAAATGTATTAATTTAAGGTACATTTAGAACAAATAAAATGTGCGATTAATTGCGATTAATCGTGAGTTAACTCTTGACGATCATGCGATTAATCACGATTAAATATTTTTAATCCGATTGACAGCCCTAGTTTGAGTGTTTTGAACATATTTTTTGTGCTGTCATATCGCTACACTATACAACTATACAATTTGCAGAAAGAGAAAGCTGAAAAGGTTTCGAGGTTAATGTGTTTCAAATAAATCAAGCATGAGCTTGAGATATTATTTTAACCTGGTAAAGTATTATAATATAATATATTCGTTAATTTCTTTTAAATCCATCTAACCGGACCATAGAGCGGGACTCTCAAAACTTTGAGAGTGTGTGTGTGGGGGGTAATTTCAAAATCACACAAGGTTCCCAGATAATACGAATCCTGTGTGAATAAGGCTTAACACGATCATCTGACATAAACAACGCTATCTCACGGCAATTCGTACATATTTTACGAGGTGGCTAATTCGAACAAATTCGAAAGATTTTGTATGGGGGAGGGTTTGGTGTAAGTCAGTTGTACAAATTAATACGAATTAGCCACCTCGTAAAATATGTACGGATTGCCGTGAGATCGGGCTGGACATAAAACAGGATCAAAACTGTGTAACGTTATGAATAAAATATCACCAATGAAGATGTAACAATGACTACCAAGCTTTGGGGTGTTGATCGACTCCATCTTTGTTTTGATTATCATTCTGAATACAAGTTATAGTCTTTTTCAGCTTTTTGTTCAAAATGTTGTTTATTTATTTATTTATGAAACTTAATCACATTCAAGTGTTTTAAAAAGAATGCATAAATCAGGTATAACATGTGTTTGTTTACAGGCAGATACTCTGTTATTTATTTTGATGTTTTGTATGTTCAGATATTCATATAACTAACTATATACAAATTAATACCTAAACTGAGACATAGTAGTGTATTTAAAGTATGATGTAAAGTTCACTTAAAGATAACTTACAAGTACACTTGCAGTATAAAACTACTAAACGCGTAGACTATACTACAAAGTGTACTAAAAATGCTACTACAAGTATTTAATTGGTATACTATCAGTATACCTATAAGTTTACTTCAAGTATAGTTGCAGTACAAGCTAAAAACTTTGATGTAAACTAGTTGTGTACTTAAAAGTATACTTTCATATACTAAAAAGTGGGCCAATTTGTTCCCAAGGAGTGTTGCAATAGTACACTTAAGTATACTACTAGTACACTGTTATGTGTGTCTAAACCAAATCTAATCCATACTTAATTAATATTATGCAGTACTTAATTATATAATTATACTGTAACATGATGCCGTAAAATAAAGTGTAACTCCATAATCTTTTTTTTAAATGTTGTTTTTGCATTATCATTTATTTGTCATTGTGATAATGACTGTGTGACTGTACATTATTCCTCACCATAACTGTTCATTTTGCATGTATAACCATAACTGTAATTGTAGTAATCAGGTTGGAGGTTGTCCTTATGTTGAAAATGATAATACAAAGAAAATGTTGGAATGAAATCCACAAGT
>CM050423.1:15330976-15343476 GCA_027564155.1 Gymnocypris eckloni scoliostomus | reverse complement strand
GTAATGGACGTTCCATCAGGAGAGAGCAGTGCTCACCATCTTAACACACGGACAAATTCATGCCCTTCATTAAACGCCAGGAATACATTCCATGTGTTTCACAGCTTCACGCTCGCATAATGAAATCTACATCGCTTTAATTCTATTATTCCATATTCTACAGAGACACGAGGCAGGTATGATCCCAGAACAAAGCAGCCGCAATTAATTCAGACGCCAAAACAAAAGAAGCTCCTGCTTTTCTCAGTGCAAACAAAAGAGTTTGATTATATTTATATGCTAATTTAATTTCTGGCCCATCAAGTAGCTGTAGAAATTAAAACCTCGTCAGATTTCTGTGACAGGTTGTCAGGGGCCATATAGCGCCGAACAAAGGAATACATGAGGAGATGGTTGACTAGTAATGCAGTAACCAGCTGGTTGATTAGTGAGGTTAACTGCTGCTTTTAGACGTAATTCTCAAATCATATTTCAAATCATATAACGAGACTTAAATCATTTAAACTTTAAAGCAGCACTTGTGTACAAATCCACCGCCTACATCTGACTCAAATTAATGACTACAAATTATCAAATTAATATCACAATTAAATATAAATGTGTTTTATATATATATTTGCATTTTTTTATTTTAATATTAGTTATTTTTTTACAAATTTTATGTGCTTTTGTAATTTTAATTTAGTTAAAATATGACTATATTTTATTTTTTGTCAGTAAGCAGTTTTAGTGCTTCTAGAGTCATCGGATGCAAAATTCACTTTACAAGTTGTTTGAACATAAATGTGTTGGAAGTGTGTGTGTTCAAAATCCTCTCTCTGAGATTCCTGTCACAATGATGTAGTTCTGCACAGGCCCCTCCCACGAGAGTTGATTGACAGGTCTGTCTTACCTTAGCCCCGCCCCCCTGAGTGAGCTGAGAGCTGTCCTTCGGTGCAGGGAAGACAAGATGTCTCAGATTAAGCGATTGAGGTGTTTAATTGTTGGATATAATAATAAATAGGTCGTCATTTAATCCAGATATCTGAGCCGCTGAAGACACAGAGGATTAATGTTACTTTCAGTTTGAAGTGAATGCACCGATCCTGATCTACATAAATGCATCTATGTTCGCCCGAATCATTCGTGATCCAGCTTCATCTACAGAAGAAGTGTGTATAAGGGTTTTTATGAATATTTGCAAATTGCCTTTCTTAATAATGTGCTGGTTAGTCAGTTTCACGGCTGAAGTTTAGTCTCCTCCATAGATATATATATACCTAGATGCCTCATTATGGACTGTTACTATGGGCTGTGATATGTAAGCCATCCGCCATTTTTTGTAACGGTCTGCAAATCTTTGAGTGCATTGACTGTGTGTGTCTACAACAGCAAGTTATACACTTGTATATCTTTGAATATTCAGTGATTATTATTATGGTTAATGCGAGATTTTGAGTGGTCGAATGGGAATCTACAGATATCTATGCACCTCTCGTCACTCCACGGAAGAGGGCGGAGTCAGCAGAGCTCATTAGCATTTAAAGCAACATGGACTAGATCAGCGTGCTGAAAACAGAGCTGATTCTGACAGGGTAAAGAAGGTGTTTTTTACTCTACCATTGAGAAATTGTAACCAAAGTATGTTATAGACTTTTCATTAAGACCCTAAATAATCACATCATTAGCATATAAACATTATTAGTATTTTATAAATGTATGTTATTTAAATTATATTTAATGTTTTATTATTCTCACACACAAAATTTGTATTATTTTTAATAGGATAACATTATTATTAATAATAGGTAATAATTCAGCTTTATTATTATTATTTTTTCTATATTTCTAGTGTTTTTAGATATAAGGTCCGTTTCAGTTTTATTTCAGTTGAAATGTACCTTTAATAATTTGCTCAGCTTTATTTAAATGAACATAAATGTTAATATTTGAAGTGTTTTCATTAGTTTGAGGATCTGAGCTTGTGCACATCCAGCTGTATGTCCCTGATCTCTGTGGAACGACCCTTTAACCTGGAGCGACGGGATCGTCTTACGCTTAATCTCTGGAGGAAAGGATCAATGCAGGTTAACTTACAGCCGCCCGATGTGCTCAAATCCACACAAACCTGCACTTCAGCGCTCCACACATCAATCTGGATCTCCAGCGCGCTCGCGGCCGACACGCAACACCACTCGCAAGCATTCTTTGCTTTTATGGTGAGCGTAAACTTTCCAAAACACGCCTGAAATGGCAATCATCTGATAGCTGATCTGATCTGAACATCTGTCAGAGGACTGAAACGCAGTCGAGGAACCGTGTGATCACGTTACTGTGAAGAGAAACACTAAACATCTGAGAAGAAGCTGTTTCTGAGCGTCGGAGCTGGATCTGCAGATGCTGAGCTACCGCTGGACACGTTTTCTGCTTCACTGGAAGCACATGCTAAAGCATCCCATTCACTTTATCTGAGCATATGTGCTTCATGAGGCCAAACGCTCTTCACCTGAACAGCACAATACAACCATCCGCAGTAGAGAAAGTCAAATACACAGATACAAGTTTACATCATTCATCAAAATACAATCAAACGCTGAATTTATAGAGCAATCGAGGGCTATTCAAATAAGACCACACATACTAATACTGCTAATAATAATGGGAATAAAACAAACATAAATAAATAAAACAAAACAGTTAATATACTTAACGCTTAATATACTCAGTCCATTTCTGGCTCAGAATAAAACTAAAATTGCAATGTTTAAATTTGAGGTATTTTATGTATAAACAGGGTTCCCAAATCTAATAAATTCATTAAAATGAGTCAAATACATTCCCCAGGATTTGCCATTGCCTTTCCAAGTGTTGCTGTTTACTGGACTGTATTTGTAAAGCATTTTGCATTGACAAAAATTTTAGAGGACACCCCAAAAACAACTAAATATAATAATAAACACACACACACACACACACACACACACACACATATATATATATATTAATTATGCCAGTCCTACAATCCTGAACATCACTATTTCAAAATGTTCTGATATTCAGGACATAACATACACAGTAAATATTATTTCATAAGAAGAAGAAAATCTGTTAAATAGAATTTAACGGAATAATAGAAGAAGAAGAAGAAGAAGAAGAAGAAGAAGAAGAAGAAGTGACATTCTGAGAAGTAAAGTCAAATTTAGGAGAAATAAAGCAGCAATTATGATCAATATTGTCACCCTGATATGTATAGTCGCTTTGGATAAAAGCATCTGCTAAACGCATTCATGATATATGAAGTCAAGATACAAAGCTTGACGCAGCGTTCAGATCTCAACAAAAGCATCCATTTGCTCTTCATTTAATCTCATTATAGATTAGAAACAACTGAGATGTTAACGATGTTTGATTAGTGATGTCTCTTTCCTACAGACTCTGAGATCTGCGTAGAGATATTTGTAATAATTAACCAAAACATGGTTGTTACTTGAATTTATGTTTCTAGATAGCTCACTTAAGTCAGTATGTACACAAACAAAATCAAGAAATTGCTCAAATATATGTAATTATATTTTAATGAATGTTGCAAGTGTCCCCTGGGGTCAGTTGCAACATTTGACTTTGTCTATGCAATTATAAATTATATTTATATTATTATATGTACACATACTGACCATAAATGTATAGCCTGAATGCACTGTAAGTGGCTTTGGATAAAAGCATCTGCTAAATGCATAAATGCAAATATGTAACAGCGATGTGTGTGAGTAGTTGACAGACGTGGCTTTATTGTATAAAACGTTTGGCTTTCTAATACAAACAGTCTCTGAGAAACTAAATGTGTTGCAACCGTCCCTAATGTTTGTCTGTTTGCCCGTCATTCAGTTCTTTGTTCCCTGTGGTTTCTGGCGTATTGTCTCTTCTAGTTTTTCCATTAAATACCTGCACATAGATCCTCGCCTCTGCCTGTATTCTCCAGCTTCTCACAGCCTTACAGTTTATGACTGGCATGTCTCTTTGACCAGTGCATCTTTGAGACAGTTTAAATCAGATACCCTAAGCCTTCTACTGGAGCGTTTGGAGGTGAACCCACCGTGCTGGAGCTGGTCACAGGCGGACGCTCCTGGAGAAGACGGAGCCTCCATCAGGGGAGGACTGGAGGTGAGCTGCCCGACCGGAGGAGGCCACGGCAGATCCTTAATGACTTTAATCTCTACTGCAGACAGAAGCAGAGAACCAGAGAGAGAGAGAGAGAGAGAGAGCAGGAGAGATGGAGACAGGAGCGTCAGTGAAGGCAGGAGCAGGTCAGCAGGGCAAACAGTCACAGACTGGAAACACGAAACAGAAACTGGAAACAGGAAACAGGAAGAAAACAGTGATGGAGACCATTCAAAATTCTGCCTGTCAACCATAAACATCTACATACCTCAGGATTAACCCACTGCATCACATCTGATATCGGTAACACCTCATTTTGATCGTCCACTTTAGGCATTCTACTAACAGTAAGTAAGTTTGCAACTATATGTCAACTAGCTGTCGTTAGAGTATAGTAGACTGTCTGTTTAATAACTGCAAACACTTTATTTTGATGGGTCCATAAGATTGCAGTTGGCTTATCGGTAAGCCCCTCCCCTCGAACGCAGACTAGCCAATGGCAGTCGAGTATCAGTTGCACGGGGAGCAGAACTCGGACATCTTTTGGTTTCAGCGCCGTAGAGAAACATTGGAAGATGCGAAGTTTGTGTTTATGGGGTTTATGCTTCAAAAATGGGAAAACTTGAAACACTGATTCCAGGTATCCTGAGAGGATGGGCAATGTAATGCTTTTTATTAAATTAACTGAATCCAAACAATGGAGAGCAAAATGTCCGTAAGTATTCAACCCCAATACCAATGATTGATTTTCTGGTTGTCATACACTCATTAAGTTACACTGTTCATCTGCTCAAGCACATTAATGTTATCTTGTGCTTTAGTAAGGTATCTCAGGCTAAAACTATCTAATGTTAAAGTTAGTGAGTCCATGCTAATGTACAACGGACTGTTCTCGCATCTTGTACAGTGTAGGGCAAAAACACATAAACAAAGGTCTACATTTCAGTGCATCTCCATATTAAACTGGTTAAATGTACATGTCCCGATACATGAACAGTGTTGATCTGCATATTGTCATCCGTGTCCGTAATATGAGACTTCTCCCGCTTGCATTGTGATCTGTAAACCCTCGCTTCGACTTAAATATTTTATAAATCCCTCCATGGACTATTTAATTCCCATTTGGTGGACTTCTGTGGTACATCGGTTGGAAAAAGCTGGTGTTGCTTTAGAGTGCATCTTATCTCAAAGACAGAACCATCTCATTGAGCATTGGGGAGTATTCTTCTTCATTGGCTCCTTTATCATGCGGTGTACCCCAAGGGTCCGTTCTAGGCCCGCTTCTCTTTTCACTTTACATGCCATTTTTAAGAAATATAAGATCTCCTACCACCGCTATGCTGATGATACTCAGTTCTATCTTCCAGCAATGACTGTCAGCTTTACACCGTTTTGAGGAGATAAAAGGTTGAATAGCTCATACTTTTCTACAATTAAACGAAAGCAAAAGTGAAATACTGATTTTAGGCCCCTCTAGGACTTCATTTAGGGTCTCTCTCTGCCAGTGTTCAACACTATGTAAGACATCTTGGGGTTACATTAGATTCGTTACTCAACTTTGAGAAACACATTACCACAGTGACTTCTTCTATCTGAGATCAATTGCTAAACTGAAACAGTGGTTGCCCCACAAAGATTTCGAGACAGTAATTAATGCGTTCGTAACATCACGCCTGGATTACTGTAACTCTCTTTATTGTGTCCTGCCTCAAATGGGTATTTATCGTCTCCAAGTTGTTCAAAATGCTTCAGCAAAGCTGCTTACTGAAACAAAAAAGAGGGATCACATTTCTCCAATTCTAGCGTGTTTACATTGGCGTCCGGTAAAGTTTAGAATTGATTTTAAAATAGCTGTCTTTGTGTACAAGACTTTACCTGGCCTTGCACCTAAATACATCAGTGACCTTGTGACTCCTTACTCTCCTCAAAGAGCACTTAAGTCTAATAATCAGTTTATTTTAAGTGTCCCGTGTTGTCGCTGTAAAACCGAGGGTGGACGGGCTTTTTCAGCAGCAGCCCCTAAACTGCCCGTAAACGTGACACTTGCTCCTTCACTACCTAGTTTTAACTTAAGTCTGTCCTCAAATCTTATGTTTTCTCAGGCTTTTGATTAATGGTAGTCAAGGCTCTGATGTCAATTTGCTCTATGTGTTTAATTTTCATATGACGCATGTTTTCTTTTATGTTTTTTATGTACTGTGTGTTTTGTTGTACAGCACTTGTTGGTGCAACTCTGTTGCTTTTCAATGTGCTATATAAATACATAGAAAGTATACACTTGACTATAAGAAACTTTGCAAGTATATATCAACTTATTCTACAAACCCTAAACCTATCCTAACAGTCAACTCTGGGAGTTAGTAGACATGTAGTTGCAAATTAATGAGAGTTATTGGACATGTTGTTGCAAAGTTATACTTATAGCTAGAAGAATGTCTAAAGTGGACTATCACAATAAAGTGCAACCCTGATTTATTTAATCTTCACACAATCTCACACGTCTTCTGATAGTTTTATCCAGTAAAAGCTTGTTTAGTGTAATTGTACACACATCCATGTCTTTCTGCTGTTGAATCTCACTGGTTTTGATCTAGTAAGCGTCAGAATAACTGCAGTAATATCTCCAGATGAACACGTTCTGAAGCAGCTCAGCTTTACTTGATTCTCCATCAATCATGTTTTAGTCTCAAATCTGATCTTCTGAGGATCGTTTATTTCTCAATCAACATTGCATTATATGTTTGGATCATTCACATCTCATCTTACTATTAGTGATATAGATCGACGACTGATATTTACATCACTTTATGTCACTTGAGACACAAAAAGTACATATGTAACTATTTCTTAGATTTTATCGAGGACTAGGAAAGACAGTCAGATATCTGTGGGATTCAGATTATACGGTTCATTAGAAGTACACACACACTGTAGCACCTCCATATGCTGCTTTCATTACAAACGTGTCAGATCTTGTCTGGTGTGTTATTCAAAGACAATAAACGGCGTCTCCTACAGCATGAAGCAATGCACTTTTCTCTTTCTCTCTCTATTAATGCAGCTTGACTGGATGTAATCGTGCCCAGGCGCACCCATCCGGTGACAGCAAATCTATTCTCAGGAACATCCCACTCATTTACCAGAGACGCGGATCCATATCAAAACAGCACTGAGAGCGTATGAGGCTCTGCGGATGCTGGTTTTAGACCCTTTCTGGGTCAATAGAGTTATAATAACTAGAACGTATTAATCTAGAGATGTGAAAACCCTTCATCCAGCCGTTCACAAACCAAAATCCCTGCTTACTAATATATAAGGCTGCACAGTATTGAAAATCTGGCTGAGAACAAATAATAATTTTCATGTTATGAGGTACAGTTTGGTTTTTCTGGTTCTGGTTCATTTTTTACATGTATTTGACTAAATATTAACTTCAGTAGACAGAAATCTGGCTGTGGTGATTTAAACATCTGTTTTACCAACATATTGTGCATCCCCATAAAGCAAACCACCGGAAACTGAACTATTACCATGTTATTACCATGTTATTAACATTGTAGTTCAAGGTACTTCAGAGAAAAGCATTGTAAAACTACTCTACTAATGCCCATGGTTTTTCCAAGGTACATTTTGGTACTTTCATGTCCGTATTTGACTTTAACTTATCTTCAGTCGACAGAAACATGACTGCAGCGTCGAGTGTATTTGTGTTGATTAATTCTCTGCTTCTCGCATCTCGACGCTTCCCAGTGACCGCTTCTGTCCATGAATTAACTCTGCAGTGCCAGTTAATTAAAAACAGCACAGAGCGAGTACACTGGGAGTTAGAAATGAGACATCACCGTCACTTAAGCCCCGAACCGCATCTATTTATTAATGAAACAAGCAACAAATCCTTTCATTTCCGTGCATCTTCTCCCTGTCGGTGTGCTGACAGAAACAGCTCGATCCAAAACAAACAGCACACACAAACAAAAGCACCTCCGGAGGACGGATGGAGTCGAGCCACGGCTCTGAAACTCAGACGCACTTGTGATGCTTTGACAGGCGAACGACCCGAGCTGTCTGCGCGTCCCGAATAAAGCCGGCGGTTTGTTGACTGCGCTGTCAGGCGTTTTACACACTCGGTTATCAACTCGCCCTTGTTTTGACTCCTGAGTGCTCCACAGGAGAAACTCCTAGATAAAACATTAACCCTTAAATGATACCTCGGGTCTTTAGCGACCCGGTACATAACTCCCTCCTTCGTTTTTTAAAGTTAGGCATCAATTTTAACTCTTAAAAATAAAGTGATTCCACAGCAATGCCATAGAAGAACCACTTTGGTTCCACAAAGAAACATTCAGTCTTTCTTATATTTTGAACCTTCTTTCACCATAAATAAGCTTTTGTGACACAGAGACGTTCTTCAGATGTTAAAATGATTCATGAAACCATTTAGACAAAAAGCGTCTTCTATGGCATCGTGCAGCACCTTTATTTTAAAGAGTATTCTTGGTATTCTTCAATATATTCATTATCAGTTTTATACAAGTGAGTTCAATGGACGAAATCAAAATCAAGTCTCAGTTAGCTTAACGCAGTACATGAAGCAAGTTATTTATATATTTTATTATATAATTAATAAAAGAAAACAGATTGAATAGAAAAAGAACAGAGCAAGCTAGTATTAGAGGCCTTTTTTGTTAATTATATAATAAATAAAAAGAAAACAAAGATAGAGTACAAAAATATTAGAGAAGCTAGTGTTGTAGTTTGTAAATGAATAGAGTGCAAGTCTAAAGGGGAATGTATTAAAGAATAGAGTTATAATAGAGATTGCTAGAGTTAGAGGGTCAAATAAAGATGGAAGAGATGTGTTTTAGCCGGTTCTTGAAGATGGTGAAGGACTTATTATAAACATATAATACTATATTTATATTTCTGATGACTCAATACTGCACTGCATCTTTATTCCTCGAGGTGGCACTGTTTGATGCACAATGATGGCGTGATGTTTCACTCATAAAACATATAGATCGTTTTGAGAATACGGTTGAGATATTCATGCGGGAATCTCGAATAGCGCTCGTGATGATATAATGGTGGTTGACAGAGCCGTCATAATCCACAAGTTAGAGCCGATCTAGCGAGGTCAGCCTCTTTGACAGCTCATATAATACGTTTCTCCAGGCGGGTGAATTAACCTCCATTAACGAGCTCATTCTCAATGGGTGCCGCAGATTAGCGTGTAATTGTTTTGGGAGAGCGGAGCTTCGTCTCTTGTGTCTGTAGGAAGGCAGAAGTGAATTTGCAGATAAGATGAATTGTGTATATGTGACCCTGGAGCACAAAACCAGTCCATTTTTGGAAATTGAGATTTATACATCAACCAAAAGCTGAAAATCTGGAATCTGAGGGTGCAAAAAAAATGATATTGAGAAAATTGCCTTTAATGTTGTCCAAATTAAGTTCTTAGCAATGCATATTACAAATCAAAAAATATATTTTTTGTATATTTAATGTAGGAAATTGAAATTGAATCAGATTCACGACTACGTCTATGACCTAAATAAGAGATTTCACCGTATATAGCCATCTGAACAATTAGGTCTGCCTCGTTTGTTCTGACCAACCGAGGAAAAAAGCATTACCATAAATCACGCTACCAATGGTGATTAAATCTAACGATCAATTAGCTCATATCACATCAAACTATGCTAAATTATTATTATTTTTATACTTTATTCCCAAATGATTCATGTTAATAACATCAGCATTGTGTGACGATGAGTATAGTGTGTATTAGAATGTAGATTTTGATTTCTGTACATTTTAATATCTAATATTCAAATTTCATATTAATACATTATTTTAACCCAAAAAGCTGATTATTCTTCTTCGAACTGGTTTTCATTAAAACACAAATCTTGTGTAACACCAGTCTTTATCTGTAATCAGAAGCATTTAAAACTGGAAGATCATTTAATTTCATTCACACATAATTCGTTAGGATTATAATCCAAATTAATCACAATGATAAATGTAATTATTCCAGCTGCTGTGAGTAAAGACTATAAACGATGCGTCACCTGCAGGATCCTCACATGTGATATAGTCTAATATCTGTGAACACTTGGTTATGTTTACAGATGTGACGTAATAACCACGCTCGAGTCTCCCGTGAAAACCTACCCATAACATTATTATAAGATAACCGTGTGAACCGGGCTGAAGTAAGGAGATAGTTTTGAACAATGGCTGGTTGTATACTTGCTCAAATATTGATTGCAGCTTTAATATCCTAATGATTTTTTTCATATAATAAAAATGTATAATTTTGAGCCATACAATGTATTGTTGGCTATTGCACAAATATACCCGTGCTGCTTATGTCCAGGGTCACATGTGTGCTCTTCTGCACTGGAGATGAACTCGGTGAAGAGTCTGTAACGCTCCTCACGTTAAGCCAGAAAGCCGCTTGCGTGTTCATCCGTCCTGCCGGTAATGTGGTGTATTGTGAGGATTAGAGTGTTTTACAGCCGTGGTAATTTACCTCGTGCTGAATGAGTGTGTTGGTAAACACCAGCGCTGGAGGAGGAGGAGGGATGTTTCAACAGCTCAACAGAAGATGGCATTCATTTTTACATATTAAAACACATAATGAATTAACTTTAACGAACGGAAAATGAACTGAGGTGGTCTGAGGGGCTTTGTTTGATGTCCACGGTGTGCTTTCGATACAATTATTTCGATATGTATTATTTTATGCTTGTAAGTGTATTAAGTCAAAAATCGATCATTACAGCTTACTACATGCCTCTTATATAGTCAGGACCATATATATACTGTATAACACATACTTTAATTTGCAGGTATCCTCATCATAATAAGAGGAAAGCTTAAGCAATTACAGCTCTTTAATATGTACCCCTCCCCCTATTTCAAGGGACCATAATGATAAAGGGACTAATGTTCCTCTCTCTCTCTCGCTCTCTCTCTCACTCTCTCTCTCTCTCTATGTCTCTCTCTCTCTCTCTCTCTCGTCTCTCTCTCTCTCTCTCTCTCTCTCTCTCTCTCTCTCTCTCTCTCTCTCTCTCTATGTCTCTCTCTCTATATATATATATATATCTCTCTCTGTCTATGTCTCTCTCTCTCTCTCTCTCTCTCTCTCTCTCTCTCTCTCTCTCTCTCTCTCTCTCTCTCTCTCTCTCTCTCTCTCTCTCGCTCTCTATGTCTCTCTCTCTATATATATATATATATCTCTCTCTGTCTATGTCTCTCTCTCTCTCTCTCTCTCTCTCTCTCTCTCTCTATGCTCTCTCTCTCTCTCTCTATGTCTCTCTCTCTCTCTCTCTCTCTATATATATATATATCTCTCTCTGTCTATGTCTCTCTCTCTCTCTCTCTCTCATGTCTCTCTCTCTCTCTCTCTATATATATATATATATATATATATATATATATCTCTATGTCTCTCTCTCTATGTCTCTCTCTCTCTCTCTCTCTCTCATCTCTCTCTCTCTCTCTCTCTCTCTCTCTCTATATATATATATATATATATATATATATATATATCTCTATGTCTCTCTCTCTATGTCTCTCTCTCTCTCTCTCTATGTCTATCTCTCTGAGCTGTGATGTTTCAGCCTGTTTTCTCTTGTATGGAGAGATAATTTGACCACATGATGTGGTTCACATCAACAGCTTCCAAATACAAATGACACTTAGAATCAACTCCAGACCTTTTACCTGCTTAATTAATGTAGAATTAACGAAGGAATAGCCAACATCTGTCCATGAAACAGCATTTGAGTCAACTGTCCAATCATTGATGGTCACTTGAAAATTAAGAGGGGGGGTACATATTAAAGAGTCGTAATTACTTAACCTTTCCTCTAATTCTGATGAGAATAACCTCATATTAAAGCTCAGAGTCTTTAAGCACATATTCATTATGTAACTCTTACTTTAATATGTTTTGGTCAGCAGATAAAATAATAAAAACTGTGCCTGTATCCAAATATATATGGACCCTAAATGTGTATGTGTATAAGAGCCTAAATATAAATACATAACACATCTATCTATCTATACACACAATTATATATGATTAAATCTCATGTATTTACAGAAATACTTATACTCAAGCATACACGTAAATATGAATAAATCAAAATCAGTGAATGGAAAAGAGCCAGAGACTCAATCAGAATAACAGAGATCTTGAGTTTTGTTCTTTTAAAGACTGAGTGAAACACAAATGAAGCAGGAACAGCGTGATCACGAGGACTCAAGAGTATCGTTTGCCGTTACTCTCAAAAATAAATGATTTTATGATTGCAAAGGCGCAGCAACACCAATTACACACTGCTCCTTTGACA
>CM050423.1:15313476-15325976 GCA_027564155.1 Gymnocypris eckloni scoliostomus | reverse complement strand
AATAACTAAATCTCTCATTAATGCTAAGTGCAATGTTTCTCCTGTTCACTCGGCATCACCTCGACTACACATCCAACTGCGTTTATCCTAATCAAGCATTTGCATTTTAAAGCTGACAGATGAACTCCGTATGTAAATAAGACCTGGCATGCAAAAATGGCAGGACTAGAAATGCGAGTGGCGAATATTACATTATGTATGTAATAATGAAAACTAGCCCGATGCAAATACAATGTAAAGCTCTTCAACAGACACTGACATCCTTAAAGGAATAGTTCACCCAAAAATAAAAATGAGCTGAAAACCGAATCACGTCATTAGAAAATCCAGACATATTTTTTTGGAGCTGTTCAGATTTCTCTCCTGATTCAGACCAGACACTTTTTCACTGGAGTAAGCGTCATTATGGATTATAGTGGATTTTGCTGGATTTGTTTCAGCTTTTGTCTTCTCCAGATGTTAACTGATGGACTGGTGGATTATTGTGATGTTTTTATCAGACTCTCATTCTGACGGCACCCATCCACTGCAGAGCATCCCTTGCTGAGACATTTCTACAAACCTGATGAAGAAACAAACTGAGGAAGAGCAAATTTTCGGCTCATTTTCATCTTTGGCTGAACTATTCCTTTAAGTGCTGTATGCACAAAGCCTCCAGTAATGGAAAGCCCCTAATGAGCGTTTCTCTCATGCCGTGACCTTTGAACCCCTGGAGTCAGGGTTTGAGCCTTGAGACGGACTCCAGACTGCTTACCAGGCGTCTCGAGGGGGTTCTGCTATGATTGACGTTCCTTGAAGACTTTGTGAAGGCAGAGAAATGTGAGCATTATGGGTCGGTGGGAAGGTTACTCTGAGAGGATCTGGTGGCAAGCCAGAGGCCTAGAGACTGATTTCTCTGCGTCCTGACGGAAAGAGACGTCAAAGCATGCTTTATCTACACCGAAGCGGATGGGCGAGAGCAGTCGAGAAACTAAGACAAAGACATGTGGGAAATATTAAAGGCTTTGAAAGCTGCGTCTGTCTGACTGACAACAAAGAGGAGACGATTGGCTTTGATCCTCACGGTGGAGTGAATTAACAGAGTAAAGTGTGTATCAAACTCACACACTGATCTAAGTTAATCACTCATTAATGCACAACAAATGTAGCGTATGCTTAATCAACAGCATTCGAGATCCCTTCCATAATTCATCGTTTTTAAAGGTAGGACTACTTTTCTAGTTTTCTTTGCAGTCTAGGATGCTTGCATATATTATGCAAAAAAATAGTTTGAGTTTGATCATGCTATTACAATTATGCTTTTTAGTCACACTAGCTGTGTGTTACCTTATTGTGTGCATTACGTTTGGTTAAGGATTTTCAAAAATCATCTGATATAATCAAATAAGATTACATTGTTAGAGAATATTAGAGATATTTTTATTTCAAAAATATTATTTACATGATTTTTATTGATGCATATTGAAAAACGAAATAACATTTGACATTTACATTTCTACATTATAATTGAAAAATATCATTTCTGTATTTTCAACTTCTACTGAAAGTGTATCATTTATTTATTAGTGGGAGATACCAAAATAAACGTTTTATTTACATAATATATGTGTGTGTACTGTGTATATTTATTATGTATATATAAAGGATATATTTTTTTAAATATTTACATGTGTATATTTACATTAATATAAATTATATCATATATAAATATATTTAATATATATATGTGTGTAACATATTTTTCTTAAATATATACATGCATGTGTATGTATTTATATATACATAATAAATACACACACACATATATTATGTAAACAAACTTTTATTTTGGATGCGATTAATAATTTGACAGCACTAGTTTTTAGTTTCTATAAACTGATGCACAGGTCTAATTAATCAGGTGTAATCAGCATCAGACTGTGGCATAGATATTAATCAGAATATTCCTTCAAGAGAAAGAATATGACTATTGTCCTCAGCAGTGGACTCGTGTGATGCTGACACAGACAGAGAAGAAAGCCAGAGTGCCGCAGTACCTGTGGAGGATCTAGAGATGTGGGCATCTCTCCGGGACGCTCCTCTGCTCGTGTCCTCTCGACTAATGCAGTCATAACACAGCAGTGCTGCTCCACACGCACGCACGCACGCACACGCACACACACATACAAAAACACACAGACACAGACACACGCATGCACGCACGCACACACACACACACACACACACACACACACAGACACAGACAGACACAGACACACACGCACGCACGCCACGCACGCACGCACGCACACACACACACACACACACAGATACAGACACACACACACACACACAGGACAAAAGAAGAAAAAAAAGGAACAGGAAAGGAACACCTTTCAAGAACTGATGCACAAAAATCTATCTGCTGGATATTTTAATTGTCAAAGAAAAAAAAAAAAATATTTGTTGAACAGCCATATTTAGTTATAGCTGAGTTAGTCATGAGTCCCTGAGCCAAACCTTCAGCCAACACACAATCACCACACCTGACACACACACACACACACACACACACACACACACACACACACACTCACTCACTCTTAGCTGTCCATCATGTTCGATGTTGTCGCTTGCTCCAGGGATGGGGGTTCAGCGACGTTGCCGCTGGTGCCACTTCTCGTGGGCATCGAGTCCGATCCTTGAGCCGCACACTCTTCCACAGATGGAGCAGGAAATCAGATACCAGGGGGGTACCAGCCGCCCACTGGTGTCTCTTGATGCATCTCTCGGATCGTCGGTCTTGGTTGGTTTGGTGTATTTGAGAGACTGCAGTGGCACAGGTGACCTGCCAGGCTGACCTATCGAGTGCCAGAGATTCGAGCTGCATGAGGGGAATGTTTGCTCGCTTTAGGAGGTCTCTGGTGTAGTCCTTAAAACACTGCTTTTGCCCTCCAGCGGATCGCTTTGCACCCATTAGTTGACTTTAGAGGAGAGGCAGGCGGTGTTCAGGCGTGCGTATGATGTGCCCTAACCAACGCAGATGTTTTTGGCCACTGCTGCTTCCATGCAGATTGAGTCAGTGTTGCTGAGGATGACTGTGTGGGGGATTCGATCTTCCCAGGACAAATTGAGGATCTTCTGTAAGCAGCAGATATGGAAGGCCTCTAGGTTGGTGATGTGCTGGCGGTATGGGTCCATGACTCTGCCCCATAAAGCAGAGTGGAGAGACATCTTCAGGTTACGGTTTTAAAAACCCTGCTGCGTAGGCGTCCAAAAGATGATGTGGCTTTATTTATTCGGGTGTGTATTTCTGTGTCAAGGGAGCAGCATGAAGACAAGGTGGAGCCGAGGTAGGTGAAGTTGTCCACTGTTTTAAGTAGAACACCGTTTATGTGAAAACTGGGGGTTATGGGAGCAGGGGTGGAGAGATGAGACATGACCTCGGTTTTTTGAGTGTTAACCTGTAGGCCAAAAGATTGGTAAAGACTGGTTATTGTGTTAAGGGCGTGCTGCATAGAGTCCGGGCTGTGGGCTAAGACGGCACAGTCATCAGCATACTGAAGCTCACAGATTTGGCGGGTCTTTGTCTTTGTACGGGCCTGGTGTCGACAGATGTTGAAGAGGCTACCGTCAAGTTGGTATTCCACATGGACACCGTCTTCATGCCCCATGACACGATGGAAGAGGCAGGTGATGGCAGAGAGGAGGATGTTAAAAAGCACCGGAGCCAAGACACAGCCTTGCTTCACCCCAACGTTTACCTCGAAAGACTCAGACTGGAGTTCTCCCGTGAGTACTCTGGCTTGCATCCCGTCATGCAGCTGCTGTAGGATGCTGAGAAACTTGGGTGGTACCCCAAGTTTGGAGAGGTTTTTCCAGAGCAGCTCACGGTTGATGGTGTCAAAAGCTTTACGGAGGTCAATAAAGGCTACGTATAGGTCTTTATGCTGTTCTCGGCTCTTCTCCAGCAGCTGCCTCAAGACAAAAACCATGTCTGTCGTGGATCTGGACTTCCGAAACCACACTGAGTTTCCGGAAGCACAGCTTCGGAGATGTGCTCAACCAATCTGCTGAGCATGATCTTGGCCAGGACTTTCCCTGCGATGGAGAGGAGAGATATCCCGCGGCTGTTACCGCAGACTGCTCTGTCTCCTTTCTGCTTGTAAATGACCACGAGGTTAGCATCCTTCCAGTCCTGTGGGAGGGTCCCATGTTCCCAGATGTTTTGGATCAGGAGGTGCAGACGGCGCGTGAGGATGTATCCTCCGTGTTTGAAATGGCTTGCCGGAGTTCAGAGTAAAGTGGAGGGGTGTCCAGGTGCTTGGTTGGTGGCAGGCCTGGCAGATTATCCAGGATATGTGGGTCAGCAGGGTTGGTGTGGTTGAAGAGACTCTCAAAATGATTTGCCCAACGGGCAAGAATCTCGTAGCGGTCCTTGAAAAGCATGGACCTGTCAGCTGATCGGACTGGGCGGTCGCCCGTTTCCTGGGGCCGTACAATGGTTTTAAGGCATCGTAAAAGCCTTGAGTGTTATTGCCGTCTGCCAGGTTCTGAATTTCTTGCGCCTGTTGCACCCACCAGGTGTTCTCCATTGTCCGGAGGGCTCGCTGGGTTTCTGCTCTTGTATCAGTGAAGGAGGTTATGGCAGGACAGGAGAGCTTTGTGGGCTTCATGCTTGGTTTGTAGGAGTTATTGTATCTTGCCTGAGTTACAGTCGAACCAGTCCTGGTGATGTTTCCTTAATTGGCCGGATTAAGGAACACACACACACACACACACACACACACACACACACCTCCAGATCCGTCCGCAGATGAGCGTCAGACTTTCTCACACACGTCCGTCTGCAGTCACCCGGAGAGTAAAGGGACAGTTCACCCGAAAATAATAATTCTGTCATCATTTACTCCGTTTTTTTCTGCTGAACACAAAAGAACATATTTTGAAGAAAGTTGGTAACAAACAACTGACGGTAGCCATTGATTTCCACAGTATTTTTTCCAGCTGTTTGGTATCAAAATATCTTCTTTCGTGTGAATCAGATAAACGAACTTCATACAGACTTGGAAGGGCGTGTAAATGATCGAATTTGTCATTTCTGGTGAATTATCACTTTAGGAACTGAAATGAGCCGTTCCTGAAGTCTCGACTGAGGAACAGAGTTGCTAGCTTTCAGAGAGAGAGAGAGAAGAGATACCAAATCTCCCAGCATTCCCAGAAACAGAGCGATACTGCAACGGCTGAGATATTAAAATGAGCCTGTTTACACATTCACGTTGATTTGCATTGGAAATGTTTGAGAATTTACGCTCCAACGTATTAAGCAAATAGTGAGACCTCCACCAATGAGAAATTAGGATTTAATTAGCAATCACAGCCACTAAAATAAACTTTTACCAAACAATTGCATTCAATAAATAGCGAAGAGAGAAATCCCTGATATATATAAATGACTTTGAGCATGCATCATTTCTACAAACTCTGCAACGGTGCTAATATGACGTCACACTCGACGGCCTCATAATCGAGCATTATACAAACAAAATACAATAATATGCAATCTATTCCACTTTACAATGCAATACCGCAGATTTAAAGTTTGCTTGATTATAATTCAATTTGAATGTCTTCTACAGTTCAATCATGTGTTCACATTGAACTTCATAGAGTTCATTATTTCACATGAGCTCGTGTTTGCATACATATGACTGGAACGGACGTG
The DNA here is from genome assembly GCA_027564155.1 of Gymnocypris eckloni scoliostomus. Taxonomy (NCBI): domain Eukaryota; kingdom Metazoa; phylum Chordata; class Actinopteri; order Cypriniformes; family Cyprinidae; genus Gymnocypris; species Gymnocypris eckloni. The sequence continues at coordinate 15,320,272 of CM050423.1, read as the reverse complement.
TAGAATGACCATCGCTCGAGCTGAAAACTGCTGTATTTTACTAAACATTGTGCTAAAATGCCATGCAACGATTGCACCAATCGTTTTAACCAGTTTATTTATATGGATCTTCTAAATGAACCAGTTCACTATAATAAAGCGGAATATTTAGTGGAATATTAGTTAGTAGCATCACTAGTTTGGTTAGTAACTCCCCAACATCACCCACCACCACCAACAGAACCGGGCCCAGGACTTGTTATATATCTGACTCTCAGTGTTATAAATCACTACTGGAAAGACAATAATCTCACATGTGGAGGGAATGAAGCGGGCCGAACCTGCGAAGGCTTTGGATATGCGATCTTTCTTCCACTCCCAGGGCTGGTCGTACTCCTCCGGCGGCCTCTCGTCGTCCTGCGGTAATCTGCTCTCACGGGAACACACGCATCCATCCGGATCGCCTCCGTTCTCCTCCGGCTCGTACGGGGTGTCATAGAGAGGCAGCTGCCGGACCGGACCGTCTTTAGGAGCGCGACCGCCTCGGATTTCTGCCAAACGAAGAGAGGAGACCACAACATATCAACAGTCTGTGATGCTTTTCTGTTTTACACATGTATGACCTGGACCACAAAACCAGTCATTAGGGTCAATTAATAAATAATATTTCCATTGATGTATGGTTTGGACAATATTTGAAAATCTGGAATCTGAGGGTGCAAGAAAATCTAAATATTGAGAAAATCATCTTTAAAGTTGTTCAAATTAAGTTCTTAGCAATGCATATTACTAATCAAAAATTAAGTTTTGATATATTTACGATACAAAATATCTTCATGGAACATGATCTTATTATCCTAATGATTTTTGGCATACAAGTAAAATGTATAATTTTGACCCATTCAATGCATTGTTGGCTATTGCTACAAATATATTACTTCTGACTGGTTTGTGCTCCAGATTTATACAAAGCGACCTAAAAAGGAACACAAGCAATTCTCCACACAGCCAACAATGCCAGGTTTATTTGAAAGCTACAATAAGAAACTGAATTGATCAACACAGACTGACATTTTCAGTCAAAATCCCAAATTTATTTTTCCAAGGTTTAGTCATTTAGCTGCAAGGTGCATACGGTTGCATTATGCACGTAGGCCAAGGGTAAGTGTTAAGTCCTTAAAAGCTTCAGTGAAACTGAAGCACAAAAGACCTAAACATGCTGAGTTTAATGAATAAAGAACACAACAGAGATAAACCAGAGCTCAAGACCTGCAAAATGACCTCTGAATCTCATCTGATCAACCAGAGATCAGACTGCGCTTACACTGAGATAAACTGTAACCTGAAGAAAACACTGCATGTTTCAGCTTAAAGTGACTGTTTTAGGGCTGCAACCAACAATTGTTTTGATAAATCAATTAATGTGTCAATTATGCATTTGATTAACTGATTGATTTTATTCACAGTGTTTTATTAAAAAGATAAATGTGTGCAAACTGAAGAATGCATTCATGTAGGTTATACTATACATTATGTGCCAAAAATAATGCATTTAATATAAACATTAAATTCTAAAACTTGCACATCATAATAAAGTAAAAGAAAAGCATATAATAAACACACACTTAGTTATCTGAACACAGAAATTATATTATATTTATACCCCATTTCAACAGTCCCTTCACATTCACTGCTCTCATTAAAATGTATTTAATACTTAAACATACATTTTACATTAATTGCATATTTAACATTGCAAAGTCAGAATTATCGCTCTTTATGCAAAGCATGCCTTTTGAACGTTTACACAAAGAAAAACCCATACAACCTGGGCTGAGAGAAAATATCTCTTATGCATTAAACAGCGCATGCACATATCAGCGAATGCTGTTAAACGATATGCTTTAGTTTGAAGCTGAATATGAAGCTTTCACATGTTTAGGACGACTTGGGTCATGCACTTCTCCCACAGAAGCTTGCTGCGTGTCCTCGGCTATATTTCAGACGTGTTTGTGCATGTGTTATTTACTCCTCCGGAGTGATGTGACTGGTGGATCTTTTAATGAAATACACTTTGATTAGTATCAATTTTTATTAGTTGTTGTTGCAATTTGTTGTGGCCTCCAGACTCAAAGTTGGCTGATTAAAGACAGAGCAACAAACACACAGCAGTAGTGTAGCTCTGTCCTTGACCTCCAGGGGTCACTGGAAACTGGACCCTTCATTACAAAACACAGAAGTCACCTCTGATCAACAGACAGCGGTGTATCCTCTCTGAAAGCACGAGCATCTCTCTCTGGTTCTCTGCGGTGGCATGAAGCTGTTAGGAGGCGTGCTAATGGTATGGTATAATGCAGAGACGCTCCTGGAATGAAATATAACCCCACAGTGCTGCATAATTGCCTCTATGCTCAGGGGAGCTCTTGCGGAAAAATGAGAAAAGTGTAGAGACTAGAGAAAGAGAGTTTGGGAGAGATCTTCATACAAGCCGTTTCTGCAGATCGTTACATTGTAGGCTACTCTTAACTAGTGATGCAATGAAATTTCAGCAATCACATGTTGTCACAACAGCAGCCTGTAGAGCAGGAGTGTGTGTTCTGAACACAGGCAAGTTACTGTGGTCTGGAGAAATGGGTGTATCTGCCGGAGACCATAACGATAATTACGGCTTCCAGCGGAACCGAATGCAGCCGAGGAGCTGCTGTCCTTTCACCCATCACGTCTGCAACAGTTCAGGGATCAAAGGTCAAACGGAAACACGGCATTCACACACACACACACACGAACACATGCTGCTGCCCACCCACCACGCAAACACGCTTCCTCTCCAGGTGTCAGACGCTGAGAGTGTGTGTGTGACTGTGAGTGTGTGTGTGTGACAGAGTGAGAGTGTGAGTGTTTGTGACTGTGAGTGTGTGTGGTGTGTGTGTGTGTGTGTGTGTGTGTGTGTGTGTGTGTGTGTGTGTGTGTGTGTGTGTGTGTGTGTGTGTGTGTGTGTGTGCAGTGTGTGTGTCTGTGTGTGTGTGTGTGTGTGTGTGTGTGTGTGTGTGTGTGTGTGTGTGTGTGTGTGTGTATGTGTGTGTGTGTGTGTGTGTGTGTGTGTGTGTGTGTGTGTGTGTGTGTGTGAGAGTGAGTGAGTGGGTGTGAGTGAGTGAGTGTGTGTGTGTGTGTGTGTGTGTGTGTGTGTGTGTGTGTGTGTGTGTGTGTGTGTGTGGTCTGATGGGCTCTGCTGATTTACAGTCACACACTGAGGGAATCAAAGCATGACCTTTATCTTTCCAGGAACCCATCCCTGAAGACTCTCACACTGCAAACGCTCCTGCTAGACATCAATGTTATTTAATGCTCCTCTTATCATCAAAAACCTCTTTACATGCATATAAGGTCATTTCAAGATCTCCAAAGAGACTAATGTTATTGGTGTCACATTACAGGTTCTTCAAACTAGTGGGGAGGATTTGGATTCATCCACGTGAATAGAATCTTTTGAATCTGTCTCTATTCATTGAGTGATCCTTTCTGATTCTCTTTCTCCCCTTCTCTCTCATTTGTGTGTCTGTAAATCCACAAAAAAGATAGAATGATAGATAAATAGACAGAACGATAAAGCTCAGATGAGCTTTATTTGTCACATACACGATTATACAGAGTATAATCAGCAGTGAAATGTGTTCTCTGCATTTAACCCATCCAAGTCCACACACACTTGGATACACACAAATACAAGACGACCACTGCCTTGCTAATGAAGCTGAGGGTAAAGGTGATGGCCTAATCAAGCATGTCTCCAGACCTAAACCCTATTGAGCATCTGTGGGGCATCCTCAAATGGAAGGTGGAGGAGTGCAAGGTCTCTAACATCCACCAGCTCTGTGATGTCGTCATGGAGGAGTGGAAGAGGACTCCAGTGGTAACCTGTGAAGCTCTGGTGAACTCCATGCCCAAGAGGGTTAAGGCAGAGCTGGAAAATAATGGTGGCCACACAAAATATTGACACTTTGGACACAACTTGGACATTTTCACTTAGGGGTGTACTCACTTTTGTGGCCTGTGGTTTAGACATTAATAGCTGTGTGTTGAGTTATTTTGAAGGGGACAGCAAATTTACACTGTTATACAAGCTGTACACTCACTACTTTACATTGTAGCAAAGTGTAATTTCTTCAGTGTTGTCACGTGAAAATATATAATAAAATATTGACAAAAATGTGAGGGGTGTACTCACTTCTGTGAGAAACTGTAAATACATGAACAACATCTCCAGAACTGCTCTGAGAGTCACTTTCTGAGAATTTTACCATTTCATTTGAGTAAGACTAGCCTCATATCATAAATACACACAAATGTAAAGGTATTCACGTCAACCCATCAAAATAAAAGTTTGGTTTAACTTGAATTTATTGAGCCAGAAATACATTACTGTTGTTCAAATGTACGTACTACTTCTACTACTACTACTACCACTACTACTACTACTACTACTACCACTACTACTACCACTACCACTACTCCTACTACCACTAATACTTCTAATACCACTACCACCACTACTACTACTTCTACCACTACCACTACCACTGCTCTGCCACCACCACTGCTGCTACTGCACCACCACCACCACCACTACTGCTACCACTACTACCACCACCACCACCAACTGCTGCTACTACCACCACCACCACCACCACCACTGCTAACACTGCACCACTGCACTGCCACTGCACCACTGCCACTCCACTGCTGCCACTGCCACCACTGCTACTACCACTGCCACCACCACTGCTGCCACCACTGCACCACCTACTGCACTGCACCACCACTGCCACCACCACCACTACTGCTGCACTGCCACCACCACCAACCACCACCACCACCACCACCACCACCACCACTACTGCTGCTGCCACCACTGCTGCTACCACCACCACACCACCACCACTACTCTACCACCACCACCACCACCACCTGCACCACTGCTCACTGCACCACTGCCACCACCAACCACCACTACCACTACCACCACTGCACCACCACCACCACCACCACCACCACCACCACCACCACCACCACCACCACCACTGCACTACCACTGCCACCACCACCCCACCAACCCACCACTACCATACTACCACTACCACTACTACTACACCACCACCACCACCACCACCACTACAATTTACCACCACCACCACCACCACTGCCACCACCACCAACTACTACTACCACCACTACCACCACCACTACCACTCTGCACCACCCCACTCTACCACCACCACCACCACCACCATCACCACCATCCATGTTTTAATGTTTGCCAATAAAATTAAGTTTGTATAATTTTCAATAATTAAAATAAATTGTTTTACGTCTTCATTTGATATCCAGTAATATTTAAATACACAAAATAATTTCTGAGGAAAATGAAAACATTTTATCAGGCCATTGTAAGAATAAATGTGAATAAATTAAGTTGTTTTTATGCATTCAAATAATTAGACATATTTAAACAGAATTTGGTAACAATAAAATGTATGGTGAGAAAAATTAATAAATAGGGCCCTTAACATTTAAACATTTAAACAGTTAAAATTGTAATAAATGTATGTGGAATTATGTATTTTTTAATTTTGTATGAGTTTAATTAGTTAGAAATGCTTTTTGATTAATAGAATTCAAATTAACCATTAAAACTGAAAAAAATGAAACGGATTTCATAGGGCCCTAATAAAACACAGACGCAGCTTTTTTTGTAAGTTGGACTGAAGTCTGTAGCGTTTGTCCATCTGTGAGAGCAGAGAGACGTTCACAGAAACAGAGATAGTGCCGCAGGTCTCTCCGGATCTCATGTCTTCACGCTGATAACACACCGGAGAAACACACACAGCTGCCAATGACATACTCCGCATCAGAAAATATAATATATCGAGCTGAATCATATTGGTATTAGACAGTCGTGCACAGAAGTATATTTGAGTGACTGATTTGATAAAGCGTAAACAGATTTGAGTTGTAACACAAGTAAAACTGATTATCTGAACTGACTTTCTCTTTTTCTGCTGTCTCGTTAATGTAATAAAATGCAGGTCTTATCAAACTCACGCTATTCAACAGCATAAACAATGATGACTGTAATCTGAAAGCAGATACAATGCTATGATTTTTAGACCTACAAATAATTAAAGTTCACTCAAAATGTGGCAGATTTACTTAAATAAAAATAAAGCATCATGATTCCTATTTTCAAATGGCTAAATAGTGTTGTATAATATAATATGCACATTGGACAATATAATGTGAATACCTATTATTATTACTGTATGTATATCTCCATTGCCTATATTATCTAGTTCATGAATTAGTGTTGTATAAACTGTTCATCAGAGTTTATTATATGCTTTATGAGTGACTGTCAAACATTCAAAAATGATAAATCATGGGAGCCTGTTTAGCGTCTGTAACATTAACAAAGCGATTGTTTGCTGCTTTAAGAACATATTTCACGATTAAGACTGCAGACACAGAACCAAAAGTCAATGATAACGACTGTCAAACAGTAAGACGTGTGTGTCTAAAATCCTATCAATACCTTAGACTCAAGAGCAACTGCAAAGACTTGAAAGTGAGCGAGAGCTTCTAACAACCTCATTGAAATGATCCAGCATTTGAAACACTTACAACCAACCTGTGTCTAGCTACAGCAGCATGTATCTGTCTGTCTCTGTCTGTCACTCGCTGTCTGCTTTATCTCTGTCCTACAGCCGTCTCTGCAGATCACTGCTGCCAGCACACACACACACACACACACACACAGACACAG
>CM050423.1:15295976-15305976 GCA_027564155.1 Gymnocypris eckloni scoliostomus | reverse complement strand
TGTTTTTCCCTAGGAAATGTGTATGTTTAATTTAATTGTCGCAATTTAGTCTTTCTCTGCAAAATATTAATATCATACATTTTCCCCTGATGTGTAGTCTAAAATGTAATTCAGTGTAACAATCTTGTTAGCTCATTTACAACAAAAATCAATTTATGACATGTTAAAAGACTAATTACTTTCCACCACGATATTAATTAGTTGTAATTTTACATTTTAAAACAGTTGCCACTATTCTAGGTTGTGCACATTTGTCAATAATATATTTTACTGATTTAAAACATGAGGCCCAGTAAATGTGATATCCTCAGCAAATTTAACAATATATTTTAATATGTACAAGTAGAGAGAGAAATAAACATGTTTGAATTTGTACATAAATATCGCTATGTTCAGGGAATGACAATATAACATTATTTCACCAATTTTTGACACTTTTATTCTCCCAAAACGAAATTTGAAACCAGTCACAAAGTAGACACTTTACAAGGTCTGAGAGTTTAACAGTCTATGGACATAAATGTGTTGTTGATGCAGCCGAGCCTTTTAGTCACGAATAGACCACCTGCATGTTTTTTTTAAAGGGGTCACATGATGCGATGTCAAGTTCGGCCCTGGGAGATGGCATCATCAGTAGACCTGGTTGTGCTTATATAAGATCCCAGAAGCTGCAAGACTAAAGTCTCAAACACAAAGACATATATATAAATATCTTTATAAAGTCAAGACTTGTCCACTCTCTCTAAAACTGTCGATTGTAAACACCCCCCCACATGTCTATGTCACGATGTAGGGAGATTTTCATAACTCCGCCCAGATGTATACACAATGAAAGAAGGCGGAGCTATTATTCTGGCTCTAGTGTTGTTCTGGAGCAAGCTGTGTTTCAAAGTGATCTTTATGTTTCCAAAAGAGGACACAACTGTAAATCAGTGGTTAAGTTATATGTACAACACTGTTGAACAGTTCAACACAAATATTGGAGTGTGTACAGCGCAATTTACTGTTTCCTGAACCTGGAAGAGTAGCCTACAAAGTGAACACTATGAGTGGTTGTGAACACTATAAAGTGAACAGTCTGGTGCTTCTGACTCACGTAAGTATGTTTCGATATCTAAAGAATCTGCTACTGACTATGCAAACGTGAGTTTTGAGCAGCGTAGAGTAGTGCTTGTTGTTTGGCGTTTCTACGATCACAAATACAGACAATATAAGTCATTATAATCCATAATTATGTCCCCACTGGATGCAACAAATGCCTCGTTAATGGCGGGTTTTATTGTTTTTGTGACAACAGTCGGCATTGTATCACAACATAACATTGGTTAACAAGTATCACGCTTGAGGTATTCAGCCAATCACAACGGTTTCTGATTATAGCTGGCCAATACTGTTTCGCTTCTCAGAACTATGAGCTTTGTATCAATGGGAAAGTACAGTAACAATAATGTACAGTATGTGGAAAACAATGTTTTTTTTACCTCGAACTGTGTAAACACATTGCATTACACCAAATCATGTTATTATAGCAACATCATATAACCTTTAAATTATCCTCAATTAAATATGTATAGTAAAATACAATGCAAAATGATATTCTTATATGTGTATACAACTATTGATGGATATCAGCTTCTGTATCAAACCTCCATTCTGATGAATGTGGATCCTTAATTAAACACCACACTGTTAATTGTACCAGCATCAAATCCAGCACACAAAAGTGTGCTGTTTACTAAGCAACAGGAGTCCGGTATAAACTTAACGAGCATTTAACGTCCTGGAAAACACGCTTTTAAGAGAAACAGCATCACATCTTGCAAAGCAACCGATTAAATAATGTCACAAACAGGACTAACTCGGCTCGGTTCCTCTCTCACAGCGGGAATCTGTGCCAAACATCAGTCAGCAAAGACTTTACTTTACTGAACAGCTATTACTGCAGTCTTCAGTGTCACGTTTCAGGCGCCCTTCATATGCTGCTCAAGAAACACTTTATTAAACATCAATATCTGATCCGATGAAAGAGATCAGCACGAGAGCTTATCTGAAATGCACTGGCCTGAAGAGTCATATAAACTATACCATTCAAAACATTGAAGAGTCTGTATAATTTTATTTTAAACACATCTCCTCTCCCAGCGGTGTTTAGACTCAACAGTCCTACATACAGTCTGTTTATTACAAGCTGAATTAAATACCATGGATTCCCAAAGTGCCTTTAAATTAAATTAAATTAAATTAAATTAAATTAAATTAAATTAAATTAAATTAAATTAAATTAAATTAAATTAAATTAAATTAAATTAAATTAAGTTGAAACAAGGCGGAGCTATAAATTAAATTAAATTTATAAAAAAGAATTACATTCAATTAAAAAAAATAAAAAATAATATGATTAAATGAAATGAAATTATTAAATGAAATTAAATTAAATTTAAATTAATACAAAAATAAAAAAATAAAAATAATAATAATAATATATATAATATAATTACAAATATTAAATAAGTAAAGAAAAATAAATAAAATAAAATAATTAAAAAATATATTTTTACATTTGTTTTGTCAAGGGTGCATTTATTTGGTTAAATCAACAGTGAACAGTGAAATAATATTACAATTTGAAACAGCTGTTTTCTATGTGAATATATGTTAAACTAATTTATTTCTGTGATGCGCAGCTGTATTTTCAGCATTATTACTGCAGTCTCAGTGTCACATGATCTTCAGAAATCATTATAATATGCTGATTTGCTGCTGGAGAAAATTTTCTGATTATTATCAATGTTGAAAACAGTTTTTCAGTTTTCACCCGATTCACAGATGAACAGAAAGTAGAAAATAGCAGCATTTATTTGAAATATAAATATTTTGTAACACAATAAATAAATGTCTTTACTGTCACTTTTGATCAATGCAATGCATCCTTGATGAATAAAAGCATTGAACTCTTTCAATGCAATACTTCTGAACACTGGTGTATATGATTGTACACGTGTTTCTCAGTGAAAGCACACAGATCTGTGTGAGACTCTGTATCAAACCTCCATTCTGATAAGGATGTGCCAGATCCTTAATTAAACACCACCATCAGTGTGATTGAGACGCTCAGCATGCATCAACACACGCCAGCAAAGAGAAGCACGTCTGTTTACTGAAGTGTCTCAAATATGTGAGTTAGTTTATTTGAGCCTTTTCTTTTAACAGTTTTAAACCTCAGTGACTGTGTGCTCTTGAAGATTGAAATAATGTCACAAACAGGACGCTCGGTTTGAATGCTGAACGGAGGATGACAGACAGACGCAGCGGAGAGAGAAGTTCACGTTGAACTTTAATTTACTTAAATATTCATCTGTACCTCAGATTAAACTATGGAACAGCTCCAGAACACTTGAAATACACACTTTTAGTTTTGCTGGCTTCCGCAGGGCTTAACAGAGAATCAGTATAAGCTTTCCCAGGCATGCACTGGCCTGGATTCATATGACACGTCCAGCCGATGGACTTCCATGAAAATGACTGAAGAGTGAGTAAACGATCCTCTGTATCGGATCGATGCATCCCTAGACAGGACACTTCCATTATAATGACTTCTAGGGCTTGTCAGTGTCTAAACAGTGCTACAACAATAGCCTCTGATGTGACGTGTGAAGGTCTGCAGTTTCCAAGCAGCAGAGGTTGAGTTTCTTTGTCGTCTTTTTCACAGCATCCATTAATAACACTCATTAGGCCTTCCCAATCAATCAGAGCAGCACACTGAAATGCTCAGCATCAGACAACGATCCCACATCAGTCAGCGGACTGCAAACAGAGCAATGCAATTAGACAAAAAGCCATTTGATCAGTGAGACTGTAGTGCAGGTTAAAGAGCCAATTCATCACATCTGCCAGACATATTGAGTGATGCTGCTTGCACTTCCACGTGATGATGATGCAGGCTAGAATGCATCTCAAGCTTTCTAGCATTTAAATCACTTTTCCCTGGAAGCTGAGCAGCACTGAAGCCCCAAAGCATAAAATAATAATGGAAAGAGCCGAAAAAAAAAAATTTGGTCCTATATAGTTTAGCTCTGATTGAATTAAGTGCACGGATTCACTCTGTACGAATGAAAAGCCATTTATTAGTGAATACTGTGGGTTTCTGAAGAACTCAGCATTTATAGAGAAGCACACTGGCAATGTCTCTCAAACTTTATTTTTCTTGAAAGTCTTAATTGTAAAACACAAACAAGTGAGATTAGTGCATGTGATGCATAATATGCTGGCCTTTGCTGACAGGGACCTTTTCATAGTAATTATCAATAGTGGAACTAGTTTTTCAGTTTTCACCGATTCGATGAACTAGAGAGTAGAACTACATCAGCTTAGTCGGGTCTAAAACAGTTAGTAACGATGATAAATGTCTTCACTGTCACTTTTGATCAACCGCCATGATTCAAATAAAACATTGAACTCTTTCAATGAGCATTTACCTGAAGACTTCGTCTGGCGTATGTGTGTACTATCAGCCTCAGTGAAATGTAACACTGATCAAATTGTGTGGAGACTTCTTAGTCCTGCTTTCCGTTCGTTCAATCGCTGACTCTTTGTTTACGTTGTTGAGACGCCACATGCACAACACGCCAGCTGTAGAGCTTCGTCGCCTTTTACTGAAGTGTCGGTCACCTTTAAATGGTACTGGGAAATAGTTCACGCAAAATCATCCCAGTACTTTAAGTTCTGGAACTACAGCAGTGTGAAAGGCCCTATTGAGTCTCGGTGCTCATGCATACTATGCAGGTTCAAGTCAAACATGAATGGTGCATTCCACTAACTAATCCTATCAAAAATATATGAGATTTGACCAATTTAAATGCATTACAGGTGCAATCTATACATCACAAAAATTAAATGTTGACAATTGTGTCACACATTATGGTGCTTTATGAGTTTGTTTCTGTAGTGAATGGGTTAACAACAACAAGAATGAGCTGATTAAAAACATCACATTTGGATCGGGATCATCTGACATCTGGAAGACAAAAGCTGAAACAAGTCCAGCATTAAGACGTTTTTAACTACAATCCGAGTCCATAATAACTCTTCCTCAGTGATAAAGTGTTCTGGTCTGAATCAGGAGAGAAATCTGCAGCGTTTACAAAACAGCTGTAAACTAATATGTGACTGGATTTTGATGTGAGAGACGACAGCAGATGCACTTTATCACTGGAGGAAGCGTTATGGACTCGTATTTTAGTTAAAATGTCTTATGTTTCAGCGTGAGCGGAGTGCTGTGATGTTTTTATCAGACTCTCATTCTGACGGCACCCATTCACTTCCATTGCTGAGACATTTCTCCAAATCTGATGAAGAAACAAACTCATCCACATCTCGTGTGACCCGAGGATGAACACATTTTCAGCTCATTTCCAGGTGAACTTCTCTTTTAATGTGACACAGAAAGATGAAGTCGGAGAAGCAACAAATGGAAATGAAATGACCCACTGGCTCAGATTCAAATGTGTTTCATAGCACTGCATGTCTCCTGTTGCAAAAACTAGATTGATAAACAACGAGCAATAAATGATGTGTTATCATCTAGCGGCAACCTCCCGCTCTTGGACATGACTAAAACTGTAATTCATCGACTGGCCGCTGGAGGCGGGCTGCAAAACGGAGTCAATCCCATAGACCCCCCCATGTTAAAACACCCAACTTTACAGCAGAATAAAACATGTTTACAGCCTGGTGCAAAAAGTGGTTTTGGTCTATATCGCTAATTTTGCCCTTCATGACAACTGTGAGGGGGGTGATTTTTATAACTCATCCGTTTAAATTATATTAAGCCTTAAAGTTCTGCATAATTAAGGGCGTGGCCACTTGAGTGACAGGTGGATTCACCACTGTTGCGCTTGGTGGGCGTGGTTACAGCAACCAGCTCCTCCCACATCCCGCCTTTTTGTCCACTTTCGATTATCCGGGAGTGACGCGCAGCCAAGATGGAGAAGGCCGGCTCCGCCCACTTTGAGCTTCAAAAATGCTCTTCAGAAAACCTACGGCTGACGTCACGGACACCACGTCCATGTTTTGTACAGTCTATGGTTATCATACAGAGAGAAAGTCAAAGTCAATCTGTTGAGTGAAATTGAAATCTCATGTGTCATAAACAGAGGAACACAAAAGGAGAAGAAAGTGCATGAAAGTAAGTCATATGTGTTTGGAACGGCATGAGGGAAAATAAAAGATGATAAAACGTACATTTTTGAGTAAATTATTCATGTGAGAGTTCATGAAGCTACTCAAGGTCTGTGAAGAAATAAAATATATAGAACTTGTCATTTCTTACTAATAATTTCTGAAGTAAAGATATAATGCGCAACATTATAATATATAATACTTAGGGATATTTTGAGTTCCACAACGCAGAAAAACTCAATGGTCTCCACTAAATTATGACAGAAATACATTGATATTATATAGTAGACAAACAACAACAACTAATAATACTTATAATTATACAGTTTATTAAAATGCCGTATAAACTAGTATAGCACAATTTGTGTCCATGTTTTAATTTTATTGAAATAAAGTAAATGAAATTAGAATAAAATGTTGCGAATCACTTTGTTTGCCAAAAGTATTCATTTGAAATATTAATTATATTGTTATAAAGGTTTATGCATTTTTATGATGAGCACATGTTTTGATAATAAATTTGTATGAAGTCTTAAATCAGAATCCTAAATTTAATAGGACGTTGTTATTGTTAAAACTTTAATAAACGAGTAAATTGGTAAACTTTTTGATTACTTACATTTAAATTAAAGAGTAAAGACAAATTAAAACATAAAATAAAACATTTGTATAGCCCTAAAAAAAATATATTATTCTGTATATTATGCATAAAGTTAATATATGTTAATGTTTTTATGAAATAAACATTATTATGTAGTGTTACCAACTAAATCTAGTGCACATACTAAACATGTATAACCTGAATGCACTGTAAGTGCTTTGGATGTAAATGTTTTTATAATGGAGTCCCTGTTTGAAGGTAAAAACCCTGCTTAATACAAAAACACAGTAACACAAGAAACTAGTTCTAGTGGACGAGCAGATTTCGGACTTCTTTTAGCGCAGTGATAAAGATGAAAGATGACAATTACACTGCTGCTTCGTTTGAGAGGAAAACATGAACTCTCACATCTCAACCCAAACACTCACAGCATCCTTTATCAAGCACACAATCTTCTCGTAATCTCGGCCGTGTAAAGCTGGGTTCAGAGAGACCTCATCATTCATCGGGACTGTTTCATTTCTAACCGAGCTGTAACGCACAGGATGACTCAAGCGCCGGGCTGCAGGGTGTGTTCACGTGCATGTGTGTGTCTCATATGTAGAGGTCATGCGGTCAGAACACGCTCGAAGCAGAGCTGCATGACACATATCTGCTCCGGTTCTGACGCAACATCACCATCTCAGTCAACTAAACCACCATTGCACTGAGAGAGCTGACTCAATTTAGCTGGGATTCAGAGAAAACAGAGCGGGAAAATCATTTCAAAACTGTCCAAATTCAGAAAACTTCACAATTACTTTGCAAAATCTGGATCGCAAAATCTCTGAAACAGAAAGTAGAAGCACACACGCAAAAGTTAGGGGTTGCTTTGATGATTTTCAGAAAAGTATTTTCTGCTCACGAAGGCTGCATTTATTTGATCAAAATACAGAAAAATCTGTAATATTGTATTTTTAAAATTTATTTTCTTCTTTTTTACAGATTAAAATAGCTGTTTTCTATGTGAATATCTGTTAAAATGGAATTTATTTATGTGATGATTTTTAGCATAATTACTCCAGTCTTCAGTGTCACATGATCCTTCTGAACTAAGTGAAGTATAAGTGAGTGAAGTGACATGTGGCCATGTATGGTGACCCATACTCAGAACTTCCATACAAGTGCACACACACACCGTGAACATACACACACACACACACAGCAGTGAACAAACGAACACACACACACACACACACACACACACACACACACACACACACACACCGTGAACACACACACACACACACACACAGCAGTGAACACACGAACACACACACACACCGTGAACATACACACACACACACAGCAGTGAACACGAACACACACACACACACACACACACACACACACACACACACACACACACACACACCGTGAAAACACACACACAGCAGTGAACACACGACACACACACACACACACACCGTGAACATACACACACACACAGCAGTGAACACACGAACACACATACACACCGTGAAAACACACACACACACAGCAGTGAACACGAACACACACACACACAACACACACACACACACACACACACACACACACAGCAGTGAACACACGAACACACACACACACACACATGAACACACACACACACAGCAGTGAACACAACACACACACACACTGTGAAAACACACACACAGCAGTGAACACACGAACACACACACACCGTGAAAACACACACACACACACACAGCAGTGACACATGAACACACACACACACATACACACACACACACACAGCAGTGAACACACACACACACACACACACACACACCGTGAACATACACACACACACAGCAGTGAACACACGAACACACACACCGTGAAAACACACACACAGCAGTGAACACACGAACACACACACACACACACACACACACACACACACACACACACATACACACGTGAAAACACACACACAGCAGTGAACACACACGAACACACACACACACACACACACGTGAACATACACACACACAGCAGTGAACACACGAACACACACACACCGTGAAAACACACACACAGCAGTGAACACACACACACACACACACACACCGTGAACATACACACACACACAGCAGTGAACACACGAACACACACACACACACACACACCGTGAAAACACACACACACACAGCATCTGTGATTTACATCTCACATAACAGACAAAATAACCAGAATTAAAGCGCTCAGCCATTCGGCACAGTCAAAACCATTGAGAAAGTTCTGGCACTGAAAGAGCTCATTTACTGAGCTCACAATCATTTAGTAAGCAGAAAACACACGCAGCGCCTCATAAACTGCAGAAACACAAGAGAAGGACTTGTGTCATGTATAAAGCCTCATCGGGCAGATCTGCACACATGGTAATGAAGGCCATCTGACTCGGAGTAGACAGGAGCGCAGAACACAGTTTACTCAGCCATGTGTGAGGCGAGATAACAGAATGTGTATGGCACGACAGCAGGACACATACACACACAAGCTACAGTAGCCACGGACCAGTTAACATAGTAAACACTGACACACACACCATTCCCAAGCACCCGCTAAATCAACAGAGTAGTGTGCAAGCTGCATTGGCCTGGCTTCAGTTCTCTCTCTCATTACCATTGTCCCCATTAAGAGTTTAGAAAGACTTTGTTCATTCTTCTAAACTGGCTGTCGGCGCCAACACATCAAACCAAGCTGAATTCATGTTACCATAACTCTTCAACTGTTCGAAATACTTCAAATTTCTCCTGACAGCAGACAACATTCGCTTTTCAGCAATATATGACATATTACGGTAATTTATTGCGCTCCGTTAACAAATGACGGCAGATTTCCGGGAGAGTGGGAATGGAGAGATAGGGAGCGCAGAGGTCCCGAACCCGGGTTAATGTTTAATGGATAGCTTCGGGCTCGGGTTCGGGTTTGTAGCTAAACCAAAACTGTATGCAGAGGCTACGCTGTTTTCATAGATGCAGACACACATTATTGCACACAGATATCAGAGATCGCGCAGAGCACAAACAGCACAGAAACTTTTATTAGTAAAATAGCTTCAATAGGCTACTGACTCACAAGTCGCAACGTTATATTTCTCTGCAATGAGGGTGTTTTTGAAGTAACTAAGCCTCATTGCTTGTAGAGAGAGACGCGCAGACGCAGATTCACATGCAC
>CM050423.1:15283476-15293476 GCA_027564155.1 Gymnocypris eckloni scoliostomus | reverse complement strand
CAACCTTTATGAAAAATAAGTATACATTTGCATGTGAATGTGTTGCGTGACTGAGACTAAAAGCATGCAAGACTATCTGTTAAGAAGATAAGTCACTTAAGGACATTTCTGACTATTACCAATAAGCCCATAATTATTTTCATGTTATGGCTGATGAAAAACAAATATATACCATTTTGTAAACATATTACAACTATTTGATGAATAGAAAGTGCAAAAGAACTGCATTTATAGAAATATATTGTAACATTATACATGTCTTTACTTCCACTTTTAACTTAATGTGTCCTTGCTGAATTAAAGCATTAATAAAAAATAAAAAAACATTTATCTTATACTCTGAAAGTCAAGTTGATGATGCAACTTTACCATGGTAATTATTATAAGCATATATTGTGAAGATAGAGCTGATAATGCAGAAGGAGGTAATGCAATCATACTTTAGTTCAGACTGAATCATTTAATTAATTGCCAAAACAGCCTAAAGCGCCTGATATGTTATTTTATTGTGAAGCTCGAGTCGTCTCAGAAATGCCTCTCATGTTAATTAAATGCCACTTGACTGGATTATTGTGCATGTATGGATGTGAGTGCTTACGTATCCTCATTAAATCCTAAAGAGGTCACGCTCACGTGGAGCTTCATTTCCCCTGTTCTCAATCATACGGCCTAATTGTAGTTTTAATTGACCTCGGTCTAGAGAGGGATTCATGGAGACGTCGACAGTAATGACAGTGACCTCAAACACTGTCAAGAGTCAATGATGAGTGGAGCAATGACCCGGGACAAACATCTACATCACACACCCCAAAACAGATGTCCATACTACTCTCTTAGGCCTCTGTAATTATTAATAGTTAATAGTTCATCTGATTTTGTTCAGTTCTTCAAGGTGACTCATTATCTTTGTAAATTCATATTTGGATGCACCACACTGTTCCTGCAGCATATCTGACATATTTGCACCTTCTAAACATGTTGATTTTAGGCTTTGACGGAGGATTTCAGTGTTTGTTTTCACCGCCTGATGTCTTTTCACCAAGGTGTCTTGATAAAGACTTTGTTGCTGCTGACAGACGAGACAGCTCGGCATTCAGATCTTTTCTGGTCTGGTTCTGTACCTTACAGATAAAGTGTGCTGTACAGTTACAGCCAGGTTCCTTGTTTGCACACTGTGTAAAGAAAAAAACATTTAACAAAGTTATAAAGATTAATGGAGTTCATTTTACAAGAAAATATTATTTCTGTTTTTTACTTCCAATTTCCAGTTACTTGCCGTTTCTGTGTAATTATTTGTGAATGTTACCAGTGAATTATTTTTACACCAATTTTGCATGTTGATGTACCTAATCTTGCCCATATTTGTATCTTTGTAAACAGTTTTACATTTTAATTTGCAGCCAAAAGGTCAGTGTGTTTACATTTGCTTTGAATTAACATGCAATTAAACTGAAATCGTTTTAATAACACTGAAAATCTAGCAAAGTATTTTATATTTTATTTAAAAATATATTTTCTACTTCAAATTTGCACGTTTTGTTCAATGAATTTCTAGCAATTCTTTGGGAATTATTTGTGAATTTTACTAGCAATTCTTGAGTGAAATCAATTTATTTTCAAGTGCACCTTAACACATAAATGTGATATTTTATATTCATAAATAGCAGGTCTTCTGCTCATTCAGGTGTGTCTTTGCCATATTCATGTGGGTTTTGCCTCGTTCTGTTCAGGGTTCAGAGTTATGCATAAATTATACATCAAGAGGCGATCAAAGGCAATTAATAGACGACTGTCCGCTTGACTCTCTCTCTTAACCTCTAAAGCTCTGTTTCCTGAATAAATAACCGCAGTGCTCTGTATCGAGGCTCACAGAGCAGCGTGGAAACTGAATTCTCGTAAAGCTGCTCCGCTTGACAAGCGTCTGAGGACACCGATAGCCATCAGCTGATGTCAGACAGAGCTGCCAGGATCCTCGCCATCCCATTAGCTCACATCAGTGTGCCGGGAAAGATAGGAGACGTACAATAGATGGAGGCAGGCGGGGAAAACACACAAGGTATAACTCCAATGGACGTTTTGAGATTGAGTGCCGGTTCAGGAGGTGTATTCTGTACACAAGTCCAGACATCTCTTTGTCTTATCGCTGTAATACACCACAGCTTTCTGCCGTTATCAGAAAAACAGTGGTGGCCTACAAAAGAGTGCTTATGTATGTCCTGACCTTATTCCCAGTGATGAAGGTACGAGTGTCGTGAGTTCGGAGACACACAAGATACAAAAACACTACCAATGTGGTTTTTGCAAGACAAGAGTTGATGAGAATCAATAGTACACAAATAAAACAAATCAATTACAGTGAAACATGAGATGAAATGGTGCATAAAGCTCAAATGGTTCCTGACGTAACAAGAATCCTTTCTAAAAGCAGAAAGACTCGAGTCTTTAAGCGATTTGTCAGCTATAAAGTCAATGAAACATTAATGAGCCAAATGGCCTTAGATGAAAAATGACAGAATTGCTTGGTAAAAATGATTGTTCAGAAGCAGTTTAGTTCCCAAATGGACACTTTCCACAAACGACGATGACACTTTTCACTTATGCTTCTGAAAACCAAAATGTGAATCTTTTATATATACAGTATATATAAAATATATATAGAAGATTGGCTATATGTGACCCTGGAGCACAAAATCAGTTATAATCAGCACAGGTATATTTGTAGAAATAGCCAAAAAGACATTGTATGGGTCAAAATTATACATTATTCCTTTTATGCCAAAAATCATTAGGATATTAAGATCATGTTCCATTAAGATATTTTGTACATTTATTATCCATAAATATATAAAAACTTAAATTTTGATTAGTAATATGCATTGATAAAAACTTAATTTGAACAACTTTAAAGGTGATTTTCTCAATATTTAGATTTTTTGCATCCTCAGATTCCAGATTTACAAATAGTTGTATCTCGGCCAAATATTGTCCTATCATAACATAAATGGAATGATGATTTATGTAGCTTTCAGAAGCTGTATAGATATAAATTTCACTAAATGGACCCTTATGACTGATGACTTTTGTGGTCCATGGTCTCACATATCCCACCGCTTTAAGTCACTTTAGGCCACTTCTGAATCGATATGAATTTAAAATGACCTGTAAGTCTTCCGTTAGCGCTCTATTAACATGGTTAAACTGGACTAGAAACCCTTGAACACAGAGAAAAGACTGTCTCATTTCAGAAGTCGGCACACAAAGATATAATAAGCAGTTCTTCAGACTTGCTTCACGAGAAGTCAGTGAAAGTTCACCCTTCCTTCTCTGGCACCAGGGCGTCATTTACTGCAGATTGCCAGATGTCGTCATGCATCTTTATTAAAGAAAGATGATAACCAAGTATCTGCGCTCTCATGTCATGAGACTCCCTGACACGGTTTTAAGAGGCTGGCCTATTTTCTGCTGCTCCAGCTCCTCGATACATTTCATTTTCTCTGCGTTATTTCACAGAACTGAGAGACCCAAATAGAATAGTGAGCTTTCATCCCTGACTCCGCTTTTCAATTATCCTCCCTCGAGCCAGCCGAAAGAGCGGCGGAGCTTATGTAATAACCAGACTGAAGGAAGGTAAAGGCAGAGGAGGAGAGGAGGGAACAATGGACAAAACACTGAGCACGACCAGCATGCACATATTGTACGTGAGAGGACTCTCTATCTTTAACACACTCCAGATGTGATGCTGTCCAGGGTTTGCAGCACCAGTGTATTCAAGCTCACGGCCCTCCAGAGCCACTCATACATCGAACAGCTCAGAGTGGCAAACATACGCTGCTTTGTTAGATATATTACAGCATGGGATGTGAAAAAACGACATATACATGAATATGATGAGTTAAGTAGTCGGTCTTAAAGGAATTTTTTCAGGTGCAGTCAAGTAAAGCTTAATCGATAACACTCGTAAGCAAAAAAATCATTTTGTTTTGCTTTTAGATTTAGACGAAATGTAAAAAAAACGTAAATGATACTTGTACTATGATATAACTAAGTATTTGTCTTAATAAGTGAGTCATTGAATCATTTACTAAACAGATTAATTTGAAACAGCTGACTTAAGAAACTAAGCAACTATGTTCCGGATATGGTTCGATAAAGGCATAACGACCATTGATGATCTCTATGAGAGCGGTATTTTCTCATCCTTTAATAACCTTTCTAAGAGATTCAATCTACCTAATTCCCACTTATTTCGTTTCTTTCAATTCAGGCACTTTGTGCAAAAACTATTCCCTCATTTTCCAAATCGTCCCCTGAATCTCCACTGGATGACTTCTTAAAGCTTGAACCACACTCAAAACATTGTATTTCTGTCATTTATAATCTGATTCACAATGTTAATTCAGGCTTGGGAAGGTTGGGAGGTGCTTGGGAAGAGAGTTTGGGATTTGAGTTACCTGATGAACACTGGGAGTGTATTCTTGAGCTCACTCACACCTCATCTATATGCGCAAGACATGGGCTTATACAATGTAAGATTCTACATAGGGTGTACTATACTAATGCTAGACTTGCTCAAATATACCCCTCTGTCAGCGCTGCATGTAATAGGTGCAAGCAATCACCAGCAAATCTCATTCACATGTTGTGGGAAGGCCCTAAATTATTTGAGTATTGGACTAAAATATTTAAAACTTTGAAAGATGCCTTCAACATAGATATTGATACAGATCCACTTTTGGGTTGACAGTAGATGTTAACATTTCAGTAACGGTCCAAAAGGCTTTAGCCTTTACTAGCAAGACGCCTCATTCTTTTAAAGTGGAAGCACGTCTCACCCCCTTCCTTTGATACATGGCTAAAAGAAGTGTTTACTTGTATTAAACTGGAAAGAATTAGACTATCACTCACTGGTTCTTTAAAGACCTTT
Organism: Gymnocypris eckloni scoliostomus; assembly: GCA_027564155.1. Classification (NCBI taxonomy): domain Eukaryota; kingdom Metazoa; phylum Chordata; class Actinopteri; order Cypriniformes; family Cyprinidae; genus Gymnocypris; species Gymnocypris eckloni. Next base: position 15,288,552 of record CM050423.1, on the reverse strand, counting down.
GATAAAGTGTGGCGCCTCTTTTTAGATTATCTGCTGGCTAACTGTCTGGATATTTAAGCTGAGCATTAATATATAAACGTATACGATTTTTATTCATGCTTTTAAAAAAATGTATATATATACATAGTGTTTAGTGGGATAGTATCAGTAATACCATGGAAGGATAATTTTATACAATGAATTTTTGCAATTTGTTGAATGTATATTGCATGCAGAAAATCTAATAAAGACATTTGAAATAAGAAACTAAGCAACTGACTGTCTTTATGAGAGGTTTATTGAATCAATTAAGAACAATTAAGGTAGACGTAGACCATACATATCTCACAGGCCAGACATAAATATGATGTAACACTTATCAACCTCTTCTTTTCAAATGTATATTCAGTTTACATGACAACATAACTGTGTAAACTCGACAATGGCGCAAAGAAAATGATTCAGACAACTTTACAGCTCAAGTACTATGCTAGTGTTAACAGTAGAACTCATGGCAAGTGCTTTTATATATATCTAAGCATCATATTTCCACCTCTAATCTAGACCCTCTATAAAATGTCCCCATTCACTTCCACTGTAAGTGTCTGCCAGTCACAATGATGACAAGTCAAACTGAATTGATGTGGTAATCATCATTAAGCCATTTTAAGTTCACCTAACCCTGATGTGTTTCTGCACTGAAAACAGCAGATAAACAGAGTGATAAACAGCACATGCATCTATATTCAGGGTCTTTTAAGTGTGCTTTCGAACTGGACCTGGATGAGTGGAAGACTGCCGATGCAAATATAGGACAACACTGTCTCTGGGGAGAGGGAAGGGTTGGGCTAGAAACATAGAACAAAAGAAAGCACAAAACTCCAGTGGGCACACAGAGTATGAATTTAGTTATGAATAAATGACAGCAGACTGGAATGAAAAATGGATCGGACTGGCTGGTCAGCGAGCAGGAGTTCTGGAACAAATCCAGCATGACTTCACAGAGGAGTGCCTACGTCCCAATTACTCACTATGAAACTGCAATCTTGCATTGGGTATCTCTGAAATGGACTGCACACAACAGCCTCCTGAGCCTATGGAGATTATGTCGGATTTAAGAGAAGGCAGGAGCTCAACAGAAATTATGATATCAGGCTGCATACTAATAAAAAGCTTGGTTGGGTCACATCCAACAAGCAAGGAGACTAAATAATGTTTGGCCAGGAGATACAGAGGATCCTATTGGAGCGGTCAACATAACTTGTGTGTTGACAGCACATGATGTATTACAATTTAAACTATGTACAAATGGTGAAAATTGTCTATATGTTTGTATAACTGTATTCTATTTTGTAAAATTGACTGTCATGAGTTATGCCATCAATATTTGTTTAGGCTATTCAACACAACAGCCTTGTGCAAACCATTTGTCCTATATGGTTCACTAATCATTCATTATTTATTCATCCCTCCATAATCAATACAGAGAGAGTAAATTATCTTGCCCTCCTTTACTGGAGAAAACCAACAAAACCACCAAATGTCTGTATAGACGAAAATGTGGCTTCATAAATTAATTGGATCTGCCACTAGGGGGCGAATAGTCACAAAGTCCTATCTGGAGGTCACCAGAATTAAATATGGATGGCTTAAGTGTGTTTAAAGACCTATACATATATGCAAAATATTTTTTAGCGTTCACCAGCCATGTTTTTAAACTTGATGAACGGGCGTAGGATAGAGCCCTGAGGTACACCATAGGAAAGGAAAAGCCTTGTTTCCACTGCTTGTGTACTGTTCTCTAACAGGTTCAGCTAAAATGGGTTAAAGTTTGCCAGCAACACCTGTTGTTGACCTGTTATTGAACAGCAACCCAAGACAAAATGACAAGACATCATTTTGTGCATGACACACCCAATGAGGTGGAAATAATAGGCCATTACAATGCCAGAGGGAATGGATTTCATTCACTAAGCATATCACTGTTGATTGCAAACAGCACTCTGAATAATTACTCCCTTTATAATAAATGAAAATGTCCCTTACACAACCCCCCCTGGTCTGGCATTAACTGTGGTTTCTGAATATGCTAATTAAGTTCTGGCCAGCCAAGAGGGTTATTAGTTCATGGGAAATGCTCAATTTGCACAAAAAGCATATGCATTTTGCGTTTTTTTAGATCACAATAATTGCTTACAACTTAATCAGTGTATACAGTATTTGTACTAGTATGAGCCTGAATTACAAGAAATGGATAAAAAGACAAACAAAAAATGTAAACATTTAAAATTCAAATTCAATAATACAATACACAATAAAAACACATCGAATATTTCTAACAGATTAGTATGCAAATATAACGATAACAAATCAGAACATTTTCAAGCTATTCCAACCTTTTTTGTTATTAATTTTAACCAGGTGATTTAAAAATCTAAATAATTAAGATAAGGTATCTATAATTGTTCACTGTTTGAAGTGGTAACATTAACATTACAGTAATATGCTGTATTAATGAATATCGGCACATAACATAGTGTACTTAAGCTCTCTCTGCAGTAACTACATGCCATTAGCTCTCCTGACTTACTCTCAGACAAATACAAAAAATAAAATCCTACCATATCAACAAAATCAAACATCAGCAATGTGCTTATGTCCCTCTCTCTGAGGTGGCTTTGTTATTTGAATCATTGACAATGTCTCTTGGGAGCAGTGTTGACTCAGCATGAAGGATCATTGTGATTCTAATGGCTCTACCTTAAGCAGAATGCCAACACAGGAGAACGGCCCACCTGGGACAGTTCAAGACAGGTCTTTAGTGCTTCTATGCAGCCATTCGGTGGTTAGAGCTCCAATACGGATGGTCCCTAGAGAGTTGTATAAAGCCCCTCTATAGGCAGCAGTACTATGACAGCAATTATACAGAGTCCCACTGGTGTCAGTTACAAAGTGTAAAGACAGCTACAATAAAATGCATGAACATTTTTCAGTTTACCATTCATAATTATAAATTTTTTACTATTATTATATAAAACAATAAATGCAATATTGTTACTGCCAAAAAAAAGCAATGAATAACTTGTGTCAGAAAACACTCGCTGCAATCACTAATGTAAAAGTAAAAAGATAATTAAATTGTCCCAATCATTAGGTTTGGGAAAGAGCGAGTCCACATAAAACATTACTGACATGGGCACTTTAAATTGTATAATCATAAAGAGGAAACAATTGACAATATCACAATAAGCCTAAAACCATATCAAGATATTAGAGGAAACAACCGATGAATGCATGATAACAAGCATTTCCATACACACAAACAAAAATAAGGTTTGTCATTGCGTTGTCTTTGTTTTGTCATTGTGTGTGTACAGATTAATTTAAAGCATGACAGTGATGAAGAGGCATCTCTGGAGGGACGGGGCAATTACTTCATCCCGCCGCTCCCCTGCCTTTATGAGGCAAACCTGGCTCCGAGTCAGGCTCTTCCAGGACGGATGCAGTAATAGCATTTCCAAAAGCAAATAAAAGAGGAGGCTCATCCATCTACCCATTCCTCTCTCTCTCTCTCTCTCTCTCATGTAATCGCATTAGATGAGGGGCTTTTACCACCACCTGCTCAATGCAATAAAGCAGACGTCAATGCTCTCTGCACTCCGTCTCCCTTTTAGTCACTCTGCTCAAGTTCACATTGAACAGGCATGCAATGAACACACACACACACACACATACACACACACACACACACACACACACACACACACACACACACACCACTTATAATACTGTAGCAGTGCCAGACTACAGCTAACCACTATACAACCAAACAAACTCAGCTTTAACACTATTCAAGAGCAAGCGGCGTACCACAAATCTCAAGCGGCTCTCCTGCGAACTGTGATACAGAGCCTGCACACATGTTTTGACACATGCTCGATGTGGAGGAAAATACATTTGGAGAGACAAATACAATATAATTGGCTCATAAGACCATAAAGAGACTCATAATTAAATTAGTTTCTTAAAAACAGAACACAGAGGACACGCGCATTCAGTCAAACTATTTTTTTCTTGTTTTTAATCCATGTGCATGTGTGAAACATGCATGCCCTGATTATTTAACACTATTTGTTAATCTTTAAAAAAATATATACAGTGTTTTAGTTCTTAAAATGCATAAATATCCAAATATATATCAAATAGCATTAAATGTTTGGGAAAAATAAAATATTTTTCATATGAATTACTATTATTTTTGCAGAAACTGTGATACTATACAAAAGTATTCAGATTCCCCAAAAATCAAATCTATCACGGTTTCCACAAAAATATTGTGCTGAACTGTTTTCAACATTAATAATAATCAGAAATGTTGAAATCAGCATATTATAATGATTTCTGAAGATCATGTGACACTGAAGACTGGAGTAGTGAAGCTGAAAATACAGTTTTGATCACAGATATTAAATATATTTTAACATATTTTCATATAGAAACAAGTTGCTTTAAAGTGTAATATTATTTCAAATGTTGTACTATATTCCTGGTTACATAAATTCAGCTTTGGTGAATAAATGATTAAATCTGAATTATTCCAAACGTCTGAGTAGCATGTATTTTCTTTCTATAATGCCCAGTTCTGAGTCGAACCCGTCTTGAGCCAAAGGCTGGTCAGACTCGGGCCAAGCGTGTGGGTGGAGGTGACTGATCAGAGACGAGTGTTCACACATGGCCTCAATCTGTTCAGAGCGGAGCAGCTGTTCTCAGAACAGCCCGTGTCACAGAGATGCCAGTGTAGGCCACAACGTGAAACATCACCCTTCGCATTCAGAGACGCACCAGAATCTTGGACTTCGGCCAAAAGTGTGAGTTCTGTGGAAAATATACAGGGAACAACTAGGTGACCATATGCTAGACGCCCGAGAGCCGAGCACCCACAATGCAACACGGCAGGAAACTACAATCCCATAGTGACCCCATCTTGGTGACCGCCAAAGTCCCCTGGGAAGTGTTGATGGCGTTCCCTTTCCAGCCAACGAAGCTGACCTCTGACGACACGCTCGCCAACATGAACACATGTCAGCAAACTTCAGG
>CM050423.1:15273476-15278476 GCA_027564155.1 Gymnocypris eckloni scoliostomus | reverse complement strand
AATATATATATATATATATATATATAAATATATATATATATATATATATATATATATATATATATATATATATATATATATAAATATATATATATACACAGAAAGCGAGTTTATTTAAAAAAAAATTAAGTCAAAACTGTTATGAATATATGACTGAATAAACAGCCTATAACGCATAAGGCTATTAAATAGCCGTCCCAAACATTTTTTGTTAATAAAATTAATTTGTATGAGCAGCACATTCATTTAAAGCAGTGGTTCTCAACCCGCGACCCATCATGCTGAACATAATAACAATACTTTCAGTTCTACAATTCATTTTTAGTTTTTAGATTAATAAAAAAATATACAAAACAAATAAAAGCTATGTTTTTGTTATGTCAAATAATTTAGTTTTTCATATATTATTTTTAGGCATGAGCAGACTATATGCACTCATATAATTAATGTTATGCATTTAACAAGTGCGCAGAATTTAATTAAGATAGTCATCAGCAGCCTTTCATTTTTCATTTTCATTTCATTTTTTGTTGATGTCGTTTCTTTGGCTGTAAATAATCCGTGACCCTCTCAGAACGGTCTCGCGACCCACTTCTGGGCTGCATACCCAGCACTTTTAACCAACCAGTTGAGAAACACTGTAATAGATTGTGTTTAACACACAGAAGAGTGACGATCGGGTCAACACAGAGAAGTACAGAAATTGAAGTTAAGAATTCTAAGAAATTCTAAGTCTAAAAAAAACAAAAAAAACAAAATCTGCGCTGGTATCGGAATGGATCGGTATCGGCCGATCCTCAGAATTTGATGTATCGGATCGGTTCTGAAAAAAATGGTATGGTTGCATCCCTAGTTATAACGGGGGCGAGGTTAATGCTATGGTGTGCTGTAGGTCAGTGGTTCCTAACCCTGCTCCAACACTGACACTTCACTCTCAGATCAGAATCAGGAGCGTTTGATTAGAAAGACTTATAACATGTGCAGTGCATGACCCGTTCTCTTCTTTTCTGCTTTTAAACTCTGCTCCAGCTTGTGCACTAATCTAGCTTACACGTGAAACTCGGCAAAGAGTATTGACTTCTGATAAACTGCTTGCAATGTGCACAGCACAGCTCTTTGAGATGATATTCATGACTGTTCACCTTCTAAACCCAAAGCATGAGCTACAGCAAGAGTCATGTTGGGTTCAAATCCGCAGTAAAACTGCTGCAGAAGCACTGAAGATGATCCAGTGAGAGTCCAGCGGGACTGATAAGGGCCTGTGTAAACAGCGCAGGACAATTGGACACGCACGCACACACACGCACGCACACGCACACACATGCACACGCACACATGCACACACGTACACACACACACACTTGTAACAAAGGCCAACAGGGTTGTATTGACTGTACTGATGTAAACCAGTGAGAATGTGGCCTTGCATAACATTTGTGTTGCATAACATGCTCTCAATGTATTTGAGGTTCTATGACATTTGTTTGTAACTCACATGTTTTATAATTTCACGCAAAATTATCAAAAACAGTGGTGATCAAATGAATGCAAAAGATGAATCAACAACGTAATCATTTCAAATGTAATGAAATCGAACACTTTCTTTCATTTTTTTATGGCAAACAAAGTTCTGCATATCAGATTTACAGTTTAAATCAAAACATGCATAACACAAAAATTGAGATATGCCTTACAAAATGCTGTTTTATTAATAAACTACCTTCCGATGCAGATTCTATTGCACAATAGTCATATATTTGTCATAATTTCCTCAAGTTAAACTGTTGGCGTTTGTGTTAGTTAGTGTGTGTTTGATAGTAGTTTTGTGTAAAGCTGCTGAAGTGACTCTTAAAGCATCTCTGGAGATGACGTGTGTGTGTTCATGTCTTCAGATGAGCGTCACGCGTGTTACATTAAGTGTAGTAGAGCTACGTGACACACACACAACATACAGATGTCATGATTATTTTCTGTACAGAGTTTCATAACCTCCTCGGATCACCAGTAGAGTGTGTCGCCTGTGTTATTTCAGCAGGGAGTGAATTAATAAATAACTGAACAGAAACATGCATGAACTAATGAGTGAGTGAAGCCCTGCAGGAGGATATTTGTGACAGAAACATTCAGACGACTAATTACTCCGAGTTCAGCACATTTACAGACGCTGTTGTGTCACCGCTTGCCTTCAGAGAGATATCCAGAGTGTTTATATGAGACACTGAGAACTGGAAATGGACCCAGGTGTGCTCAAGAGACTTAATGAGCAAAACAAACTCAGAAGAATATAAATGTTTCCATTCAGTTGGAAAAATTGCTCCATTTTTCGGGGAGTCTGAATTTAAGCGCGGAGTCTCGAGACACAACACAGAGAAGGTCAGCGCTGAATAAATGCCACGTGTAAATGTGTGCGGGAGGAAAACAGCATATATGTCTGAAAAAGACAACAAGCCCTAAAGAGCACAGAGCATCACAGGAGCCGTGATGACCGGAGTCTACTACAGTAATGAAGACAATACGATGAGAGTGTTTCTGTGCTTTAGCTTACTCATGTGTGTGTGTGTGTGTGTGTGTGTGTGTGAGAGAGAGTGTGTGAGTGTGTGTGTGCATGAGAGAGAGAGAGAGTGTGTGTGTGTGAGAGTGTGCGTGCATGAGAGAGAGAGAGAGTGTGTGTGAGTTGTGTGTGTGTGTGTGTGTGTGTGTGTGTGTGTGTGTGTGTGTGTGTGTGTGTGTGTGTGTGTGTGTGTGTGTGTGTGTGTGTGTGTGTGTGTGTGTGTGTGTGCGCACACAAAACATGCTGTTCTCTCTACTCACCACATGAGTTAAGACCCAAACATATGACAACTCCTGAAGACAAACGATGGCAAATTATGTGTCCAAAACAGTAGTGTAAATGGGAGGAACAATTAAATGAATTAAAACTAGAAACAACAGCTGCATTTTCAGAAGTATACACACATATACACTTCATCTTATATGGATTTTTTTTATAAAAACAAAGTTATGCAACTTTATAAAACATAACCTGTTCTCTGCTGGGAGAAAAAACAACAGTCTACACCTAAACTTTACAGGGTTTTTGGGCCTAGTTTAATTTACTCTGTGTCACACTTGAGTTCATGTTACAGAATGAGGTAAATTAAGATATACACTGCTTTATTGTCAAACAGACGGTGATTCTTCATCATTCTGGCCTGAACAGAGAGGTTTGCTTTAGGATTAAAGTAGATGCAGGTTTATTGATCTGTGACATCCAGAAGAGACCGTCAGATCCTCGATCATCGTGCTGGTCAAACGATCCCATTCACTGAACACCTGCTCTAGATCATTCTTACACGGCGATGCTAACTTAACATTAACATTACCTTTATTTATCAGCAATTCAATGGGTTATTAAAACCCTTAAACCAGCACAGGATGGGTTTTAACTGATTTAACCTGCTAAAAAAAGCCCAATCGAAACAATCACAGAAATTCCAATGGTTTCCATTATAAACCATTAGCTTTTTTCCAGTAAAACCATTACAAAAGTCCTTTTTCTACTGTGTTTTGGGCATTTTTCCAATAGGTTTTAAAATCCCACCAATAGAATCCATCACATACCAGTACACACCATTATAGTTTCCATTAAAACCAATACAATTCCCATTATAACCATTAAACCCATTACATTTCTATTGTGTTTTGGGCATTTTTCCAATAGGATTTAACAACCCACCAATATAATCCATCACATACCAGTACACACCATTATAGTTTCCATTAAAACCAATACAATTCCCATTATAACCATTAAAACCATTACATTTCTATTGTGTTTTGGGCATTTCTCCAATAGGATTTAACATCCCACCAATATAATCCATCACATACCAGTACACACCATTATAGTTTCCATTAAAACCAATACAATATCCATTATAACCATTAAACTCATTACATTTCTATTGTGTTTTGGGCATTTCTCCAATAGGATTTAACATTCCACCAATATAATCCATCACATACCAGTAGACAACATAATAGTTTCCATCAAAACCAATACAATTCCCTTTATAACCATTAAACCAACTAACCAGCTGGAGACCAGTTCACCAGCGTAGGCTGGTTTTAAATGTGTATTTGTTCAGCACAGAACTGGAAAGTGTGATTCATTCTACTGTAATGATTCATTTGGATGGAACAAACATTGAGTACAAAAACATCTCACTGTTCCCAGAAGTCCTCTTACATCTGTAGTGTGTAAACACTGCTTGTAATCAATGTTTTCAAGTCCGTAATAGAAAATACACAATAGGGTGATATTATTTCTGTAGGTCATATTTAGCATAATTGTGTGTTTACATTTGAATCAGTGGCACCCGCTGAGATCTGCACTGCTTTTGAGCCAGATCTTTTATAATAATTTATAATAAATAAAATAAAATTATTTTAACTTCTCTGAAATCAACAAACTACTAATTGTTTCAAGTATTCCCCAAACACTTACAACTTCCCAACAGAACTGAATGATCTGACCACACCGAAAGTCTCAACGTTAGATTAATCTCTAAAATTAGACCGAGGAAACCCAATTGGGTCGTTCCGAGTCAGCTCAACCAGAGGTCCCCGGCTAAATTTTGGGATTTTGCTAATATTTTTTTCTGGAGAAAGACCGACGTGAATAGAGATGAAAGACAAAATATTAAATGCACTATTTAGTAGAAGGGGGTCAAAATGGCCATTTCAACCTGAGATTCAGAGCCAAATTACAGAGGGGTAAAAATGACCCCAGAAAGATGGCAGCATCATAATGTTATTTCCACACAAATATTGGTAGATCTATAAGTACAATATGTTGAGTTTAGCAATCTTTGTTGCATTATGTGCCAATGGTGACCATTCAAAAATGGGGAAACGGCACTTTTCAAGTTTTTTCTCCAAAGTTTGCTGGTCTTTTCTCAAATTCAGTTTTATTTTATAACAAAATTCTGTTTTTCATTAATTTTCTGGATTCCATTTGA
>CM050423.1:15253476-15268476 GCA_027564155.1 Gymnocypris eckloni scoliostomus | reverse complement strand
GTGTGTGAGTCGACACACACACACATGAAAATCCAGTAGGACACACACACACACACACACACACTCACACATTAACGTGATGCCAGTGTGTGTGAGTCACACACACATGAAAATCCAGTAGGACACACACACACACACACACACTCACACTTAACGTGATGCAAGTGTGTGTGAGTCACACACACACACACACATGAAAATCCAGTAGGACACACACACACACACACACACACTCACACATTAACGTGATGCCAGTGTGTGTGAGTCACACACACACACATGAAAATCCAGTAGGACACACACACACACACACACACACACACACACTCACACACATTAACGTGATGCCAGTGTGTGTGAGTCACACACACACACACACACACATGAAAATCCAGTAGGACACACACACACACACACACGCACATGCACACAAACACTCAAACAAACACACACACGCACAAACACACACTTTTCACACGCATTTATAGATTACTCTCCTAAAGCATGTCACGAATATGTCCTGATCATATTTCACCCCAAAATCAAATAATATGACGTCTGTTTTAGGACCACAGGAATTTTTTGTAGTCTACAATTTTGAATTTTGAAAATATTCATAATAAATTAAACAACCCCAAATTTCAGTACTGTAATATACACACATTAATCTTAAACGAAAAAGGCTTCATGCATTATGTTAAAATACCAAATTGTTATAATGATTAAATACTAAATAAATAAATACACATACATGAGTAAAAAAAACACCAGATTTGTAAGAATGTGCCAATTTTTCATATAAGTACAGTCCATGTAGTCCCAGTGCCGAACAAAGACAAATCAGCCAAAGTGTTCAAAAATACATAAGAACAGCATTTAGATATTAAAGAAACAAGCCAATAACATGCCAGTTTCATCTCCCCTTCTGTTCAGAAAGCTACGAAGCACATCCAAGATGCATTGATTTATTCATTCATTTCCTCTATATGTTCAGTGACAGGACAGATGGCTCCAATGAAAAGATGAATATATGAACTCAAATAAAATAATAAATGTCCAGCTGTCCAGCTCGGAGATGATGACATCTTATAAAACATCAATCTGGGAAATGATGCTCTGAGCTAATGCAACCTAGCTTTTGCCACCCAAAGTCAAACAAACAGTGCCACAATGACTCTAGTGTTGGAGTCACGCTGAGTCAATGATTCAACTGTGATGTCATCTGTTCAAACTGAGAGAGAGACAGAAGCTCAATCCTCTCAAACAGTCCTTGCACCGATCAGTCCAACAGCTCACCCCAAATCTGGCTCTATCTGTCGAGCATTCACACGCTCGCACATCTTTAAATATGCACATCAACATGCAAAAGCACACATGGGTCATTCTGTGTCAAAGCAACTAAACTCCACAAACTTCCCTGACTCAATTATTATTATATATTTCTCTAAAGAAAGACAAACATGCATAGCGATGTTAAATATCATGGATGTATCGTTACAGAGTAATTCACTATTTTGTAGTGGAGGGACAATTTGGCACCATCATGTTATGTTCATCTCTCTCTCTCTCTCTCACGCACGCACGCACGCACGCACGCACGCACGCACGCACACACACACACACACACACACACAAACACACACACACACACACACACACACACACACACACACACACACACACACACACACACACACACACACACACACACACACACACACACACACACACAGATTGGTAGCTCTATCAGTATAATATTGTGTCTAATGCAATCGATGTTGCATTATATGCCAATAGTGACAGTTCAAAAACTGGAAAAAGCACTGTGAGATTCTTGGAGTATGGCTTAAAGAGAAAATCGTTATATTGCACACATTTTCAGTGGTCAAAAACCAAACGTGGGTCACTAACAGTAACATGGACACTAACAGTACCATGCTTCTACAGCATTTCTTAATATCAGTCAACATTTACTGCTTTACAAATACTTTTTAAAATCAAAAGTAGTCCGTGCACTGTGAACAAACAATATCAAAGATTAATAAAGGTTTAAAAAAACATATTGCTCATTGTTGGTTTGTTAGCTAATACATTTACTAATTAATGAGACCTTTTTGTAGTGTTACCTCCAGTAGAAGTGAAACGTTTACATACACCTTGTAGATTATTTTACTAAGAGGGATCATACAAAATGCATGCTATTGTTTATTTAGTACTGAGCTGAATAATATATTCCACATAAAATATGTTTACATGTAGTCCACAAGAGAAAATAGTTGAATTTATAAAAATGACCTGGTGCAAAAGTGTTCACACCCTTGATTCTTAACACTGTGTTGTTATCTGAATGATCCACAGCTGTGTGTTTGTTAGTTTAGTGATAGTTGTTCATGAGTCTCTTGTTTGTCCTGAACAGTTAAACCGTCTGCTGTTCTTCAGAAAAATCCTCGGTTAAGTAAGTCACGGTTAACAAGTGAGTCGTTACGACTGAACCGAGTCATTTAAACGATTGAATCATTCAGGAACGAATCACAGAGACTCAAAACATCGCTGTAGCTGTTTAGAATTATTTTTTGTTGGCGAAATGCAGCAAAAACAGGCAATATGGTGTCTAAAACGTAAGTATCTTAATATTAACTTATTGTTTATTGACCTGTTGTATAAAATCAATATCACATTTGTAATCATGCTTATTTTTTAAGAAAAAACGGCACCCTTCCTGTGATTTTAATCATATGAAACATAAATATAAACATTTTCTGCCCCATATCTTGAATTTTGCGATCACTCTTAATGCATTTTAATCGACTGAATCATGCAGTGAAAGAACACACTCTAAATGCGCACGTGCACTGATTAACCCCTTCATCACCACGCAGGCTAATGTATGCGTGCACTGTTTAACCCCTTCATCACCACACAGGCTAATGTATGCGTGCACTGATTAACCCCTTCATCACCACGCAGGCTAATGTATGCGTGCACTGATTAACCCCTTCATCACCACGCAGGCTAATGTATGCGTTTAACCCCTTCATCACCACGCAGGCTAATGTATGCGTGCACTGATTAACCCCTTCATCACCACGCAGGCTAATGTATGCGTGCACTGTTTAACCCCTTCATCACCACGCAGGCTAATGTATGCGTGCACTGATTAACCCCTTCATCACCACGCAGGCTAATGTATGCGTGCACTATGTCGGTGTTAGTTGGGTTTTTGCAAAATACTCGATATTGTCAAATTGCACATCGTTAAAACAACAATTACGATATTAATCGCAGACGATATATATCGCACATCCCTAATTTTAACCTTTTCCAACAATGACTGTATGATTTTGAGATGCATCTTTTCACACCGAGGACGACTGAGGGACTCATATGTAACTATTACAGAAGATTAAAACAAGAAAAAAACATGCATTACGAGCCGGGGCGTGAAAACTTTTGAACAGAATAAAGATGTGTAGCCTATATTTTTATTGTTTTGCCTGAATATTATTATTTTTTTTTAGTACTGCCCTTCAGAAGCCAGAGAAGATACTTACATGTTTTCAAAAACAAATTAACCCTTTAAGATTCCTGTAAAATTTGCCTAAAACGCCTAAAAAAGGCATACCCAAAGTAAATTGCATGCTGTTCTTGGGCCATTTGGATGATATGCATGGTGTTGGTCTCCTTTGAAAGGTGACACTCTGAGGTTTGTTTCTCAACAGTCAGAATCACTGCAAGTCTTACTGATATTGAGTAATAGCACTTTGAATACACTAAAAAAAGAAAAAAAGAATTCTATATATATTCTAAAATATTTTTTGTAAATAGAAGCCTGCAGATGACTATAGCTGGAGGTATGAACTGGAAAATACATTGGAATCACAGAATGAAGCCTTGCCAAGCCAAATTTACCATTTGATAAACAGTATATTAGAAAATTTGTGTTTTACACATGTTTATCTAATTTCATGTCTAAACGCTTCCAAACAAATTACACTTGGGAGACTCCAAACGACGCTTTGTAACAACGACACATACAATGCTGTAATTCTTGAATGCTTTAATGTACAGTCATCATTTTGGGCTCTAATGAAAGGTTACACTTAGAGCTATTCAGTTTGTCATCCAGATTCACTGTCAATAATTACTGACACATAGTAACTGAAGCATAAACACATTATAGTGTCATTTATTTATAGAATCCAAAATGTGTACACTTTTAAAATTACATATATATTTATAATCTAAATACATTTTTTTCCTATATTTATATTTCTGTACACAGTACATTATTTAATTTGTGTTTTTTTTCTTATATTGGTGTTATATTGCATCCCTACTGTGTTATTCCTCTGCATGTCTGTACTATCATGCATGTCTGCATTATGTCAACAAAAAGTGGTCTGATAAAGACACAGATTGTATATGCTGTGTTTATTGTATCTTAAAATGGTTTACATAGTTGAAATCACAAGAATCTCAGCTTTCCGTGGATATATGACATGAACATTTTTTTTTTTTTTTTTTTTACCACTTTACCCTGTCACCACTAGGCGTCCCACCGGCGGTACGCTGGATTCTTAAAGGGTTAAGTTAAATGTACCCTGATTTTAAAATTCAAAAGTGTTCACGCCCTTAATGCATGGTTTTCCCTTCTAAACAATCGCATGCATTTTGTATGATCCCTCTTACTTGGTCAAATAATCAACATTTTGTAGATTCTGCAAGGTGTATGTAAACTTTTCACTTCTACTGTATATTTTTTTTAGTTGTACTGTTTATTGACTACTTTTATAGTTATTTTAAGGTTTAAAACAACATGTCAGTATTTTCATTTATGGTAATAGTTCTGCAGTGTCTCAGTCTGACCTTGAGAAACACTGTTTATCCTGCAACTGCATGCTCCGCTTGAGTAATAAAGTTGGTTGGTTGATTTGGGATAACAGCACCAGACTGCAGTGAATTCACAGATCCATTGTTTGAGCCACTTCCCCTTCAAAG
Organism: Gymnocypris eckloni scoliostomus; assembly: GCA_027564155.1. NCBI lineage: Eukaryota > Metazoa > Chordata > Actinopteri > Cypriniformes > Cyprinidae > Gymnocypris > Gymnocypris eckloni. Next base: position 15,263,478 of record CM050423.1, on the reverse strand, counting down.
CCTATAACAGCGTATACAAACAGCGTCCTTGTGCATGCCTTCATACGGTTGTGTCCTTGTATGTGGACACGAGACCACAGCGCCTGACATATGCAGATTGTTTATGGAGGTTGCACTGTTGGACTCTAGACAGCTCACATATGGCTGCCGTCTTCATCCAGACAGGTCAGATGATTTCCTCGAGCACTACTCCGCTCACGCTGGGATAATTGTTGCCACAGACCCATGAATTTAGTCTAAACAGAAGCACCGAGCAGCTGTTTGGCAAAGCGTAAAGAAGCCATCACAATCTGCAGGATCTAATTGATTGTTGTTTTTCTGTTTACAGCACTAAACAGAAAACGAAATGGAGGAAATTAGACACCGCATTTCCAAGTACTAAACAACTCGCCGTGTTTAATAACAAGAGTAAGACTTACTAAGCGTAAATTGAGCGAGATCCCATGGGCCTAGTGCACACATTTAAACAGGCCCAGATGCATTATCAAGCTTGATTATACTCTCCCAGAAGCCACTGCAGAGTTCACAATCATCAAGCTGCACAACACAAAAGATGATGCAGTAAATCATCCTACCAGCCATCATCTTCTGCGCTTCGTAGGGCTCCATGTAGCCGTCGTTCTCTGTCGGTTTTTCTGTGACCGTCTGGGTGCCACCCGCCTGGTCCGCTGCGTCAAACGGGTCGGCATAGTCCTCTAGGATGATGAGCTGCAAAATCAAAGCGTCCATTAAATTAATTACATCAATGCACTTCCAAAAATAAAAGTGCATGTATATCAGTAAAGATATGTCAATTAGTGATCGACCGATATTGATATTTTATAACCGATACCGATACCAATTATTTGCATGTTTATGTACCTGATAACCGATATTTATTTACTGTTATAAAGTAAGTGAAGTAAGTCCATTCTTCACTTTCAGTCATCTTAACAACAACAAACAACTGTTGAAAATTAACATTCTTTCATTTAAAATTAATCTTCAAATTACAATAAAAACATTTTATTTATAAAAAGCATCATCAGCAACACTGATATTAACAATAAGCAAAATAATGTCTAATGTTTTCAAATGGAGAAAATAAAGTCATATCAACTTCATTATAAACTACAGTTTTAGGTTTATAATCTGTTTCATAGACTAAAGAGTGAAGAATAATTCACTGAATAATATTCTCTGGAATATTGAAATAAGCTATAACAAACAAAACATCGTATTTTATTGCATTTCTTAACTGGCACGTTTTATCAGAATTATTAAAATGTTTTTGTCTAAATTATGAAAACTGCTGACAGCGGTTTATCTATTTACACAGAACTATACTCAAACTGCGTATCGCTATGGAGATAATTAATCGTTAATTTAGATAGAGATGTATTTATTTAGATGTTTATTGGGGAAATTATGGTTCTATAGTAAATGTTAATATAGTTTAGTGTGTTTCAAACGAGTGAATCTTGTATAAAGTTACATGCGTGGTCGTGCTGGAGCTTCTCCTGAGTAAACTGTGTGTGTGTGTGTGTGTGTGTGTGTGTCCACTGCTCAGGTGTGTGTGTGTGTGTGTGTGTGTGTGTGTGTCCACTGCTCCAGGTGTGTGTGTGTGTGTGTGTGTCCACTGCTCCAGGTGTGTGTGTGTGTGTGTGTGTGTGTGTCCACTGCTCAGGTGTGTGTGTGTGTGTGTGTGTGTGTGTGTGTCCACTGCTCCAGGTGTGTGTGTGTGTGTGTCCACTGCTCCAGGTGTGTGTGTGTGTGTGTGTGTGTGTCCACTGCTGTGTGTGTGTGTGTGTGTGTGTGTGTGTGTGTGTGTCCACTGCTCCAGGTGTGTGTGTGTGTGTGTGTGTGTGTCCACTGCTCCAGGTGTGTGTGTGTGTGTGTGTGTGTGTGAGTGTCCACTGCTCCAGGTGTGTGTGTGTGTGAGTGAGTGTCCACTGCTCCAGGTGTGTGTGCACTTGGATGGGTCAAATGCAGAGAACACATTTCACTGCTGGCTATACTCTTTATAATTATGTATGTGACAAAAAATAATAAAAAAAATACTAAACCGATATCCGATTATGGTAAAATGCTTAAATATCGGGGAAAATATCGGTAAACCGATATATCGGTCAATCTCTAATGTCAATATCAAGGCCTATATCCTTTTAAAGCTCTTTTATAAATCGAACAGAGAAGTGCAATCAAGTCTGGGTTACCCCGTGAGAAGAGAATCATTTAATTCTCTCTCTTTCATTATTTATTTCTATCCCACTGTTCTTCTCTCTGCAGGAACAGGACTCAAAGGATGCTTGTAGAAGGAGTCTGTGGTGAACGGCCGAACTCTCTCTTCAGTCACACATACAGTGATTATAAATTCACACACAAATACTCTCAAAGATTAGTCTTGGTAACCCAGCTTTTTAATATCGAAATGTATCATCCATTCTGAATGAAACTGTGGCCTAGAACGCCTCACTTAAACTGTAATACTTTAGATATTTGAATGACTAAAAAGATATGTATTATTTCACAAATAAACAAAGACTAATTGTACAGTGCTACTCACAAACTCAAGGTAATGAATGAATGTCTCAGATTCTGTTCATGTTCTAGTCACAACTCCCAATTATGTTTATTGGATGATATTTAGAATAAGGTAGAGCCTACCATATTACATGATCTGCTTTGCTTAAGGTGACCAAATCCTATCTGAAGGACAAAACCGTTTTCGACAATATTGGGAATTTGTCTTCCTCTCTCGCAGTTTTAAACTGTGGTAACCCACAAGGCTCTGTTCTAGGTCCTATTTCATTTTCACTGCACGTGTGTCTTTTGTAGGGCTGTCAAAATTTTTTAGAATTTCGAATATTCGTCGAATTTAAAATACAAATCCACATTCGAATGCAAAACGCTGCAGTCGAATTTTAGATGTTCGTCGGGCAGCTTGGCGATGACGAGGTGTCGTTGCATTTTAATGCTTTTTCTAGCCTGTCCAATTAAACCCACTCGATGTGGTGCTGCACATTCAACATATTGCGGAAAAAGAGATCAATCAATCAATGTGGAGAAGATGTGTTTACCTCAAAACTGAAACCAAGCCGTTCACACAGAACGCATATTTATTGCATTTTCTATCATCGTTGCACTCGCGTCTCACACAAGAGAGCCCAAAGACATGTAACATTAATGTAAGTTCAACTTAAAAAACATGTAATTACTAGATTGAGAAATGAGCTTGCTAGCGAACGTGCGTAAACATGAACCTTGCGATCATCATATGATTAAATGTTAATGAGGTGTATCAGTAATGATGAATCTTTGAGTTTAAAGCGGCTCTGACAGAAAGGCTGCGTGTGCCGCTGACAGAGACACGTTGTTTGAGATATGTGCTCTTTTCATAAATGCATAACTTATATTTCACAGGTATATTCTCCATCTGTAAATTTTAGAAAGCCATGGAAATATTTCCATTTTGCTGTCAGACGTGCACAAGCTTTTGCTTTATGATTCTCCGCTAAACTCCACAGACTTGGTTCTGAACGCAATGAAATATGAGCGCAATAACTCTAAAATATAAATTTAGCTGAAATGTTTGTAATTGGACATTTTAAAGCTACAAGTAAGTGTGTTTGTATGATAGCACTAACTGTAAAGTGACTGCAATGGGGTAATCAAAATAGCCTTTTTACTCAATTAGTGCTTTTTTTTTTAGTTTAGTTTAGTAATTTAACTTTGCTTTAAAATAATTATTTTAGTTTTTAGGTCGCATTGTTACAATGTTAGAATATAATGTGATATTAACCCTTTTTGCACATTATATATGCCTACATGGTTACATTCATTTTATTTATTTGTTTAATACAAATACAAAATACCAAGATATGTACCGTATACCGCAAATCAGCCAAAACATACCGAGACATGAATTTTTGCTCATATTTCCCAGCCCTACTTTGAAGAAACGTGCCTTTGGTAATATTTTGCTCTATGCGCCCTCTTGTGGCCTCAGGAGAGAAGCCAAAAGCTTTTTTTCTTACTGAATTTATGCCTTTTAAATTCGAATATAAATTCGAGTAAAAAATAGAATTTAGTTTTTCAGCCAATTTGACAGCCCTAGTCCTTTGGGCTCAGTTTTTCTCATACACAACTTTATTTTTTATCAACTCTATGCTAACGACTCACTGTTGTCAAACCAGGTGAACATATAATCATCTACTGTCCACAACCCATAAACGCTGGCCTATTATCATAGTGTAATCCACTTCATATGTATGAGACGGTCAGGGGACTGTGGGTGGTTTGTGGGTGTGCCGTCTGAGGCTGAGTCTACTCTAAGACACACAAAGAGAATCAACAGAAGAAGTATAAACTGTTCCTCTCTGCTCACGTAACATTGCACAAATACAGGCTTTAGCAGGAAGACACGTTTAATTACAGCCCTTCTTCTCCTTTTTCTAAAGGGTATTTCACAGGCATGATGGTAATTAGATGCGACCAACACTCTGAGATTCATTCATTACCCCGAGATTGTTTGTCAAACTGGAATCTAGTTTCCTGACACCACAGAGCTGTAATCAACAACAAAATACACCATTTAAAGGGAGGATGTGACAAAACAATAAGCTTCTGTACAAGGAAATGTTGTGCTGGAATACTAGTCATCCAACGGAGCGTTAACGACCAGCAATACAAAGATCTATGCATGTGTGACGCCAACCATGCAATCACACATTGCATTCTGCAAAGTTAATGCCAAGTTGTGTTCAAGTATAATGGCAATACTACAGTATCTGCGGTTTGAAATAAGCATGTTGGTGATTTTGTCCCCAGCATGAAGGAGAGAGTTCAGTGAGATGGTGCCATCTGCTGTGCTGGTCCCTGGCGGAGGTTTGGACATCTCTCTGTATTCCTCAGGGGCAGAATGTCCACCATATGAGATAGTTTGGAGCAAAACAAGTGCAGCAGAAGCTGGGTCACACTCTATACACAAACTAAAACAAATGCCATTCAGCTCACATATTTTACATTCTTTGTAGAAAGCCAGTGTTTTGTTTTGGAAATGAATCTCTGTAATTGTTCTCTATGGTCTGTGGTCAAAGAAAGACAATAATTGGAGAACTACAAATAGACCTCAGCCACACATAAAAGGAAACCTCAATGTTCCAGTCACAACTTTTTGATTCTTGTTTACTGGATGATATTTCTAATAAGTTATATCACAGCCCCATCTTTTATGTCAGTATTGGGAATCTGTCTTCCTCCTCAGTTTTCCTGTGGCTCAGTGGTAGAGCATTGCGTTAGCAGTGCAAAGGTTGTGGGTTCAATTCCAAGGGAACACATACTGATGATAAATGTATAGCCTAAGTCGCTTTGGATAAATGCATAAATGTAAACGTCTCCAGACATTTTAAACTGTGGTGTCCCACAGAGCTCTGTACTAGGTCCTGTTTTATTTCCACTGCATGTGTGTCCTTTGGGCTCAGTTTTCCACAAACACAAGCTTTTTTATTTTTATCAGCTCTATGCTAATGACTCATAGTTGTCAAATCAGGTGAGCATCATCCACCTTCCACACTTACTGCCTGGAAGATGTTAAATCTTGATTGGTAAGGAACTTACTTTCTGACGATAAGAGGGAAAGCATCTAGACATTTTAACACAACCAATAAAAAGTGCATTCTGATTAATGCATCTCACCATGTTATAACAGTAAAATATACTTGCTTTATCTTACAATTGTAACTCTCTGTATACAGGAATCTCTAAGCACCATCTGTCCTTCCAGCAGCTCTCCAGAATACAGCTGCCACTCTTCTGACAGACAACATGGATGAGGATAATATTACACCAGTCTTGGCTTTCCTCCACTAGCAATGCAGCACACAGTTACGTTTAAGATGCTACTGTGTGTTTTTAAGCCTTTGCATGGCTTACCACTATACCAGGGGTAGGCAACATTGGTCCTGGAGCGCCGATGTCCTGCAGAGTTTAGCTCCAACCCTGAAAAAACCTCACCTGCCTGTAGCCCTAGTAATTATGAAGACCGTGATTAGCAGGTGGGTTTGATTAGGGTTGGAGCTAAACTTTACAGGACAGCGGCACTAGTGCCTACCCTGCACTATTCAATGCTGATTTTGAGATGTTTATTTACATTGATCCCTTTGGCAAACCCTTTTAACCCTTTCAGAGACAGGTTGTCCCATTTCATGCCACTGGTGGACACGATGCATTCACTCAAATCAAGCAAACAAAGCTCCACAGAATCAGTGATTAAAATGACCTTTTTCCAAAAAAACTACTTACAAATTATTTACTTGCTGCAGTTTCTTTAGTAGAGAGGAACAAGTATTTTACCATCAAAACATCAGAATGGAGAAACATCTACATAATCTAAGGTCCAAAATTAGTATTTTAAAAGTAAGTTTGCTGAAAACCCAGCATTTTTCTAAGTTTAAGGTACGAGGGTATTTTAGCAGAGCAGAAACAGAGAGACCGTATCATCATCTCTATGTAATTACAGGCTATTCCTCTGTGCGCTGTGGGATTGAGACAGGGGACGAGACCCAGCATGAACACAGTTTACTTTCCTACCACAGATAAACAGCCTGCAAAACATCACCGTTAATCACAAACTATAATGGCACAAGGATAGATGTTCGAAACAACAGCACTACAATTCATTTCAGAGTCAGAGCTCTTTGCTGTCTGTTCACTCCCCTCATGATCTCCAGTGTTTACAGAGAGACGAAAGCGAACCCAAACCACACCAAACCCTGACTGTAGCTAAAACCAGAAACCAGTGTCAGAGTTGAACACAGCAGCGCGTAATGGGATCAGACCAAAGTATATACCATACTACTCTTACCACTTATGCAGTATGCAGTGCACATTATGTCCATTTTCAGTATGCATGCATTACATACAACAATTTTTTGAAAGTATGCAGCAAAACAGAAAAAATAAAATTCAAAATGTCCCAAAATGCAATGCTCTCTACTTGATTATGTAGTAAGCCAATGTGACGAATGAAACAGAAGTTAAGCATGATGTTTAACATTTGACCTGACTGCCAAATTTAGAGATATTTAAAAGAAATTTAATGCAAAATAATGTGTTTATTTTGGAAAATATACCTAGATGCCTCTCATAGTGAGCTCATGTGATAACATAGAACGTGTATTACTTGAAATAAAATAAACTTTATAAATAAAAATTATATTGTTTGTCTATTGTTTTATATAAGTTGATTGTATATATAAAATGCACACACACACACACACACTTACACACACACACACACTTACATAAACACACACTCACACTTACATACACACACACACACACACACACACACACACACACACACACACACACACACACACACACAGAGAGACACACTCAAACACACACACACACACATATATATACATATATATACATAGATAGATAGACATACATTATATAATTGTATTATACAATTTTACACATTATATATATATGTGATTTAAAAGATTTCCTCGTTGTCAACCTTTCTTATTTTTGTTTAGCTTAATTTGAAACAAATAATAACTTAAGCTAAATAATACAACATTTAAAACTATATAGACATAATATATACAGACAAAAAAACTTAAAACTAACAAAAATATTAAATGAAAACAAAATCTACTTATTGGTAGAACTACAAAAACGAATATTAATAAAAACTACAATAGTGCATCAATAATGCTAAAATAACTTGTATTGTTGCATACTGTCTGTCTGTACTAAACAGTAGGCCGTATGAAGAAGTATTGTATGCATGTACTGTAAGCATGCTTGCATTATAATATTTTAAATACGTTGGCTTGATTAGCATGTGACAGGTGGACAGCAGGTATTTCTCAAATACCACATACTGTAATATCTGACACTTATAGAGACTCTACTAGCTGACTTTATGCTGGAAATGCAGTCATATCACAAAGCAAGGACAAACAAGCGTCAGAGTACAAGATGGAGCAGATATATTTATCAATCTCACACGTGAAGCCAGTCAAAAAGCATGTTCACAGTCGTTAATGCTGTGGTTTCAGTGGGGCGGTTTTCTCTCTGAAACACGTCAAGGTCAGCTTTCAACTCCATGAGTCTACAAGAGTCTGACACGGATGCATCCAAAGCATTAATACGCTTCCAAACAGTGAGATTCGCCATCTATACCCCGAGCTGATTCAGTACTATAAAGCCATTCAGGTCAAAAAAACATTACGAGAGAGAGAAAAACAGTATGTGGTACAATTTTTACTATGCAAATGTAAAAGGTCAACACAAAACGGACTAATGAATCTGCCTCAATGGCTAAAACAGACTTGACTTCACAGACGAATTACAGTGAATTTAACTTATTCGAAATGTAACAAATTTGCATAATGCATATGAAATGAACATAGCTAAGAAGTTAACATAATGGGATTTATTTATTCGAAAACACATTCAAATTCTTTAGCAAACATTTGACTATAAACTAGATATTTTCAGACACTAAATGGACTAATGAATAATGCATATGAAATTAACAATGGAATTGAATTGATTGATTTAACAGATTTTTTAAACATATTCAGATATACTCCGTTCATGGTCCCCTGGTCACTCGGTTTTCTAAAATGTATTTGATAACGCTAAACTCTCAGGATTAATAAGTGAAAGATTAATTACATTGTTGCTGCATTGGAGTGATGTTCAGCCGTCCTCCGCTCGAGCACACTTAACAAGCTGTTTGTGCTGAACGAGGAGAGAATAATTAAGCGCAGTGGCTCATAGTAAAGCGGGGCCCGTGTGGCTCCGTGAGGGATGACCGTCTGCTGGCTGCATGCGCTGGGTGTGTCCTGAGAGGCCAGCACACATGCACACGCTACACGTGCCCTTGAGGAACACCGCACTAATTACTGTAGTGTACACCAATCCTCAGACACAGTAAACCTGGTGTAAGATCAGCAATGGCACTACAGTCAGCTGTAAATTCAGAGCCTTTCCTTCAAATAAGCACAAGATAAAGCCCCAGACAATAAAGAAAAAATTGAGATTATTTTTATAAATTAAATCTAAATTTAATTAATTAAATTTAATTATAAATGTATTAAATATTTTAAAGAAATAAAAAAATAAACACAGACACACACAGACACACTCACTCACTCACACTCTCACTCTCACACTCTCTCTCACACTCACTCACACTCTTACACTCTTACACTCACTCACACACTCTCACACTCACACACTCACACACACTCTCACTCACACTCTCTCACACTCACTCTCACTCACACTCACTCACACTCTCACTCACACACTCTCACTCACACTCTCTCACACTCTCTCACACTCACTCACACTCTCACTCACACACTCTCACACTCACACACACTCTCACTCACACTCTCTCACACTCTCTCACACTCACTCACACTCTCACTCACACACTCTCACACTCACACACACTCTCACTCACACTCTCTCACACTCACTCACACTCTCACTCACACACTCTCACACTCACACACACTCTCACTCACACTCTCTCACACTCACACTCACTCACTCTATCACACTCTCTCTCTCTCACACTCTCACTCACTCACACTCACTCACACTCACTCTCACTCACACTCAAACTCACACTCTCATACTCACAATCACACGCTCACTCACACTCACACTCACTTGCACTCCCTCACACTCTCTATCACACTCTCACTCTCTCTCACACTCTCACTCACACTCGCTCACACTCACACTCGCTCACACTCTCACTCGCTCACACTCTCACACTCACACACTCTCTCTCACACTCTCAAACACTCTCACTCACACTCTCACACTCTCTCATACACTCTCTCTCACTCACACTATCACTCTATATCAGACTCACTCTCACACACTCTCACACTCACACTATCACTCTCACACACTCAAACTCACACTCACACACTCTCTCTCACACACACTCAAACTCTCAAAATCTCTCACATTCTCACTCAC
>CM050423.1:15243476-15248476 GCA_027564155.1 Gymnocypris eckloni scoliostomus | reverse complement strand
ACAGTTTAAAAAACTTCAATGAGTTTATTAATAAGTACATTTTAAGTAAATTAGATTTTAAAACTGTAGATTTTCAATATTACAGTCATGGCCAAAAATATTGGCACCCTTGGTAAACATGATCAAAGAAGGCTGTGAAAATTAATCTGCATTGTTAATCCATTTTTTTTTTATCACAAAAATATAACCTTTCATTGAATAATAAGAATTTAAAATGAGGAGAAATATCATTATGAAATAAATATTTTTCTCAAATTAATTTTCACAGCCTTCTTTGATCATATTTCAATATTTTTGGCCATGACTGTATACATAAACACGGTTTCTGAAAAATATCGGTAACCAAGTAGATGATGGAACCCATTGACTTCCATACAATGGGATAAATACTATGAAAGTCAATGGCTACCGTCAACTCTTTGGTTATTAACACTCTTCAAAATATAATCTTCTTGTGTTCAACAGCTGAATGAAGCTCACGCAGGTTTGGAACAACATGAGGGCGAGTAAACGATGACATAATGATCATTTTTAGGTGCACTGTCCCTTTAAATGCCTCTGATTGGATATTACGTTCACATGCTAAACAGACATGGTGGTACCAAAGGCACCAAACACTAAAATAACTGCATCAAAGTACAATATAAACAGAATGCTATAATATTAATGATAGAAAGGCTAGCTCAAGCTCTAAAATCCGCTCTAAAGCTGGTAAATACTCAATTCTAGGTTGAAGCACTTTTAATATTCGCTCAAATTCAAAAGTAGGAAGCATCGCCTCTGAGCCATGTGTAAAACAACATGCATGTGAAGGTTTAATATTGCAAAAAGTACTGTTGAAAACTCTGTTCTTCTAAAGTAGAAAACTCAGAAGAGAAGACCAGGAGACTTCGGATTCGATCGTCAGCAGAATTTCTTTATTCTATGACATGTGTTGTTATCTGCAGTCATCGAAGATCTCATCTAAGTCATTTTTACAGGGTATCTTATAGGTATTTTTGGAGGAGGGATTCAGAGGTGGAGACAAACATCAAACAAAGCAAACATCTGAGGGAGGCGTTAGTTAATTACAGGAACCTTCCCGTGGTCCAATAAACCTAACAAAGGTTGAATCTGACTCCTTGATCTTACCATTAACATAAGAGACAAAAGGCACCGTTGTCTCGAGCTCAAATGGTCAGGAAACGCCTCAAACATCTGTATTTCCTGACACTTTCTTTAGTCAGGAAGTGTATCTAAATTAAACATTTAAAATAAAATTTGTAATCCTTCAATCCTCTTTGAGAGTTCTAATAACTCTCACAAAAATACAAATTTAGACACTTAAAAGTTAATTCTTGTAACTTGTAATCGTTACAGGCACAGTGTACATGTTCTGTGTTGCTTATATGTAATTGCATGCTGACACAGAAACAAAACATGCAATTAGTTTTGCTGAAAGATCGTATGTGAGTCTCTGCGTTGTGTATTTTTTTCTTCTTTCTTCTTTCTTCTTTCTTTCTTGTGTGATAGTTGGCAATGGGTCTGGTTGTTTTCTAGAGGTTGTGGCTTCATCCGCAGGTGAGAAGGGTGGTGCATATGGATCTCAGGACAGCCATCAAATGTTATCTGCACAGAGGAAGAAAGAAACACAAACAAGAGAGAACAACGGCACAGAGCAGTATTTGTAGAGTCTGCATACATTAGGGTTGTATCCTCTGTTCAAAATATAGTCTGCTATGGTTGTTCCTTCTTTCCCTATTTCTCAATTCCTGCGACACCTAAAGAACAGTGAGGAAAGGATGGACTAATGGAGGGGAAAGGCCTATGAGGAAATCTTCACCTCAGGGTTGGCCCCCGAAGCCTGTTGCTTTCGGTTCTTCCCTGGGCTCCTCACTGGTTCTTGTGTCTGCCCTATCCTATCCCTGCAGGGGGAGGAACAACCTTAATATGTGACACATGAGTCCAAGTTTTCCTTCCCTGACACAATACTGCAGCTGCTGTAATCAACATCACTTGATGTGGTCCGTACCACTTAGGCTCTAATGGCTTGTTTTTGAATGTCTTTATCATGACCCATTGACCTGGGACGATTGTGTGTCCACCTTCTGGTGGAGTCTGCCAACACGACTCAACTCTCTCTTTGGCACTCTGCACTGCCTTTGTGAGGTTTTCACAGTAAGTTTATCAGGGCATCTGAAGCAATGTGCACATCAGCATTTCTAAGATCAATCACACCTGGCATCTGCATTGCCCAGTAATAATCTCATGAGGGCTCAGTCCTACTGATCTGTTAGGTGATGCTCTCATACTACACAGTACTGCGGGCAGTGCTTCAACCCATGGTACTCCTTCCTGATGCATTTTGCTTAGCCTGGTTTTGATTGTTCTGTTTGATCGCTCAACCTGTCCTGATGCTTGTGGCCTATAGCAGTGAAGGTTCCACTTAATCTTCAACATTCTAGACACTTCCTTGACTACCTGTCCTGTGAAGTGGGTACCTTGATCTGAGTCAATGCAATCTGGTAATCCCCATCTGGGAATGAAATCAGTGACAAGACATTTAGCAGTATGTGCAGCTGTAGCGCCCTGTTGGATAAGCTTCACCCATCTTGAGAACTTGTCTATTACTACCAAAACGCCAGTTTTTCCTTTGCTGCTGGCAACGATATGTAATCAACTTGCAGGTGACGAAATGGCCCTGGTGGAGCTGGGGTATGTGCTGCTGGTGTAATGGCTGCTGGTACATCATTATTTTTCTGACATGTAACACATCTCTTGACTGTTTCAGTGGCTGCGTTTCTGAATTTTGGATTCCACCATTGATTTGAGAACCTGTGATTCATCGTTGCTGGACCACTATGACCCAAACTGTGTATTTGTTGAGCCAAATATGGCAACAGTGATTCGGGAGCAACATACTTTCCCCTTTGGTCCAGCAGCCGGATGAATCCACAGTGGCTCCTTTGTCTAACCATGTCCATGCTTCATATAGAGGAACGTCTTTATACAGATCAACGATTGATTCAGGAGGTAGAATTATCTTCTGTGCTGTACTACCTGAACACACTTGTACAGTTGCATAGAAACAAGCCTGTTTAGCCGCTACATCAGCAAGAGCATTACCTTTAGCTTCCATAGTATTAGTTGTGAGATGTGCTTTCACTTTGATCACTGCTAATTTCTTTGGGAGTTTCATGGCAAACATTAAATCTTTCACTAATCCAGCATGCTTAATGGGGATCCAGCAGAAGTTAGAAATTTTCTGGTTTGCCAAATGACACCAAAATCATGAATTACCCCAAAAGCATACCTGGAATCTGTGTAGATATTTGCAACCGATCCTGAAGCTAGCGCATGCTCTAGTTAAGGCTACTAGTTCTGCAGCTTGAGCTGAAAAATGATCTGAAGACGACCTGAAGCAACTACTTCAGTGGTGGAAGTTACTGCATATCCTGCTCGTCTGTTACCTTCAATAACTTGAGCTGAACCATCAACAAACAACTCCAATTCTGCGCCTCTATGGGAGTTTCTGCTATTTCACTTGTCGCTGCATATGTAAGCGTAACACAATCATGAGTCATTTCGCCTTCATCCTCTAACACAAATTCAGTCATTGCAGACATCATACATGAGGATGGGTTCGTGACTGGTGCACGCTGTATAACAATATTCGGGGCTGTGAGAGTTGCTAACTCTTTATGCTACCTTTCACAAAAATTCTTTGGTCATTGTGTTGGATTACAGGGAAAGGTAGCTACTCACAGCCCCAATAATTAGTTTTTTCCTGGTCTTGTTGTGCTCTTAGAAGAGCCTGAACTAACTGTCCTATAGTTTCAGTGGTCACTGGCGGAACTACTTCAGGGTTGTGTGCAGGCTGAGAAGGAGCAGAATTATGCATAGCATTTCTTTTACTATCTTGCAACTTCTTCCTACACTCTTTCTCCCAATGTCCAAATTTTGCACAGTATTTGCATTTGCTTTCTTTTAGACCATCTATTGTCTTGTTTGTTGTGTTAAACGTAGCTGCTGCTACTCTTACTTTTGCCTTGACATCAGCATCTCTTTCCCATGTAGCTAACCTGTCTAGGTTACTTCTGAGAGTTCTGTTAGACCAAGTTAGATCTAAGAATGGTAAAGCTTTTCTGTATTCGGCTACAAGGCCATCTGACCATATACGAACCAGGGGTCCCTTGTCATCTAGCACACTTTCAGGGTCATCAACAATTCCACTGTAGATTACAGCTGACTGACAAAATCTCTCAGTATATTCACTCACAGTTTCTTCTTTCCTTTGCACACAGGTAGTAATTCTAGACCAATCTATTTTGGGTCCTAAGATATTCTTTAGGATTTTCAAAATACCTTCTCTTAAATCACCCTTACTGACATTTCGCAGTTCAGAAGTGACAGCAGATTCAAAACTGTTGAATTCAGATTCAGTTAGTATTTGTGACATCAGCTGCGTGACTTCTGTCAACACATATGTCATAAAGACGCATTTTACTGATCAATGTTCTTCTAAATTCAGAAAAATGTGTGCGTATGACGGTAAACTCTGAGATAGTCTCTATATCTTTAGGACATAAAGCTTTGGCAGCAGTTTGTATTTGCACAACAGAAGAATGGAGAGGAACACCATCAGTGTCCTCAATCCCCTGAGATCTTCTCCCAGCCCCACACACATGGACGGAATTTACAGGCACATCAGTTACTGATTGGAGAGCTACATCTGTTTCAAAAAACGCTTGTAAATCAGGGGAAAAGTTATCAGGCTGACTTACTTCCACATCAGTTTTTTGCCTCTTTCTTGAGGTTCAATTTCTTGGTCAAAGTGTATATTCTAGCACGGAGTTCATTGTTCTGTTTCTCTAGCTCTGCGTTACGCTGAGACTGTTGTGTGGAGCGCTAAACCAAATTCTCTGTGGCAGCAGATAATGCCTTTCACATTGTTCTTGCGAATAATACATGCTCCCAGTACCTTTTACACTCATCTACAGACCAAGTCTTGTCTGGATGGA
>CM050423.1:15230976-15238476 GCA_027564155.1 Gymnocypris eckloni scoliostomus | reverse complement strand
AGGAGTTAACGGAATAAAAAAATGAGTTAAAACCATAGAAAAATGATTGATGTATAAAAGTATCGTCCCCTAATATTAATAACTTAACAACTTACCAATTCTACAGCAATCTGTAATTCTTAATTAATTTCAGCATCTGTTAAAATCTCAAGTTGTGTTTGTTAACATTAATTAATGCAAATAAAAGATGAATAAATAGCTTAATAAATGTATTGATTATTGTTTGTTCATGTTAGCTAATGTTAACAAAGACACATTATTGTTACATATTAGAAAATGTAACAGTTTACAATAATGCCCAATGATCCATACATTACACTGTTTACTCATCAGTGTTAATAAACACAGTCGTTCGTTAACAAACACAACTTGAGATTTGAATAATGCATTAGTAGATTAGATTAATGCATGCTGTAGAAGTATTGTTCATGTGTACTAATGGACATTATTGTAACGTGTTGCCAGACAATAGATCGAAAAGTGTTGCGCGGTTACCTGTGGAGGTGCGCGCTCTTACCTTGTCCTGCGTGCCGTTCTCGGGCTCCGCGCGCGGGGAGCTGGGAGGGGGCTTGACCGCGGTCCCTCCGCTGCGCTCCGCCGTCTCCACCTTGATCAGCCGGTGCTTCGGAGACACGTACTTGACCTCGGGCGCGCCTGCGGAGCTCGGTCCGGTGGAGAAGGGCACGGTTCCGCCCGGCGTGTACGGGTCCTCGAAGTCCAGCTCCTTCTGGAGTTTGTAGGCGGTGAGGATGTCTGGCTGCGCGGATAGTAAGCCGGTGCCCGGCGGCGTCTGGAGGCTGGAGACGGCGGTGTGGAAGTGTCGGTAGTCCGGTTTCGGAGGCGCCGGTGGCGGGGCTTTGGTGGTTTTGAAACCCAGGTGCTCCTTGAACCATCTGGCCATGCTGCCAGCGCATTGCTCACAACTCCGACACGAGATAGAACCGAGCTGCTGTGGCTGCCGTTCAGCGACTCTATCACTTTCTGTTTGGAGAAACTCTGCGCTGTCTGCGTGCGCGCGCGCGGTGTGTGTGTGTGTGTGTGTGTGTGTGTGTGTGAGACAGCCGAGCGGCTGCTGGGATGTATTGGGAGTTTTTACCTGAGATACTCACTGCCACCTATCGGTGCATTCAGACACTGGAAACACACAAGAAAGCAAGGATTTGATCACAAATGTGTTGAAAACCAGTAGAAACCTATCATTTAACCTTCCTCACATCTTCCTTACATTTACATTTATCAGACGCTTAAAAGCGACTTACAATTGCATTCAGGTTATACATTTTCATTAGCTCATGTGTTCCCTGGGAATCGAACCCACAACCTTTTGCACAGCTGACGCAATGCTCTACCACTGAGACATACAGGAACACCTTCTTTCCATTGATATCCATCTTCCTTGATTTTTTCTCAGTTTACAGTAAAACTATGTTAGATAAAGTTAAATTGTGAACAAAAATGTCAAATACACTTAAAGATGCTGGGGGTTCTCTTGAGAAGAGATGTTTATAAATCACTTCAGCAGGTGTCTTCTGTGAGGATCACAGTGCATGGGGAAGAGTGTTGGATGGGTGTTTAAATGTCATGTGACTTAAAAACAGCACATTATTGAACACTGTAAGGCCTGCTCTTTTAGCTCGTGCACTGTATTGGATTTATCTTCCATAGAATAACGTAGAAATTAATTGTTGCCATAGCAACTCAAATTGGTCTTGTATTCATTAGATTTCTGTACAATATCTTGCCTGTAATTAGAAGTTAGAACAGTTTTGGGCGAAGTCAGCAAAAGTGGGACATAAGCTAAAATGGGACAATACGCTTTTGGTGTAGTGCTCGTTTAAAACTAATGCTGGTAATAATGTTGTGATTACAGTATTTGAATATCAACATCTGATGAGTCAAATGTAAATCATACGGGTGTAGTTATCACTCAAGTGCTGAAGCTCTGATGGTAAGCACAGTTTAACTAAATCATTAAGGTTTAAATTATAAAACAATAGTCGTTTAATCAACAATATCAATGTGTGTCATGTATTCATGTGATCATTCAGTTCAATAATGTGCTAGTTTCTTCCATTAAAAAATATATCAAGTTTTGTTACTGTCCCAATTTACCTGAACGTGCTAGATGAATTGGGACAGTGGAATTCAGCTAAAGTGGGACATCCTATAAATTGAAAGATAAGATTGCTTAATGTGAGAAATTGTTTTACAGAAAATGTCAAACTGTAAGCAGAAGACAGGTAAAGAACAAATACGAATATATATTTTTGAATATTACGTTTTTGTGCATAAAAAGTGCTTGTGTACACATACCTGCTCTCACCCCTATTTACACATTACTGAAACACAAATATGAAAGCATGTCTCTCACAGACACACAATTAAATTATGCAATTGTTGAACTACATATAGTGCATTGTACTTCTGTTGAAGTGTTTTAATTCAATAAATGTGAAATGTGTATGGGTACATAACACAATCGACTAGTATGTATTATTCTTAATCTCTTTTTAGATTTTTTTAATTTTAAATTATATTATTTATTTTGAAAAGTTTTATTTGAACAATGTCCTGCTTTAAGAAATGTATTTTGTAAGCATAAACTAATTTGTGTCCCACTTTACCATATGCAGTGTCCCAATTTACCTGAAATAGCCTGAAGAAAAAAAATTGGTACTTAAAAATGGGTTTTGAATTTTTTAAGTTCAAAACAACATATACATTCAAAAACATTGTTTGAGATACAAGAGACTATGATAATGTATTTAAAGCATAAATAGTGTTGGTAGAATAGCATTTAATACACAATTTATCAAAAAGTGTCCCAATTTCACCCTATTTTTCCCCTAACGTTCTTTGCAATTAATTCTGTATGTTTCATTATAGGTTCTTAAAACATTCACAGTCAAAAATAAATTGCTTGTTAATCTCTCATTCTGCTATATTGTTTAATCTCTTTATCAACTTGTCTTTCAATTAGCACAGGTTATGATTTATCATAGGTCTCATTGATCTGAGCGCATGCATTTCAGCTTTTGAGTAAACAAGAGAATTGTGGATAATTATGGCAATATTCACTCAAAAACTGCTGCAAACGCTCAAATCAATGAGGCCTATCGATCAAAACCTGTGCTAACTGAAAGAAAACAAGCTGATAGACCAAAAACAAGAGTGAAAGATAAATAGCAGAATGAGAGATTTACAGGGGATTTGGCTGGAAATACATCACGTGTAACAATGTGTGGTTTATACAAATACAATATAACAGCTATACAATTAACCAAATGTTTGATACACTGTGTGAGGAAAGTCAGTAAGTTTACTCCAATGCAATAACATCAACTAGCATGCTCTGGAAGAAAATCCTCCATGGGTCAGCACGACCAGAACACAACAGGAGTTAAAAACCTCTGAAATCTGGGTCATTTACAGGCGTTTGCCATGAAAGAGTCAGAAAGTGTTCAAATATTCTAATGTTTAAAAGCCTTGATTGATTAGAACATCCCAGAGTTCATTCTTCAGGTCAGAACACACTTGAAACACATCGTGTGACATCACAAGTGTCCCTGGAGCACAGACGCAGTCATCAGCAGCACAGGTGTATTTGTAGAAATAGCCAAAAACACATTGTATGGGTCAAAATTATACACTTTATTATATGCCAAAAATCATTATATTAAGATCATGTTCCATGAAGATGTTTTTACCGTAAATATATCAAAACTTAATTTTTGATTAGTAATATGCATTGCTAAGAAGTTTATTTGAACAACTTTAAAGATGATTTTCTCAATATTTAGTTTTTTTTGCACCTCAGATTCAGATTGTCAAATATTGTCCAAACCATACATCAATGGAAATATTATTTAGTCAGCTTTCAGATGATGCATAAATCTCAATTTCCAAAAATGGACTGGTTTTGTGCTCCAGGGTCACATATGTGTAAATGTACACCCGGACAGCACCTGAAACATCCGTTTGCATGACAAAACCCAATGCATTTACAAAAACAAACCCAATCCAGATCTGTGTGCATCAGTCGGTCAATAACTACATTGAAAGTCAATGCTTCAGAAATGTAAAAAGCAATGCAATTCAAGTTGAGAAATGAAAACATTCATAAATCCCGTTGCATTTTCCCATCAAACCCTGACATGCAGCAAACGCTCTGTTGTTGTATATATATATATAAATGTGTGTGTGTGTGTGTGTGTGTGTGTGTGTGTGTGTGTTGTGTGTGTGTGTGTGTGTGTGTGTGTTTCTTCCTGAAGAACTGAGACACACATCAGTTACAGGAGCCAGGGACACACTGTTGTGGTGTTTTATGGAGTAGTATTTCTCTTTAACACCAGTGTCCTTCAGGACAAAACCATAGCATGCAGCAAAGCAGATCAGTCCTCCAGAGAGAGTCTTATTTCAATTTGCCCCGTTTGATTCGCCGTCACAGTAAATAGTCCACTAATGAAAGACTCTGGACTCCATTTATTTGCAATAGTTTTAAACTAAAGGAGGTTTGAAGAAAATACAAGTGCATGGATTTTATAATCAAATGAATATTCGTTTATTGACCGTCTCTGTATCAAACACAGACTTGCATTTAAATACATCACTTTATTAATACAGTATAGCACACTTTAGCTTGATATAATACATTTTATACAATAATTTATACCATAATTAAAACCTGATACACATCAGCTTAAGTGCATCAAAACTAAAACCAACAATCACTGAAGACTCGTCGAACTTGCAGATGCTCGAAGAAACCTTCACATACCTGCTCTTGATCTCATGCAACGGAGGAGAAAACACATGCATTTAGCAGATCCATAAATGCATCACGAGACATGCAAACAATGTCTTTTAAACCAGATGTTTCACCTTGCATTGCTCAGTAACCTTCTCCAGCATCACCGGAGCCAAAGTCTCCTCGCTGTAGCCGGTGTAATGCTGCAGACTCATCATCATCAAGATGAAACGTTCACATGCTTTCACTGCCATTGCTTTCAATATTTCACACGCTTCCCTGTTTAATACTCAACCAGACGTGTGCTTCATAGAGCGTTTTACACATGCAGATTAACCAATCACACACAGAGCACCAGGTTAATGACCAATACAGCTGAAGGCCTCACCCATCGGCCGGAGCCAAGAGCATCCATTGCTGATCTAAAAATCATCCTAATCTTGGATGGTGTGAGTGTGAGGGTGAGAGTCTTCGATCGCTTGCATGAAGCTTGTGCTTCTCAATCTTTAACCCCAATTCATAGTAACTGGATGGAAAAACTTGATCTCTTTGTGGTCTCTTCACCTCGAGCTGTTGTAAATAAGCGTAGATGTCGCGCACATATTCACTGCGCATCACCAGAATCCACATCTGGGATGCTGAGCAATAGCCAGGAGAAAGCCTGAGGCCTGATCAGACCGTTTCTGAAGATGCTCGAAGTCCTGATAAAACATCAGTGTGTGCCACAGGCTGCTGATTACAACACAATGAAAAAGACAGACGCACACAATAACCTTGCGATTTAATAGAGCAAATAGCTCTATTTGCATCGAGTGAATTTGCACCAGTATTTTTTAACGATATGCTGTTTACACTAAGTGCAAGTAGACGGTGATTAATGAAGTCGTGCTATTGTGCTGTGGGATGTGTTTCACATACATTTATTTATGGTGACCTGCCATGATATCAAAACTAACCAATTTTCAAAAAGCCTTCGTTGAATAAACATGATCACGTAATGCATGTTTAAAAATCAAAACGAGGCGCGGGTGTTTTTACATCACTGTGTATTTCTAAACAAAGAAATGTCTTCAGAAAATGTTTGATGTCATTTTAATTTCATCTTGCATGTTATATGCCTGATAAAGCATCGTTTGTAAACTCAGCCGTTACTGGGGAAACCCATAGTTATACTGCTTTAAAGCGCCCCCTGCTGGCAAAGAATGAATTTGCATTTTTAATAAGTCTATGATTTACGCAGCAAACATATTTAGCTTGTTATCAAAAAATAATCTACTCTATAATCTACTCTTAGGCTAGCTGTTGTTATTGATTTGATTTGGATGTCCACCGGAAGTTAGGGCCAAAAAAGCATGCATGCGCAGTAATATTTGTTTATGTTGTTGCCGTTGAAACCATCTATAGCTTTAGATTATATTTACACTGTGCAAGATTTCTTATATTTGTACTACTTATTGCAAAATAGTGGCAATTATCTGCACCTCGAATATTGTAGAGTGCAAATTCTAAATTTTATTCAAATTATTAAATGGATTACACTTTATTGGGACAATAAAGCCCTCCTTAACCCTACACAGTACTCTTTGGTTATTTCCTTCATTTTTATTGAATATAAATCTGATGCGATACGAGATTTTAAAAACGGAGAAAATAGTTCATCAAAAGGCAGGTTTGGACTCGGGTCGATCGAGCACACGCCTTACCATCTACGCCACTGAAACTGATATTAAATGTGTCTTTTATTAAAGTGCTGACTCGTCCAATCACACGTTGGTGGGCGGAGTTAATGTAAATAGCCTCTGCCAACAAGGTGGGCTATTTTGCACTTAGTGTAAATAGACACTCGGGAGCAAACAATAGCATACAATATAGAGCTCATATATAATATTTCTCACCTTGATCGTGTCACACACCTCGGAGATGTTCTGGTTCCCTGTTGAAGGAGATTTGGTGGTTGCACGTTTGGTTTTGCATTGTCCTTCTTTACACGTCTCTAATGAAGAAAAAGTCATTGGCAGCCAGTGTTGGGGATTAACTGGTTACTTATAACAGAATTACATAATTTAATTAAATGTAACTGAAATCCTTTACAATGTTAATGATTACAAATGGGGTTACATCTGAATATTTTAACATGTATACAGATATTATTTCTTTCTTTCCCAAATTGCACTGACTGCTTTGAAATATGAGGATTTTATATATAACTATATCTTGTGATTTTAAACCTGTTTTTAAGCTCAGAACAATCTCAAAGTAAAAGATGCACTAAAGTCTGATTTTAGCGGCTGTGCTTTCAAATTAAATTATTATAATCTTAATTAAAGTGATGAAGGATAATGAAAGTCTGGCATTAATCAGTGTTGAGTCCTAATGTAAGGTTAACCCTGCCTGCATCACATGTTTCAAATTTAGAAATGCGATTAAAAAGTAATCAATTACTTTAATAAAGTAACTGAAATAGTTACACTCAATGGGCCTCGTTCATGAAACACAAGCAGAATCGTTGGTAAAGCTGTTCTCGCATTAAATTTTCGGATTCATGAAAATGTTCATATTTTCAAAACGCAAGTTGGTATGAACATTTTTTGGTATGAACTGATGACACTGAATTTTGATGTACTGACATGTACTTGATGTACTGGTTTGCTCTGGTTTTTGTGTAGCTGAGAGTTGATAAACTGTAAACGCAGCGCTTGTCACGGTCACTTTTTAGCCAGCCGTCCAATCAGTGGAGGATACCACACCGACCA
>CM050423.1:15193476-15225976 GCA_027564155.1 Gymnocypris eckloni scoliostomus | reverse complement strand
AAGCATGGCTAAAGAGAGTTAGAGAGAGAGAGATTAAGAGAGAGAGATTTCAAGAGAGAGATTTCAAGAGGGTGTCCTAGCATTTAAACTCGGCTTTCAGACACCTCCCCAATGGTTGTCTTGACCAATTAGATCCTATGCTGGCTCTGGGTGCTGCTTTGTTGCTCCACCCAATCAATAAATCAACATGTCATGGTCAGTCACATTGCCCGAATTTTACATATTCTTGTAAAGTATCCTTTTGGATGTGATTTCTATAACCAGAATATGACACATTTGACAGAAAATCTATCAAAAGAAACGTTTCAAGCTAGAATTATCAAACTCATACATACCAAACATGACATTAACCCTTAAGGCTTAAGCTATTCAATACTAATTAAAAGCAAGACATACACAATGAGTGATTAAAACAAGGATAATCAAATTTGTGGGTCACACACATAATATGCAGTTATGCATAGAAATTATTAGTTTCATTAACAAGGAGAATGAAAGTCTTTTAAGATGATTTTACAGTCTTTGTGAACCAAGGAATTTCAGCCGGATCCTTTGTCTTGTTGGTGTGGTCGGGGGAAGTCAATCTAAGAAAGTCTGTAGCTGTGATTTCTATCACAGATTTACATGTAATGGTCACATGTTGCATCTCTTTGACCATTAATATTTATTACTCGCCCCAAATTTGATAGTCTCCTTCCTGCATTGGACTTATCAATAAGTATTCTTGTCTTAATGTTGCCAGACGTTCTGTGAGAAAGGCTTGCTGGTTAGGCTGTATTCAGACGGGCTGGAGCTAGGGATCTGATTTACGACTTCCTGCTGTTGTCTTGTTCTCCCTTTTGTGGAATTCGGCTCCTCATGTTTCAACCATGCTTTGATCGAATCTTGATTTGTCTGATTCGGTCCTTGATATACTACATCATCAATAATACAAAGTCCATTTGATTGTTCAGTAAGCAGTTATTCCCAGTCATTGTACTGCAATCTGCTGTGAAATAGTTCAAATATTTACCGCTTGAAGTGATATTCCCAAACATCAGATGGGAAAATAAATAACTAAAAGACAAACTCGGGTCAGATTCTGTCATCTCCGAGTCGTTTGCGGCCTACAGTCACCTTTCCATCTTCCCTCTGCTTTCTCTTCCGCTCTCTCGTTCTTCTTGCTCTCTCACCTGACAGACGTCATCGGTCCTCTCGGCCATCTTCCCTCGGCTTTCTCTTCCGCTCTCTCTCGTTCTTCTTGCTCTCTCACCTGACAGACGTCATCCTCTCGGCCTCTCGGCTTTCTCTTCTTCTCTCTCTGATTTACCTGACAGACGTCATCGGTCCTCTCGGCCATTCTCTCTCGTTCTCTTTCTCTGACAGACGCCTCGGTCCTCTAACATCTTCCCTCGGCTTTCTTCCGCCTTTTCTTACTTCTCACCTGTACAGACGTCATCTTTTTATATCTTTAGTGGTTTCTCTTCTGCTGGATTCTTCTTGTTCTCTCACCTAGAGCATCGGTCCTTCTCGCCATCTTCCTTCAGCTTTCTTTGAAGGACTCTCTCTCTGGATTCTTCTTGCTCTCTCACCTGACAGACGTCATCGGTCCTCTCGCCATCTTCCCTCGGCTTTCTCTTCCTCTCTCTGCTCTTGCTCTCTCACCTGACAGACGTCATCGGTCCTCTCGGCCATCTTCCCTCGGCTTTCTTTCCGCTTCTCTCTCTTAGCTCTTTTCTTTTATCACCTGACAGACGTCATCGGTCCTCTCGGCCATCTTCCCTCTGCTTTCTTCCGCTCTCTCGCTCTTTGCTTCTACCTTTATGTTGACAGACGTTAATCGTTCCTCTCGGCCATCTTCCCTCGGCTTTCTCTCTCGCTCTTCTTGCTTTCTCACCTGACAGACGCCATCGGTCCTCTCGCCATATTCCTCATCGTTTCTTCCGCCTCTCTCTGTCTTGCTTTCTCACCTGACAGACGTCATCGGTCCTCTCGGCCATCTTCCCTCTGCTTTCTCTTCATATTCTCTCGCTTCTTCTTGCTTTCTCACCTGACAGACGCCATCGGGTCCTTAAGCCATCTTCCCTCGCTTTCTCTTCCGCCTTCTCGCTCTTCTTGCTTTCTCACCTGACAGACATACCATATTTAATCTCGCCATCTTCATATGCTTTCTCTTCGTTTCTTGACATCTCTTGCTGACAGACGTATCCACCTCGGCCTTCTTGTTTCTCTTCCCATTCAATCGTTCTCTTGCTTTCTCACCTGACAGGTAAGAGTCCCGCCTCTGCATCTCCCTATTAAGATGTAATCATCTTCCTGTTGTCCGTTCTTCTTGCTCTCTCACCTGACAGACGTCAATTCGGTCCTCGGCCATCTTCGCTCGGCATATTTCGTATCTTTCTCTCTCTCGTTTCTTCTTGCTCTCTCACCTGACAGACGCCATCACAGGTCCTCTCGGCCATCTTCCCTGCTTTCTTCTGCTCTCTCTTCCTTCTTGCTCTCTGTGCAACCTGACATGACGCCATTACAATTGTATATATTTCGAGGTATCTTCCCTCGTTTCTCTTGCTCTCTCCTTCTTGCGCTCTCACCTGACAGACGCATCGGTCCATCTTCCCTCGGCTTTTCTCTTCCTGCTCTCTCGTTCTTCTGCTCTCACCTTGAGCATGTCAATCGGTCCTCTCGGCCATCTTCTCGGCTTTTCTGCTCTCTCTCTTCGCTGCTCTCTCACCTGACAGACGTCATCGGTCCTCTCGGCCATCTTCCCTCGGCTTTCTCTTCCGCTCTCTCTCGTTCTTCTTGCTCTCTCACCTGACAGACGTCATCGGTCCTCTCGGCCATCTTCCCTCGGCTTTCTTTGAGTTCTCGTTCTCCTTGCTCTCCCACCTGACAGACGTCATCGGTCCTCTCGGCCATCTTCCTCGGCTTTTCTTCTCTCTCTCGTTCTTCTTGCTCTGTCACCTGACAGACTGTCTTTCTGCCATCTTCCCTCGGCTTTCTGCTCCTCTGCCTCGCTCTTCTTGCTTTAATTGACAGACCCGGTGTCGGCCTATCTTCCCTCTGTTGTTCTATTATTATTATCTCGCTCTCTCTTTCCAAACTTAATCGCATGACAGACGCCTCGGTCAGGAAATGTTGCCATCTTCCTCAGAACTCTTCCTCTTATATGGGTTTCTGTGTGGCTCACCTGACAGACGCCATCCTATCTCTCGCCATTCCCGGCTTTCTCTGCTCTATACTCTTGTCTCTCACCTGACAGTATCCTGCATCCCTCTCGGTCTTATCTTTGAATTTTCTCATCGCCTTCTCGTGTTCATCTTGCTCTCTGCCATTTCGGTTGTCATCTTTCGCTCTCTTCCCCAGAGCTTAGTCTTACACTGTCATTGTAATCTCCCTTTGTGGGTCCTTCCATTGCTCTTCGCTTCTTGCTCTTCTCTCCGCCAGAGGGCGCAGGGCCCATTGATTCCTCTAGGCTTCTTCTTCCGCCATTTTTGTTCTTCTTTGTCTCACTCTTGACACCTTTGACGCCATCGGTCCTCGGCAGTTGCCTGTTCTTCACGAGCTGTAGAGCCACAGATGCTCTACCCCTGAACACCATCAAGATCTTGATGGCTCACACATACTTGCGTATTCATATGAGGAACTGTGTATATCAAAGGTATTTTCATATGGAGGAAAACAATATTATATTATTGCCCCTGTATTCTCCTCTGGACTGGGGGTTTTGTGGGGTTAAGACTCCTCATAGCTGCTTTTATGATTTTTATTACTCATTTTATTGCTCAAATGTGCTTATTTTACGATTTAAACACAATTAAGTTATGACATAAATATTCAACAAAAACAATATTATTTTCAATATACGTTAGCACTATAGGAAACTAACCAAAAACAATAATTACTGCATTAACAATAATGTTACCTCACTAAATTAGTTCATCGAGAAAAATACAATAATTTGGATTAAGATGAGCTAAAATCAATCATTATAAAACTATACAAATACAGTCCTTTTAATGTTAAATTCAATAATAATAGTTTTTTATTCCATATATTTTAATACAGATTTTAAAAAATCACATAATATTTTTCATAAAGTGCAAGATATGAAAGTATACAAATGTACATCAGTTGTTTATTATAGGTATCAAACAGAATATAAATACAATTATGGGTTATAAACAGAATGTTTGAATTTCAATAATAACACACACTATAGTATTACAGTTATAGTTTTTGGCAAAAGCTTACACAATAAAGATTGAGGCACTCTCTGGCACCATTATTAGCAAAACTTTTACACTCAAGAAGCAAAACATCAGCCCATATTTGCACAACTATAAGCACAATTGTCAATTTACACTCATTGCTATGCAAAAGCTCTACATGTCAATTTCTGGAAAACAAGCTGCAGTTAATTCATTACACACAAGAAAAACAAGTAATCATGGAAATCATAAGACTTTAACCTTGCAATATAAAGCACTGTATCTGTCAAAGGATGCTGTTCAAATATAGGTAAACATGTTCGAGTGTTTCTTGTGTGTGCTTTGCACCAGTTTTATGAACTGTGTGTCAGAGGACAAATAAGCAGGTGTAGAATTTTCTATATCAATGGAAAGAGTCAGGAGAAATGGTCTTTTTATATTTGGACGAGAGGGAGAGGAGAGATAACGGAGGATCTGTCTCTGAGCTGGTCTCCGCTGCACGTGTGAGAAGAATCAACAGAGTGGAAAATTGTTGTCTAGCGCAGAGGTGAGATGCTGCATCTTTTATTTTCGACAAGAAGTCAGATAAGCAAATGTACAATCTGACATAATCAGATGAGTTTATATTGTTGACCACCGTCAACCGAACGGTTGACAACACTATACAGAACTCAGAAATATTTATTTCAAGATGCAAAAAATTAAAATGTACAATTGAAATTTATTTTCAATGAAATGGTGACGGTTATTTTCCTGTAAATTTCCTGAGCAGTCCTGTAGCTCTGTGTTAAATTTGTTTAACTTCTCTGTTTGGGAGATAAATTATCATTTAAATCTGCTTTATTAATGCTTTATAATGTATAAATAGTCCTCACTTTAGATGAGCTCACACAAATAGATGACTCAACTGCTACGTGTTTTATAACTACCTGACTTAATCATGAATTACAGCAGGAATATGTTAATAAAGCATTTATTAAAACTATAATTATTATTAGTCTAACATTGTCTTATAAATGTACATTTTCAAGTATTAATCATTTACTTACACTTTCTAAATGATCATATGAAGCACTGACAACTCATGAAAATAAAAACAACAATTTAGCAATGTTACATTGATCATTAGTTGAAATGAAACAAACATTATATTATATATATGCTTATATCAGTATATATATATACTTATATATATATATATGCTCAATAATCTTTACTGTACTGACATATTATTGCTTACAATGACTGAGGACAGTTCTGAAGTTCATTTAGTTACTGTTTTGGTAATTTTGTTGTGCATTGTGTCATTTTTATCAAGTTTTTTAGTATGTCTAAAAAATTATATATTTTTTAGTTTTAGTTGTTAGTTTATTTTGTTATTTTAGCACATCCAGATAAACTAGATTAACATGAGAAATGTTGCATATGCATTTATATATATGTGTGTGTGTGTGTGTGTGTGTGTGTGTGTGTGTGTGTGTATGTGTGTGTGTGTGTGTGTGTGTGTGCGTGTGAGTGTGTATGTGTGTGTGTGAGTGTGTGTGAGTGTGTGTGTGTGTGTGTGTGTGTGTGTGTGTGTGTTGTGTGCGCGTGCGTGCGCGTGCGTGCGTGTGTGTGAGAGAGAGACAGATCACTGCTGTACGGTCCAGGGTTTCTCCTCTGTTCAGTCTCTGACAAATGAAGAAGCACAATCTCTGTTTCTGTTCTTCATGTCAACAGCTCCATCACTGCTGCTCTCACATCACTCCAGCGGATGCCTCACTCAGCCAACATATGAAATCACATAGCATCAGAAAATAGAGAATTTACAGCCAGCTTTCAAATAGACTGCACATAATACAATGTATTTTTATATTGCTAGAACTGACAGAATAAAAAGTCATATTCTCTCTTTTCAATATTTGAATGGATTCTCTTTTCAGAATGCAGGATTTCTCAAATTTATGCAAGCTTGTTTCAGAATGGAAAACTAAAAGATATAATTATGATTTTACTGCTTAAAATTGTTTCCACCATGGAAAACAAAATATTTGTGTAACTAAGACTTTTTATTTCACAGTTCTGACTCTTGTTCTTGCAAATCTGAGAATAAAACTAGCAATTTAGATTTTTTTTTAATAATTTAGCACACGATACGTTTGAATTATGAGATTAAAATGTCAATTATCAATTTTTTCATCCTGTGGCTTAAACAGGCTTCATACCAAAACACATGAACTGTCTTTTTATTTAAATTCTTAACATGACTGTGTTTATTAAGAAACCCATCAGAGAGTCCACAGCATGAGAATCTACTTCTGTGTTCATATTCCATTAGCTGTCCTGAAACAAGAGATCAATAACATGTTGAGCCTGACACCAAAACCACATCCGTCTGATACTTTTCTGTCACTCACACACACGCACGCACGCACGCACGCACGCACACACACACACACACATGCACACACTTACACTCACACTCACACACACACACACACACACACACACACACACACACTCTCTCTCTCTCTCTCTCTCACACACACACACACACACAGACACACTCTCTCTCTCTCTAGATCATGGAGGATGTTGAGAAGGCCTTGGCTGGTTTTGTGTGTGGTGGCAGTAACACTGTCACACTCGCTGTAACTCGGGCTCTTCTCCGCGGCATTAGCTGGGATTGCTAGTAATTATTTTGGCAGCTCTTCGCTCTTCATGTGCATGGAGACAGTGTGGCCCGGCTTTGCCATGTTTGTGCGGCCGAGCCAAAAGAAAGCAGGAGATGTTCCTGCTGGAGACTCAGAGAGAATATGACGACACTGTTGGACCGTTTCTCAGTTCAATGTCTGTGTCTCTTTCTGAATCTAGTTCTGAGCTCATCGAAGTCATCTGTAGTTAATGCATTGCAGTTAGACTGAATGCTATTATAGAGCTCTGTTACTCTGAGATCAAACACGGGCAGATTTATCTTCCAAGACTTGTATTATTTCATTTAGCATCTCCTGATTCACATTCATTATACATAAAACACCTTCGATACACACGACACCAGACTGATGCACTTCTGAGGAACAGCTGCTCGCTGAATTTGCATTATTTCTGAAGGCGGGTGGCACCAATAATTCATTCAAACTTCTACAAATTATTATTTAAATGTATTTATAGTTGCATTTCACAATTACATATATATATATATGTCTGAGGCTCTAAGCACTTCTCAACATCTCAACAATATACAACACTCAGACAGACAAATCAAATGCACTGACAATCATTTTGGCAACAATACAGTTATTTTTAAATGACCTTGCCGTACAATAAATACATAAATGAATGCCTGAATGAATGAACAAATGGGTAAATAAATAAACAAACAAAGATGTGTTCGTCAGAACCTTACTGTAAAATATTAATAATAATAATAATGGAAGCAGAAATCTGTCAAATATTATAGTATTACAGATTTATATATGTTTGATATAATGTTACTGTAACATTAAAATACCAAGTATTTTCTAAAAACTAAGTGAAGACTAAAACGATAATTAATAAAAACTAAGAAAGATATAGTTATTTAAAAGAAAAAACATCAAATTTAAAGACAAGGAATTCTATGAATGTCAATTTATGTTAGTTTTTTCACTTTTTATGATAATATTTTTGTATTATTATGTTTATTTAAAAAGAATCACAAATTATGACTTTTTAACTTTTAAAACTGTAAATCTAACAATAATTTACTGTAAATGACAATGTATTCATTGAAAATGAGTTAATGAAATGTCACTTTTAATGAAAAAAATGTTTATTATTATGTTTATTAAAAGAAATCACAATTTATTATTTTATTTGTATTATTATTTTATTTTTAAAACTGTAAATCTAACAGTATTTTACTCTAAAATTACAATGTATTCATCTACAACACTGTAAAATTGAAATGTTGAAATGTCAAACTATATCTATTATGATTATGACTTGATATACAGCATAATTTTTACAGTAATTTAATGTTAAACTGATGATCATTTACTCAGTTAAAAAGAAAACACATTGCCTCTCTAAATATACCTTTTGAATATCACTTAATATAGCCTACATCTGATCACATAATCCCAGAAACATATTCTTCTTCATAGTCCAATTTATCATCTGAAACAATTTCAGAACAATTAATGATCTGTGTGAAGCCAGACGTGGAATAACTCTCTTCTGATCACATTAATTATGCATTACAACCTTTCTGATATATCATTGTTTGTCTTTTAATTAGGTATTGATTCTTATTTATTTAAAGTGATTTTTAATACTTGTAGTTTGTGTGCAGTAGAAAGAACTGGTTAAATGTGTTTGTAAAAGCAGTGCTCTTATGTTTTAATTATGACTGGAAACAAGACTGTAAATAAACCGTATAAAACCAAACACTATCGGTTCACATGCTTCTATTCACCAGTAAGATCATTCTGTGTAAGGAAAGTCACATTAGCATGAGAGAAACAAGCCACAGTGTTGGAAATTAACAGTTGTCATTAAATTGTATTATGCGTAAATGAAGGCAGGTGCATTAATGTGTCTTAACAGTGATCACAATTGTTTTTAAATGAACTGTGAATACAATCAAACACACAATTAAAGTGCCTTCTTGTAATTCAAAGAGCAGATCATGGCGCTAGCAACAGCAAGGTCAAGCTTTTCAACTCATTCTAAGCTGCTGTAGAATAAAAAAGTCACTTGCTGCATACCAATTCGCATATTATCCGTCCTAAATAGTATTCGAAAATATAATTAGTGTGTCCCAAATCATAGTATGTTTAAAAAAGTATGCCATGGATGGTCTACTACTAAATGCAGATCGATGCACACTCTAACGGCTAATATTGCCAACAACGCACTGCGCGGTGGATTTGAGTAGAACTACAAACACTGATTAGCTGGATCCTGGACTTCCTGTCAGGTGGTCAGAATGGGCAACAACACATCATCTCCCCTGATCCTCAACACTGGTGCACCGCAGGGTTGCGTCCTCAGCCCACTCCTGTACTCCCTGTACACACACGACTGTACAGCTACACACAGCTCCAACGTCATCGTCAAATTTGCTGATGACACAACGGTGATAGGCCTGATCACCGACAACGATGAGACGGCCTACAGAGAGGAGGTGAGTACCCTGACTAAATGGTGTCAGGAGAACCACCTCTCACTCAACATCGACAAGACCAAGGAGCTGGTGGTGGATTACAGGAGACAGAGCAGAGAACACACACCCATCACCATCGACAAGACACCTGTGGAGCGGGTGACCAGCTTTAAGTTCCTCGGCGTTCACATCACCGAGGATCTCACATGGTCTGCTCACACAGATGCAGTGCTGAAGAAGGCACATCAGCGTCTCTTCTTCCTGAGACGGCTGAGGAAGTTTGGAACGAGCCCCAGAATCCTCAGGTCCTTCTACACCTGCACTGTGGAGAGCATCCTGACCGGCTGCATCACCGCCTGGTTTGGAAACAGCACCGCTGGCAACCGCAGGGCTCTGCAAAGGGTCGTGCGAACTGCCCGCCACATTGTTGGAGGTGAGCTTCCCTCCCTCCAGGATATCTACCAGGCGGTGTACAAGGAAAGCCCCTTCTACACCTGCACTGTGGAGAGCATCCTGACCGGCTGTATCACCGCCTGGTTTGGAAACAGCACCGCTGGCAACCGCAGGGCTCTGCAAAGGTCGTGCGAACTGCCCGCCACATTGTTGGAGGTGAGCTTCCCTCCCTCCAGGATATCTACACCAGGCGGTGTACAAGGAAAGCCCGGAGGATTATCAAAGACTCCAGCCACCCGTCCCACAGACTGCTCTCTCTGCTGCCCTCAGGGAGACGT
The DNA here is from genome assembly GCA_027564155.1 of Gymnocypris eckloni scoliostomus. Lineage (NCBI taxonomy): Eukaryota > Metazoa > Chordata > Actinopteri > Cypriniformes > Cyprinidae > Gymnocypris > Gymnocypris eckloni. The sequence goes on along the minus strand of CM050423.1, from coordinate 15,215,933 downwards.
TTCCGCAGCATCCGATCCCGCACTAGCCGACTGAGGGACAGCTTTTTCCCTCAGGCTATCAGGCTAATGAACAGTCACAAATAACTCACCTACATCACACTCCCACTCACACAACATGCCATGCACTGCACTTTAACACAGTTCAACTGGACTACACGCACACACTGCACTAACACAACCTATCTGCTATCACTGGACACCATGCAACGCACATCCATGACATTATGTATCCGGATTATGCACGTATATTATAACGTGTATTGATAACTGTAAGTATGTCTTAATATTACACTGTGTACTGAGTATGTGTATGTGTATTCTGCACAGTGTCTTCTGTATAAGTCTGTAAGTATGTACTGTCTATATGTAATTTGTTTCTGCACTGTTTGGAGCACGCTCTCAATAATTTGCACATGTGCTGTGGTGATGTGACAATAAAAGTGATTTGATTTGATTTGAAACACGCATACGACATGTTAAAAACTACAAACATGGCGGATATGCGCGACAGTTGAGTGATAGACAATCAATGTCTATCCTGATGAAAACATATTTATTTAATGTTATCCACGTTATCTTTCATCTGAAGCAACACTGTGAGCTTTTATAATGATACATTTGGTCATTAATTCTTAAATGCATCATTATGCAAACCCATGAGCAGAGTTCTTGGCATGAATGTGCCTCTTCGTTTCTCTTCAATATGGAAGGAAGTCAAATTAAACGAAATGTGGATGATGTTAACTGTGATAAGATTATTGAAAAGTAGTTTAAACACTTACAGGATGTGTAACTAAGCAACAGATCGTCTGTTAAAGATGCAGTTATGGCAAAATATTCTGTCCCAATATCCTGCTGAAAAACACAATTTAGAAAATGTAATGGATGTAATGGTTATAATGGGAATTGTATTGGTTTTAATGGAAACTATAATGGTGTGTACTGGTATGTGATGGATTCTATTGGTGGGATGTTAAATCCTATTGGAAAAATGCACAAAACACAATAGAACATGTAATCATTTAATGGTTATAATGGGAATTGTATTGGTTTTAATGGAAACTATACTGGTGTGTACTGGTATGTGATGAATTATACTGGTGTGATGTTAAATCCTTTTGGAGAAATGCCCAAAACACACTACAAAAATACATTTTGTAATGGTTTTACTGGAAAAAAGCTAATGGTTTATAATGGTATTTTAATGGAAACCATTGGAATTTCTGTGATGGTTTCTATTGGGCTTCTATTGTTTTTAGCAGGGTACTTTTCTGATACATACTCAAAAGAATATAGTTTTTCTTTACAAAAGGAGTACATACTTTTAGGGCATAGTATAAGTCGGAAAATTGGGCGATTTAAAAATTAACAAAAAGTTGAACCAGACAGTTGAGGAAAGACTTCTTGGTTTAATAGTAGCAATAGCAGTGACTGATTTGGTGGCCAAGGACTTCTCTGGAAGCCGTTTAAGAGCATTGAACTCAATGAAATTGTCAGTGAAGATCAAATCACGAGTCTCCAGCAGTGGCCTATTATCTAGAGAAAATCACCATGACTACTTTTTCGTCATTGCAATTTTATATTCCGCTGCTATGGAGTATAAAAAGTACATAGACAAAAAAGGAAGGTCCATTTAAGAGTGTGTGTGCGAGACAGAGCGTGCCCTGCAATCACTGGCCTGTGAATGATAAATAAGTCATTTCCTTGTGGCTTGTCAAAGGGAGAAAGCGGATCTCGCCGACTGCATGTAAGCGCCGCTGTCGGAAGGATGATTAGACACTGAGGATGATGGATGGCCAAGACTCCAGGCCACATACCAGCTGGCAAAGATGACCGGCCTGCCTCATTAACCTTCCCACATTTATCACATGGCATCTGTAGATAAGACCAGCGATTTTTATGTTGCCTGCTCAATTTCACTCAAACACGCCACTGACTAAATATGGCCACAGCAGCTTGTTTTCTCAGAAGACATTACGTGCTCATTCGCTGGATCAGGGTGAGCTGGTTTAATATGCACTTTTCACACCAGGATCTGTAGATGCTTCATCTCGGAGAGCAGATTTGGAGCACTTATAGATCATTGCATGCACACACTATGCCATATGAAGCAGTCTGAAGCTCAATCAGTACCGACTGTGCCGGAGCCCGTTTACTAGCTCTGCTCTAAAACCTGGTGAGATACGATACCTCATTCTGGCCCAAATCTAAAGCAGCTGCAGGTAGCATCAAAGCAGAAAATAACCCCAGAATAAATAAATCAATATATTTACTGACAGATAACTCCAGACTTACTGATATAAAAATGATAATTAAACTTTATTTGCCGTACTACTTGCGCACAATGCACCTTTCTTAATATTAAGTCTAAAATGTGTTTTAATCTGGCGAGGATTGCATGATTTATGAATAATATCTGTCTTTAAATGTAAAATATTTAAAGTGTACCTGAAGTATACTTGCAATAGTTCTACTAACTTGCAATCATATACAGTAAGTATATCTTTAATTGGACTTCAACACTACTTAAGTACAGTTAAAATGCATTAAGTACAAAATCAGTTGTTCCAATTTAGCCGACATTAAGTATGCCAGTGTAGTATATTAAGAGTACTATTACAGTCTATTTTATTGGTGGTGGTGATGGTTGAGGAATCCCCCTTCTATGTAAAGTGCATTGAGTACCCAGAAAAGCGCTATATAAATGTAACAAATTATTATTAAGTACATAAATATGAAAATGTATTTGTAGTGTACTCAGAGGCGGACACAACTCCATTACTTAAGTAAAAGTACAGAAGTACTTGCTGTTAAAAGTAGTTAAGTACCAAAAGTAAATTAATTTTTTTATGTCAATTTTATTATTGTTGTACATGATACTTGCAATACCTCTAAAGCAACTTACAAAACATTACACCTACTGAATACACTGATAAGCTTGTAGTATCTTTGGAATAAAGAGCTTTTAAAATGTTAAAAATCTCTGCTCAAAAAAGCATAACAATAATACTTATTTAACATAAAAAATCTCCGAAATGCTGTCTAATCGCTCTCGGTGAACGGTCTGCAGTGCTGCTTCAAGTCCTGCAATATAGTGTTTATTAGCAGACGCAAAACAGTTCTTCTGTGGCTTTATAGCTAATATTTTCACCCACACAATTTAGCAAAACCAGACAATATTGTGTCTAATATATCAAATCAAATCTGTTTATTGTCACACATCAAATGCACAAGTGTACTGATGGTGAAATTCTTATGTTCAAGACTCTGTGCTATGGCAGTACAAGCAACAAGATATGAAAATGTACAATAAACAACAATATGCACACTTTACACAATGGACACTGGAACACAATATACAATACACACATTTCCTTAATATACACATAGTAAACTGTATTCTCAAGAAGCTTATAGATGCATGTATAGCTTTTATATATGACTTACAGTGATGCATACTGTTTACTCTTCAAGTAAATGTACTTAGTTACTGTCCACCTCTGAATATACTTAGCATGAAATACATGTATTTTAAATACACGTAAGTATATTTATTTTTAACTAGAGAAATGTTGATTATATTTCATTTAATGCTAGAAATTTAAATAAATTACCAATGAACCAAAATTATCTAATGTTTGTTTTGCTTTACTGAAAAGAGTTCTTATAACAGAAATAAAATACTTTAAAATAACAGCGATACTTAAGTGTGAACTGAATGTAATGTTTGCAGACACTTCATTTTATGTTCTTTACAATTAAATTAAAATGCATTTAAGAAACTTTTATTAAATGCAAACAGTTGAACTTAAGAGTGCTTTTTGACCCACTTAAGTATGACTTCAGTGCATCGTTATATGTAATTTTATAATAATAACTTCTATGGTCTTTGAAATATGGTTACTGCCGAATTCCCTTGCAGACATTTATAATAAAATCAATTATACCTTAATGTCATTTCTATTAAAACACATATGTCATGATTTTTAAATATATTTCTATGATGACGTTACATGCATGTAGTTCATTTCAAATATACTAACTTTAAATGTAATATCAAATGACAAATTAAGTGCTTTACGTGTGCATTAGTATGTTAGTCAACACATCAAAATAAGTGTACATTTTAATGCATGACAAAAGATGATTTAAAATCATTTTGACATTACAAAGTGCACTTTTTAAAAGTATACTTAAGTGTGTTACGAAAGTCATGAACGTGACTCTCTTTAAGTCTCTTAAGTGAGCTTTTGTTTCATTAATAATACATTACCTGCTAATATTATTTGTATAAATATGACTTTAAAATCTCAAGTACACTACAAGCACACTTTTCACAAGTGTTAAGCCTATTCTACATAACACTACAGAAAATACACTGACATGGGATATTGACATCAAACTATTTTAACATATGAGCAGAAAAAGACATAAAAACTGACATATAAAATCAATTGTTTAGTTTAGCTGTTGTTATTTCAGAGCAAGTGCAAGAGATCACAAATACAGTGTGATACGGTTTTTATGGAACAGTTCAATAACATATATGTTTTGATTGAGTTACTTGATATTTTTTGCTCCACCAGCGATAACGCGTTGAGTCTCCGAACACCAGACTACTGTGCATCAGTGTAAACTGCAGAAAGAAAGAGCCACAGAAAGAAAAAATCACATAGCCAGAGGAGTATTTTTATTCTGATTAGATTGTGAATCACTTCTGTTACGATGCAATCTTAGCTCCCTAGTTACACAGAAAGACGCTAATGTGTTTTCCGTGGCTGATGTCCATGAAAAGCACCAAGCATTGCTGTGCTGTAAATCACAAGGTCTGATGAGAACATGCAGGCCTGTCTGTCTCTCTTTCATTTGGACAAGTGCTCATGCTGTTTAGCAGTCCAGTGAGCAGGCAGTGTCATGGTCAGGATGCTGTGATTGAGAATAATTAGCGCTGGGTGATAGAATGAGCCCACGGGACTCGTTCCAGCACAATATATTTAATTGAACTAAATGATACAGGAGAATAAATCAGCCGGCCATATCGAGTCATCCGGGGGGGGAAGCTCTGCATACCATTCAGCAGTCAACCACTCACAGCATGAGTGTGAATGTGTGTGTGTGTGTGTGTGTGTGGGGCCTGTCAGATCCAGCTCATCCACCTCTTAATTGACTCTGGCTCTGCTGTCTCCATCTCTGAGGATCGTGACCTTTACGAAAACCGCTTGTCGAGAGCTCAGCGGATCTTTTCTGGATAGGTGAGATGTGAAGATGAGTCAATTAACACACACTCTCTCTCTCACACACACACACACACACACGCACACGCACCCACGCAAACACAGACACACACACACACACACACTTTTTGCTGTTTTTGTCCGGTCTCCTATCAGTGCTGTTCTACTATATGTCCAGATGATCTTCCAGCAACAATACACAGCTTCAGCCCTCAGATCTCTCTCTATCTTCTTCTTCACTTTGTCTGACTCACCTTCCTCTCTCCTCTGAACCAGCTGTTCTCCTGAGATCCAGACAGCATGTCTTCAGACCACTGACCTCTCACACGCTACATGCTACAAGGACACGCTAACTCAAGCTGAGCAACCTGACAACCACATGCATGCACTTATTCATAATCACAGCATGCATGCACTTATTCATAGTCACTACATTTACATTTATGCATTTAGCAGACACTTTTATCCAAAGCAACTTACAGTGCATTCAGGCTATAGATTTTGTATCAGTATGCTATTTTTCTATGCTATATTTTCATTTTTAATAACATGCATGCATGCACTTATTCAAAATAACAACATGCATGCATGCACTTATTCATAATCACAACATGCATGCACTTATTCATAATCACAATATGCATGCACTTATTCATAATCACAACATGCATGCACTTATTCATAATCGTGCTATACAAATAATCTTGCATTGAATTGAATTGAAAGTGTCTCTGTTTAAATCATTTGAGTGGCATTTAATTTCATGAATATCATATTATCTGCATGTACAAGTTTTGTTTGAGGCACTAGAAATCAAAAGGAGAATTGTATGTTTAGCTTTGTTTTCTTTTTGTTGTTTTGTGTGTGTGTGCGTGCAGTGTGTGTGTGTGTGTGTGTGTACTTTTACACAGACAGAAAATAAACAAGGGCTTATATTCTATCATAGTGGTATTATCTAGAGTATATTACATTAAAACAAACAGTTTGTCTGTGATTACAGAGATAAATCACTAATAGACTGTAACTTGCCACCATGTTTCCCTCAGATAAAGCCCAAAAAAATCATATAAAATCATAACATCAGCTGAAGTCTCAAACAAATACAGAGCTCAAACAAAAATCAGACTTCGATTTCAGCAGGATCTTCCTGCTGTCTCTCTCACACACACACACACACACACACACACACACACACACACACACACACACACACACACACACACACACACACACACACACACACACACACACACACACACACACACACACACACACACAACACACACAGACACAGACACTGAGACAAACACACACACACACACACACACACACACACACACACACACACACACACACACACACACACACACACACACACACACAGACACAGACACTGAGACAAACACACACACAAACACACAAACACACACACACACACACACTCTCTCACTCACTCACTCACTCACTGACTCTCACACACACACACACACACACACACACAAACACAGACAGACTAACACACACATACACAGACAGACAGACATACACACACACACACACACACACACACACAGAGACACACACACACACACAAACTCTGAGACACACACACACACACACAAACTCTGAGACACACACACACACACACACACAAACATAAACACCCTCTGTCATCAGTGTGATAGGAATACAAATGGTTGTCCCTGAAGCTTAAAAACCCTGTTGGACCCACACACCCTTTCCAATCTCTCTCTGCCCGTGTGTGCCTCTGTGTGTGCGTGTGTGTGTGTGCTCAAGGACGGCCAAAGACATTGCCTCTGGTGTGAAGAGACTGATTTCCACGCCTCAGAACAAAATGATTGAGGACTGTGGGGTCGGTGTGTAGTGCTGCAGTGATGAAGCTGTTCCAGTACGTCTGTTTAACTCACGCCTTGTGTCTCCAGAAGAACTAACTAACAGATCAGTCATTTGCTGGAAGACTATAATGACCATACTGGTTGGACAGCACATTTTTGCCAGTAAGACCAGTTAAACTAATACATAAAACACAGTGACTGAGTTGGGAACCGAGAATCAGACAAAGAAACATGTCAGTATACTCAGAAATGACCATTCTGTCATCATTTGCTCGCCTCGTATCAGTCCAAACCTGTATGAGTTACTAATGCGGACCACAAAAGGCGATAACAAAGCTATACACACTAACACACTATCTCCCTCTTTTCAGTCTTGATCAAAATCACATTAAATATCATAATTGTGACATTTACGCTCCCTCTTTAGTTCCACGCAATGCATTCTGGGAAGTGGAAATGCCCTGCACAGTTTCAAGCTCGAATGAGAATGTAAAATTGTCTTCTGGGTTGAAGCAAGTCATTTGCATTAATTGAATGTGGACTTATTCTACTAACCCTAAACCTAACCCAAGTCTACTCTGAGAGTTAGTAGACATGTCGATGCAAATTATTGAGAATTAGTTGACATGTAGTTGCAAAGTTACTTAGAGTTAGCAAAATGTCTAAAGTGGACTATCAGAATAAAGTGTGACCATTAAAACTAATCTGATTTTGGAGTTTGACAATGAACACATTGCACCATGCATGGAACGACCCACACAAACAAGCCAAAATGATTTACGTTCTTTTTTAAATAACTTCTGAACGTTAAACATTGACGGTCATCTGTTTCTTATGGTTTCTCATTAAAATCAATTAAAGTAAATTGTGTAAATGACATTGCTAATCTCATAGAATAGCATTGTTTAACAATAGAAGGGCAGATTGTAATGCAATGTTACAACGTTTTCCATCTGCGCAACTGGAATTACATTGTTCTGCTAAACTGAAAAATAACAGTGTCAGCATTGTAGACTGTTTTGTGTGTGTTTTGCTCCCCATGTGTTCCTGGTGGCCCAGTTTCCTCTGTCTGGTTGTGTTCATGTGATCCAGGTGTGTCTCGTCATTTAGCTTAATTGTCCTGTCTTTATAAGCCCCAGTCCATTCAGTCTGTTTTTGTCGGTCCTTGATTGTCTTCCTGAGTGCCTTCCTTGCCTGAGCTCCCTGTGTAATATTAAAGTCCTTCGTTTTGTGAATCCTCGTCTCCGTGCTTCCCTGAGATTCGTGACAAACAGATTGGGGATTACAATAATAGCAGATTTGTCTCATTTTAAATGAATACTAATAACTGAGATGAGATTAGATTATTTTACTATGGTAAAATAGAAATTACATTAAACTATATTTATCATAAATGCTTGTCATGCATTCATCAGTAACTTTAACCATATCGAAAACACAGAAGTAATTATGAAATGACATAAAGATGTACTGACGTCCTACTTAAGTGAGTCAAAACACTCTAAAGTTAAACTAACTGAATTGAATATAAATTTAAACTATGATACATTTTCATTTAATTGCAAATAACATGCAATTGTATAAAAACATTACATTCAGTTCACACTTACAGTATAATATTATATTACTCCAGTCTTTCATAAAGTGTGCTAAAGTGCACTTCTGTTACACAAGGGTATTCGTTATTCAGTGGACCAAACTTGCCCCAATTTCAGTTGGTCCCCATGGACCATTTTGCCCTTTTCACTATTTTTAAGCTCATTTTATTTTAAATGCATGTCTCTCCGCCACTATCTGTCCTCGTTCTCCCACCACAGACACTGGTTTGCTTAACAGTGGGATTTTATCTGGCTGAGATAAAGAAGTTGTCACAGATCACCCTATCACATCAGCCACCTACACCCATTCACAGACACCTGACTACTGATTACAAGCACCTGATTCCACTTACCTTGGCACTCTATCAGTCTACTCACCTCAGCCCCTCGTCGGCTGGTCTCGAGGTTACATGCCTCCTCTCACGCTCCTAGAATTATTTCTTTGTCACATACACAATTATACAGAGTATAACCAGAGGTGAAATGTGTTCTCTGCATTTAACCCATCCAAGTCCACACACACCTGGAGCAGTGGACACACGCACGCACGCACGCACGCACGCACGCACGCACGCACGCACGCACACACACCTGGAGCAGTGGGCAGCCGATGCTGCGGAGCACGGGGAGCAGTTGGGGGTTCGTTGCCTTGCTCAAGGGTCTTCAAGGGACAATTCCTGCCGGAGCCGAGATTCGAACCCACAATCTCAGGTTACAAGTCTAATGCTCTATCCATTTGAGCCACGACTGCCCTCCTACCCACCTGTCTGGATCCCCGTGCTCTGTGTCTCCTGCCTCTTGCTGGAATTCCCTGAAAAGGATAAATATAAGGGTGATCATTCCTCAATTTGATGAGCTTCAGTTAAGTTAATGTTTCGAACTCCTTATTTGATGTCTTCTTTCAGTTGGTGTAAATAAAGAAGACTGACGCATTCATCCTGTGTATGCCTCTCTATCCAGACGTGACAGAAGTTTTGGGAAACTGCATGCACATACGGATCAGTGTTTGTGAGCAGAGGACAGAGAAATGCACTGAATGATGAGCTTTATGTAGCTATACGCAGTGTCTGTAGCTCAACTGGTAGAGCAAGGCGCTAGCAACGCCAAGATCATGGGTTCGATTCCCAGGGAAAGCAAGAGCTGATAAAATGTAGAAACTGTACCTTGAATGCAATGTAAGTCGCTTTGGATAAAAGCGTCTGCTAAATGCATAAATGTAAATGTAAATGTGTCTAATACCAACCAATCTCATGGAAGTGCATATAAATAGTGCGCCAAATAAAAACAAAAACTTGTGGTATTGACACGCAAAAATTTACTTAGGCATGTATATGCTACACGATGAGTAGGATTAGGGTTGTGGAGTAGATTTGTATCATATGCATGCGAAAACTGCATATTATATGCACGGCAACAAATTTGTAACATATGCACGTTAAAACTGCGTATTATATGCACGCCAACAAATTTTGTAACATAAGCATGGGAAAACTGTGTATTAAATGCACGACAACAAATTTTGTATCAAATGCACGCCAATCAATATCAATCAATACCACGTGTTTTGGTTTTTATTTGGCGTACTATTTATACGCATTTTCATGAGACTGGGATCCTAATACTGTGATTAAACAGCAGAAATCGAGAGACTGAAGCAGACAGCGAGTGTAGGAAAGCAATATTACCTGTCTATGGAAGAAAGTAAACCTGCCAGAGCCTTACAGCCCCATTCAAACCTCCATATAAACCGAGCAGACCTCCACACTGCAGAGAATCAATACGTCTGCGGTCCGTTTCAAAGCAGACGCTCAAGGACGTTTGGCTTAACTGCGCCAGCGCTTTGAGCAACAAAGAAACATGAGCTTCTGATTCACATGGATGGCTGTGTTTGTGTGTGTGCGGAGGGACGGGGGTAAAGAAACGTCCTTAGCAAGCGTTTACTGGGTAAATAATGTGATGGAGGGCTGGGAAATGGTGTTGACTTGGGATTATAGAAAGCAGAGGAATATGCTGCTCGGTCAATACACCTGCTTGCTCCGCACTAAAGGTCACTGGTGTTGATGGAGAGAGTGAAATTCAGTCATCAACATCAGCATCAGAGAATCACCACAGGTGTGTGTTACTGTGGTCCGAAGGGTCTGGAAAGGTCTGAAAATGTCTCATACCTCGTAGTAGTCATAAATGTTGAGGTCTGTAGAGGTTTGATGCAGCGGACGCAACTGTCAGGATCGACTGATGTACTAAAGTAATGTGGCGTGACATTTACAGTAACAGGCTGTGTTTTCCAACATATATTGATATAACATGACATTTTTAGATGAAATAATACAGTTTTCCCAATAACAAGCTTTTTACAATGATAAGCATTGAATCGTGTCAGAATGCTGTGCTTTTCATCATTTTATTGTGTCTGCGGATTTATGGCAGATCTTTCTTTCTAATATTTAAGGGTGCATTAAACTTACATTTGCATTAATTATATTTACATTTAAATTACACAAATCTACTGAGACTCGGAATGGTCTAACAAAAAAATGTATCACTTTTATTGTCATATGATTTCTCACAGGTATAAAAAAATGAATTGTTTTGCAGAATGTATCAGATTTTTTTTCAACTGCTTGCACACATTTTTACCCCAATTTTTGCCTTTTTTATTACACACAAATCCAATAATTGCGAACATGCAAAATGCCTCACATCTCTTTCAAAATGAAGCACTATATTCTAAACCAATCACAACAGTTCAGCTTTTCCTGAGGAATAACAGTCGGCTATAAAGGACATAACATGAATAGTGCTTTTCCAGTAATAAGCTGCTTTGTCCAACAATTAGTTTAGTGGTTCAGTGTCTTGAAATGATGCAAAATGTAATTTTTCAACAATTTTTGGAAGTCGAGGCCGATAATCAAACACGCTCTGTGATTTCTCTCATAAAGTAGCATTGTGAAGTCCAGTTTGATTTAATGAATTGGTTTGTTCACACAACTGATGTAAATAAATGTTTTTTAATATGAGAAGGCGTTTAATAATCCAGGGGCAAGATTATTTTAATCTTGTTTAGTGTCTCTCTCGTTATGTTGTGTCACTGACATTTCCAGCAGAAGGCGTCGTGGACAGAGTGCAATCGATTGCTGTATGAGATATATGAGTATTTTATTGCATGACCCTCCTCTACATATTCCTCCTCCATCATCTTGTGTCTTCCACACAAACCACCTCATTGTTCTTCTTATTTCAATATGCCAAGGTGCCCACAGAGCCGCTCCCCACGCCCACAGCGCCCACCAGCAATCCTACTCCCAGCACCCACAGAGCCCGCTGCCCACGGCGCCCACAGAGCCTCGCTCCCAGAGCCTGCAGAGCCCGCTCCCACGAGCGCCCACCAGAGCCCGCTGCTCCCACGAGCCCACAGAGCCCGCTCCCCACGCGCCCACAGAGCCCCTCCCCACAGCCCCACAGCGCCCACCAGAGCCACAGAGCCTACTCCCCAGAGCGCCCACCAGAGCCTACTCCCCACGAGCACCCACTAGAGCCAGCTGCTCACGAGCGCCCACCAGAGCCTGCGATTCCAGAGCGCCCACCAGAGCCTACTCCCCACGAGCACCCACTAGAACCAGCTGCTCACGAGCGCCCACCAGAGCCTGCGATTCCAGAGCGCCCACCAGAGCCTACTCCCACGGCGCCCAGCAGGCCTACTCCCAGAACACCCACAGAGCCCGCTCCCCACAGCGCCCACCAGAGCCTACTCCCACGGCGCCCACAGAGCCTACTCCCCAGAGCCTCACCCACAGAGCCCGCTCCCCACAGCGCGCCCACACAGCTGCTCACCAGCGCGCCCACCAGAGCCTGCGATTCCAGAGCGCCCACCAGAGCCTACTCCCCACGAGCACCCACTAGAGCCAGCTGCTCACGAGCGCCCACCAGAGCCTGCGTCCCAGCGCCCCCAGAGCCTACTCCCACAGCGCCCACCAGAGCCTCCCCAGCTGCTCACGAGCGCCCACCAGAGCCTGGGCTCCCAGCGCCACCAGAGCCCTCCCACGGCGCCCACCAGAGCCTACTCCCCACGAGCGCCCACCAGAGCCTACTCCCACAGAGCCTGCTCCCACGGCGCCCACCAGAGCCTACTCCCACGGCGCCCACCAGAGCCCGCTCCCACGTGCGCCCACCAGAGCCGCTCCCAGCCCACAGAGCCCGCTCCCACGGCGCCCACAAGACCCGCTCCCAGCGCCCATGCCCCTTCCCCAATAAAGCTCCTGTCCTGTCTCTTGAGGCCTCTAGAATGCCCACCCCCCCCGTTGGATGTTGCACGGCATGGGATGCGCCTTTAGGGAGTTTCCATGTGTTCCCAGTGTTTCCATGCCCATTTTAGTTTTTTCCTGTTCATTATGAGTTCATTTAGTCCCTGCCGTGTTTTGATTAAGTTCCAGGTGTGTCTCATCTTCCCCTTGTTAGTTCTGTCTATGTATGGTGTATTCTGCCCCTTGTTTCCTGTCCGCTGTTAACGGTCTATTCTGCGTTCTACGTGTGTGTTCCCTTTTATTTTGAATTAATTAAAGTTTGTGAAGCTGATTCTCCTGCGTCCTCGTTTTCCTCTCAATAGCAGCTTATGACAGATATGTGAATGTATTCAATAATCCATGGATGAAATAATTTGTTTCCTATCAGAGCACAGCACAGTGAGGGCTGTAACTAGTTTAATCTTGTTAAGTGTCTCTCTTATGTTGTGTCACTGACATTTCCAGCAGAATGCGTCGTGGACAGAGTGCAATCGAATGCTGTATGAGATTTATAAGTATTTTATTGCATGACCCTCCTCTACATATTCCTCCTCCATCATCTTCTGTCTTCCACACAAACCACCTCAGGTGCTCATTATTCATCTTCTTTCTCTTTGAAGCAACAGTGCATATAGTTCAATACGAGTAAGACTGGATGGAATGATTTGGCTTGTGTGCATCAGTCAGTGTTTATTTGAACTAGACAGAATGTAATGTCCTACACAGATTCGATTCATTACCTTCGCCATAATATGACCAGATTACAGCACAAAACAACACAATATTCTGTTGATATGCTTATTTTTCTCTCTATATGATCTCAAGCATATTCTTCAATCATACTATATATATATATATATATATATATATACACAGAAAAACTGTAATATTGTGAAATGTTATTATAATGTAAATTAGCTGTTTTCTATGTAAATATGTGTTAAACTGTAATTTATTTCTGAGATTAAAGCTGTATTTTCAGCATCGTAACTCCAGTCTTCAGTGTCACATAAACTTCAGAAATCATAATAGAAACATTTCTGATTATTATCAATGTTGAAAACAATATTTTTGGGGGAAACTATGAACTTTTGGAAAGCATTTTTAATTAATAAAATGTATATAACCACAGCATTTATTTGAAATAGACACATTTTACATCTATTTTATAACAGTTTTTAGTATTACTTTTTTTAATCCTTGTTGAATAAAATATAAAAAAATATATATAAAAAAAATCTGACACCAATATTTTGAATGGAAGTGTATATTGTTACAAATGGTTTCTATTTTGAATAAATTATATTTATATATATATATATATATATATTCTAAGAATGTATTTTAACAAGGTTTTGAATCCTGAAAGTTTGGGTAAATCGATAAAATCTAGCAAATAATGGACAAATAAATGAATAAGAATGAATAAAAGTGTCCAAGACAGTTGTAATTTGACCTTCCTAACATAAACGCTGAAATCTGTTGAATTGTTTGTATATCTAAGCAAGGCCTCAGATTGGCCACTATCTGTGTCCTCTACGGTGATTAAAAGCATGTTGTTTGTGTTTATACGAGTGTTGGTCTCTCAGTCAAGACTCTGCACATGAATGAGGATCTAGAAACTCTCAGCATTGTCATTTCTCTCCACGAGCCGCATTAAACAGGTCAACAGCACAATCGATGGGTGAGCGCAAGAGTCCAGCGCTCTCTAAACTGTCTTAACCACATCTCCCCTCAGAGACCTTCAGACCCACAGTAAACGCCGTAGGTCTCTGTATCCGCGAGTCTCTCCCTCAGGAACGGAACAATGTCACAAACTCTGCCATTTTATAATCAATTTAGAGTCTGTGCTGCGAGAGCTGCCGGCTTCTCCATGCTGCTAATCCCAAAGTGACTTTTACGACTGCACTGCGAAGAGGATAATCAACTTTATACAGACGTCCACGCGGAGGACGGGTGCTCGGAACGACACGGGAGGATATTGAAGAGCACGGTGAACAATATAAGACCTAGATCAGGGCTGTCAAACTCATTTTCACTGAGGGCCACTTCAACATTATGAACAGCTACGGTTGTAGCACTGTACAAACGTTACCACTCCTTGACATATTGTCTCTATATATTATTATTAGATACTTATTTAAGTTACAAATATTGTATATGCATTTTCATCAATGTCAAAATATTTTATTACTCTGTGTTATTTTAACAAATACTTTTAATTTATCAGGTTAAGAAATCCACATTACTCCATAAATCAAATTAAATAACAAAGATAAATATCATCAAACACAAGTCATTACATAAACTTTGTTAAAAACTTTTTGTTAAATTTTTTGCTACAATAAATAATTGTGCGCTGCTAAAAAGGTGTGACAGATATGGTATTTAAGATAAAACAAATAAGCCCGGTCTCATGAAAATGCATATTAATAGCACAATTTTCTGTTTCTATTTGGCGTGCGATTTATACGCAGAAATGGACTTTGGCTTCCATATGATACGCAATCAATGCTTAAAGTAGAAAAAAAGAAGTGGCCATACTCAACCCCACCCATAAATAAATGCAAACTAAAGTACTAAAAAAGTACTTTTTAATTTTCAGAATTTGCAATGAATGTATATAGTGCCAAAATAAATAAATAAATATTTGTTTGTAATTCACATTTATTTGTATAGCGCTTTCATGATACACTGTTGCAAAGTAGCTTCACAGAAAATGAACATTTCTACACTGCATTTAGCAGTTTACTGCACAATTCAATCTGTGATACAAACAGGAACACAGGGGGCGCTAAAAGACCCCTAATCGAGCTACCTTGACCTGACTGTTGCAGAATTACTAAACCACTGACTGCGTATTCTAAAACACCTTCAGCCAGCATAAACCACTCGTGCTTTTAAGCCAAATTATGATATTTTTTTATCTGTACGTAAGTGGCCTAATGTTATCTCCGTCATCTCTGATGAAATCGGCTGTTTTACATTTACATTTATGCATTTATCAGACGCTTTTATCCAAAGTGACTTATAGTGCATTCAGGCTATACATTTGTATTGTGAGTAAGTGTGTTCCCTGGGAATCGAACCCACAACCTTTGCGCTGTTAACGCAATGCTCTAACCACTGAGCCACAGGAACAGTTTTCTCTGCATTAGAGCGGTTTTGAACTAACTGTTTGAATGCATTCACTTTCTGGATCCTTAGACATTTCATGAGTTTACCAGCTGAGCTGATCGCAAAAAAACTGCTTTTCATTTTTATAATGTTTTAATTTTTTTCTTAAAATGTACTGATTCAAATTATTTTACTACTCTGCGCTAGGGTGCCCACCTGGCTATAGCTTTGTTTCAGGACAGTAGATGTGATTTTACCGGACAATGCGAGACAGATAGATAATACTGTTATGCTGTGTAAATACTGATTTACATTCGTTGGCATGTGCGCCAATTTACGTTTCTGCCGGTGCATGTCCACAAAATGGCAACATTAAATTCAGGAGAGAAGATCATTTTTGAGTGCACACATGTAATGTCTGACCGATAGAGATCCTGTCTTTTTCTGTGAGAGTGAATGAATGGGAATCCGCATTTGATGCGCTCGTGCAGGCTATAATGCGATCTGGATATTTGTCATTAAAATAACACCGCAGAAAAAGGAGAAGTTGTGTCTAAAAGCTTCCATCGATTTTTTAATTCGTTAAATGAATGGAGAACATCGTGTTATTCCGTCGGTGGTGCTCGAGCACTTGATGAGGTCTACTTTATTCCTTTGAGCCGTCCACGCACTCAACATCAACCGAAAAACCCTAATCCTAACCACTGCGTATCGTATGCACACTAAAGTCCATTTCTGCGTATAAATAGAACGCCAAATAGAAACTTGTGGAATTGATACGCACTTTCATAATGTATAGGCCCGCGGGCCTTGAGTTTGACACCCCTGACCTAGATTGCCATTAGTATGCATGCTGTGAGCATTTTACCAACCAACATTGACCGAAGAAACTCAGGGGCATCATATATCTATTTCACAACATATGAGATATTTCTGAGAGGTTATTGGAGTCAGTGTGATTCTGTGATTTATATAGCTTCAGAAAACACACAAATCAGCGCTTTGAACAAATCGGTTGAGTAGCTGATTCAACGACTCACTCAGAAAGACAGCGGTTCTGTTCCAATACTCACACTTATCTCTTCACTTGAGCATTTTGTCTGCTTACTACTCTATTCAGCCCAAGTGTTCAAGTGTGCATGAAGACCGCCAGCTTGGGTAGAACTTATTGCACTAGCATTGTAAAAATGCACTTTGGTTTTCAAATGTTGCACTTTAAAATACACTTGTAAACGTCTGTTTGCTAGTTCCTTTGAAACAGACGACATCAATTATGATACTGTATTTTATAGGTTACATGTGCATACTACACTGTAAAAAAATAATAAAAAAGTTGAGCAAACTTAGAAAAGTTTAAGGCAACCAGATTTTTGAGTCTTCTCAACTTTTTGTTGTATGAGTTGATAAAACTCCTTTAAGTTTGCTCAACTTATTTATTATTATTTTTATTTGTTTACAGTGCTGTAAAATATCAATAGTTGAGCAAACTTAAACGTTTAAGGCAAGCAGCTGCAGCAGATTTTGAGTTTTCTCAACTTGTTGTTTTAAGTTTATAAATCTCATAAATCTGCTGAAGTTGTCTTAAACTTGACTTTTTTACAATTTACAGTATAGCAGTAAATTATGCATAAATACATGCAACTAAGCCTCAGCCAAACCCTAATAATAACGCTAGTAAGTATATGTTGTTAATAATATTACACAGTAATTAAATATATAATTACACTGTAACAAGCTCACCGTAAAATTGCAAAACTGACACCTTAGTAATAATGATATTTCTAATAAAGTGATAAAAAGCAGATGCAAAAATGAAAAAAAATACATATACATAAATGCACCAATAAAACATACTACTGCAGTTTATTATTAGGCGTAAAATACTTTACTACCATGTAATTTCTAATAAATTGGTTGAATGAATGATTCAGTGACTCACTCTTGAAGACAGTCTAATGCACAGACAGTTTGCATCGCTGTTTTATAAGTTAATATAAACATGAAACATCACATCATGGAGGCCTATAATATCTGGAGAAAGCTATTTCATGGACCGAAGTGCACAATTTGAAGCATGCCATATTTGCTAATATCATTGTGACTAATCAATCTGGTTTGGTTTGAGCCAGTCGGAGGATTATGACTGAAATAAACAAATTTTACAGAGACAGCAGTTGTCAAGTTATTATAAAAACAGACTTGACATTCAAACAATCAATCAATCAATAATGGGGCAGAAAAGGGAGTTCCTCATCAAAGAAACAATGGCTCAGGAGGTGTATATTGATCAGTCAGGGCTGGCTTTATTACACCAAAGGAATGGCTTTTGTGTCTGTGCATTTAAGTGTGGTGATGTCATGGTTTAGTGTCAAATCGTTCTCACATTATAGTGTAAGCTCATAAATGTGCCACTGAAATGTTTCCAATTAACTAAAGTCATGGCGACAGGATTCTAATCTGACCTGAGCATTGCTCATCTGGCATGATGTGATTCTTATATTCACTTCACGTGTTTCCCAGCGCTCTTCCTTTGTCATTTTAAATGAGCTGCTGTTGCTTTTAAAGTATGGACCTGTTTCAGCAGGAGACTGGAGAGGAAAGACCCACACTTTCTCAACCAACAGAGATCATTACAACAACAAAAAAGTCACTATTGTTGAAGTTTTGTTTGGGGAAAGTATAGTGGCTGCAGAAAAACAACATATAATGAAAACGATGAATACAAATTTTAAAGCAATAGTTCACCCAGAAATGAAAATTAGCTGAACATCTGAGATCAGGATGAGTCAGTTTCTTCAAGAAACGTGTCTCTGCATCAGTGTCCCAGCAATGGATGCTCTGCAGTGAATGGGTGCCGTCAGAATGAGAGTCTGATAGAAACATCACAGCACTCCAGTCCATCAGTTAACATCTGGAGAAGACAAAAGCTGAAACAACATCTACAATTAAGACAAAAGGCAAATTTCCATCTTTGGATGAACTATTTCTTTAAGACTGTCATGGCAAGGTAAGGGAACACGTCGTTTAAACAGAGGTCTGGGTCCAAATGCAGGAAACACTACTTTAATAATAAACAAAAAGGCCAACAAGGCAAAACAAAACAGGTTCAGAAACGGGATACATCAGACGGCAACACAGTGCATGTATCGACAAAATATAAACAACTACAATTAAACCAGAAAGAGTAACGGGAGTGTGGTGAATAAATAGTCCATGACAATGGGGAACAGCTGAGAGTGTGATAAGTGACAGGTGTGTGGGGTAAGGGGAATAGAGTCCAGGAGATGGTGACCTCTGGTGGTGAAAGGAATAAATGCAGGGCCTGAACTTATGACAGGACGCCTCCTCTAAGGAACGGCCTCCAGATGTTCCCAAGCGCCCATCCAGCGGGACAGCAGAGTGGGGGCGGAGTGGTGGGATGGGGGGGACCAGGTCCGTGTGCTGAAGGGGGACATGGAGACTGAGGCAGTGCCGGCGGGATGGAGACCCAGGGCAGAACCAGAGGCCACCACAGCGGTGTGTGTGGAGCTGCCACCTTGGAGCGGGCAATGGCAGACTCCACCGCTTCAGGCCTGAAGCGAGCTCCACCGCTTCGGAGGGAACATCAGCGGAATCTGCCGCTTCGAGAAGGCGAGCTCCGCCACCTCGGCGGGAATGCTAGCAGGCTCTGCCGTTTTGGGAGGAATGTGAGTGGGCACCGCCACCTCGGGAGGAACGTGAGCGGGCACTGCCACCTCGGGAGGAACGTGAGCGGGCACTGCCACCTCGGGAGCAACGTGAGCAGGCACGTCACCTCGGGAGGAACGTGAGCAGGCACCGCCGCCTCGGGAGGAATGTGAGCGGGAACCGCCACCTCAGGAGGAACGTGGACGGTCCTGCGTGCTGCTTATCAGCCTGGGATGGCCCAGGGATGGGCATGAGGCTCTGGGAATGACTGAGATGACCTCTGCAGTCTCCTGGATCGCTGCTCCGAGAGAACTGTGAGCAGGCTCCGCAGCTAGCTCCACCCTGAGGGATGACAGAGGGTGGAGGACAGAGCCCGATTTACATATACCTCCAGTGACTCCTCGGGTGCCAGTAAAGCATAAGGGACTTGAAGGGCTCAGCTAGGCCTCCCCAGAAAAGATCATGAGGCAGGTCTTCTCCATAGCCGACCATCGAGCCCCTCCAACGAAGTCCCTGGCGTAATCCTCAATGCTCCGGTCTCCCTGGCGGATGTTGAGGAACTTCTCTGCTGGACCCATGTTTAATTCTGTCACGGCGCGATAAGGGAATACACCATCTTAACAGAGGTCTGGGTCCAAATGCAGGAAAGCCTACTTTAATAATAAACAAAAAGGCCAACAAGGCAAAACAAAACAGGTTCAGAAACGGATACATCAGACGGCACCGAGAGATGGTGACCACTGGTGGTGAAAGGAAGAAATGCAGGGCCCGGACTCATGACAAAGACCATTTAATCATCCATGCTATCGCCACATTGAGTCCATGCATGTGTCTTTCGTTGTTGTTCCAGTGTGGTGAAGGCCTCTGACACGACCGATCGCAGGTGTGAGTGTCAGTGGCGGCTGGTCAATAGGGGGCGCTGGGGCGCCACCCCCATCAAGTTAGCCAGGGAAGGGAACTTAAAATAAGTTAAATATATATTGCAAATTAAACACAAAACTGCATTGTTAAGTCCTACTATTCAACTGGTAATCATGTTATCACCTATAAAAAAAAAAAAGCAAAACTGTATATCGTTTGTGTGTGTGCGAGGTGCCGGACTAATGGGTGTCTATATTAGGTCTGTAAACTTTTGAAACGCAGGTGACTTGAGGCTGAGCCCTAATTGGCTTGTTACAGATTGTCCTTGGGGCACACTTAGCGAATCAATATTGTTTTTATAATAATAATGCGTTACATTTATATAACACTTTTCTAGGTAC
The DNA here is from genome assembly GCA_027564155.1 of Gymnocypris eckloni scoliostomus. NCBI lineage: Eukaryota > Metazoa > Chordata > Actinopteri > Cypriniformes > Cyprinidae > Gymnocypris > Gymnocypris eckloni. The sequence goes on along the minus strand of CM050423.1, from coordinate 15,194,920 downwards.
TCAAAGCCCTTTACAAGGAAGGGGGGAATCTCCTCATCCACCACCAATGTGCAGCATTCACCTGATGATGCGGCAGCCATATTGGACCAGAACGCCCCACACACACACACACACACCAGCTACAGGTGGAGAGAGAGAGTGATGAAGACAATCAGTGTATGGGGATGATTAATCAGTGTATGGCCCATGATGGTCAATGGGTGAATTTGGCCAGGATGCCGGGGTCACACCCCTGCTCTTTTTCAAAGGACATTATGGGATTTTTAATGACCACAGACCTCGGTTTAACGTCTCGTCCGAAGGACAGTGCTTGTTGACACTATAGTGTCCCCGTCACTACACTGGGGTGTTAGGACCCACACAGATCACAGGGTGAGCACCCCCTGCTGGTCTCACTAACACCTCTTCCAACAGTAACCTAGTTTTCCCAGGAGTCTCCCATCCAGATACTGACCAGCTCAACCCTGATATATTTTGGCCTCATGTGATTGGACCGTTCTCGACTGTCAAAAAGGCGCAATCTCTTTTCTGAGATGAAAGTAAATTCGATTTTAACTTAGTACAAAAAAAATTATTTCACAAGGTATTCAAATGAAGAAAAAATCATGGAGATTGGACGGAGCTGGCGAGCAGGATGCGCTGTAAGTCATGCCTTTTATTGTTTTTCCTGATATTATTATTTCAAAGTCCTGTCACCGAAGCATTGGCAAGGACATGGAAGGTAATTAAAACAATGCTGTTTAACTTGAGTCGATCATCGAGATCCAAGCACAATTGTGTCTTTTTTCAAGAAAATTATGAGTTTTTATGTAAGGATTATTATGCAAATCTGTAAATAATATAGTGTCCCATATTCAGTCTGACATATATTTTTGACAATTTTAATAATAAATAAAATAAATATAATAGACTAAAATAAAAATAAATAGTCAATAACATTACAATTAAGATAAAAACAACACAACGGTCCATAAGTCTCTAGGAGATTACAGTTTGTGCATACTTGTTAAACCTTATGAAAATATAATGAATTTATATGCCATCAATTTTTTTTAAAATAAAAAGTCAATTTTATTGAACCGTTTTCAGTTCTTATGAATGATTTGCTATCCTGTGGCTCCCTCATGTGGACAATTATCTCTGAATTACGTTAATATAACTGCATAATATTTTTTGTTATGTTTAAAAATGTGTAATGATTATTTACAGATAAAATACACACATTAAACTGATTTAGTATCTTATTTTACACTTTAACAGTTGATTTGTCATCTTACATTTTAAGTAATAATTCGTTATTATGTCGCTTGTTAAATGATGATCTAACAATTGCATTCAGTCATATGCTGTTGGATTCACCGTGTGATTAAGTTTGTTTGCACCCCCCCCCCATTGTTTTTAGCACCAGCCGTCACTGGTGAGTGTGTGCATGTGTAAGAGTGAA
>CM050423.1:15028476-15188476 GCA_027564155.1 Gymnocypris eckloni scoliostomus | reverse complement strand
ACCTTCTCAATCTGTGCAATCAGCATAACTGAGGAGTGAAGGAGACGGAGAGAGGAGGAGGAGGAGGGATGAAGGAGGCGTGCTGAGACTGATGAAGTGCTCTGCTGTCGCTTAATGAAGGCCAGCATCTGGAGCGTGTGAGAGACACCGGAGGAGAGGAAGCGCAGTCGCTGAAAATATTCCTTCAAGATAATATGAATTATATGCACAAGACATATACTACAGTTTATAGAAAACATGCCAGTCTACAGAGTTTACTCAGACAAGGCCACATCTTTATATACTGAAATGCACGATACAACGCATTGGACATTTTGCCAAAAAACTAATAACTAGACAGTAGTATTGTGATGTATAGAGAGACTGTGAAAACTGTAATATGTGTGTGTGTGTGTGTGTGTGTGTGTGTGTGTGTGTGTCTGTGTGTGTGTGTGTGTGTGTGTGTGTGTGTGTGTGTGTGTGTGTGTGCGTGTCTGCGTGTGTATGACCCTGGAGCACAAAACCAGTCTTTTAAGTGTCAATTTTTCAAAGTTGAGATTTATGCATTATCTGAAAGCTGAATAAATAATATTTCCATTGATGTATGGTTTGGACAATATTAGTAAATCTGGAATCTGAGGGTGCAAAAAAATCTAAATCTAAATCTTCTTCAGAAAATCATCTTTAAAGTTGTTCAAATGAAGTTCTTAGCAATGCATATTACTAATCAAAAATTAAGTTTTGATATATTTACTGTAGGAATATCTTCATGGAACATGATCTTAATATCTAATGATTTCTGGCATAAAATAAAATGTATAATTTTGACCCATTCAGTGCATTTTTGGTTATTGCTACAAATACACCTTCTGCTTATGACTGCGTCTGTGCTCCAGGGACACATATATATATATATATATATTCAGTTTTTTCACTTTAAAAATGTCATGTTTAATTCAATGTATTGCTTGCTGCACTGAAAAAAATGATGCATTGAATTTACTAATTTAAAGGTAAGTGGATGAAATCAATTTATTTTAGCTATATTTAATTAAAAAAATATGTTGAATGTCAATCAACCACTTACCTTAAAAATGAGTAAATTCAATTAATATTTTTTCAGTGTGTTTCTAATTATTAGTGAAATTTTACAGCAATTTCTAAACGAAAATCATTTCTACACCATTTTTTTCACTAGGTAGAAATGCTGTACTTATTTATTAATAATAAGAAATAGATTTTTGTAGTTACTGTATTGTCCGTAAATCCCAAAATAGGAAATAACCATAAAACCATGCAATAATTGAGAGAAAACACAAATGCAAAGATTGAGACAAAAAAATATGCACCAAAAAATGTGCAATATTTACTCTGTAAAATAATTTTGAATAGTACACATTTTAGGATGTGTTTGGATTAATATCAAAACTAAATGTTTGATTGCTTTCAAATATCAAATATGGGACAATGTCATGAAGTCTTCAGAAGCTTTATTGTGTTAGCTTTGCATCATCTGAAACATGAGCATGTGTGTGGGTCAGTATATAAAGACATCACGTACTGTATGAATATGATCACAGTATTAACATGATCTCTCTGACTGAAGCGCAGTAATGTAGCCAGGGCCGTAGCTAGAGGATTGTGGGCCCCTGAAAATATTGATGTGGCTGTACAATATACAATATACAAGCATGAGGCCCACATATATCCTAATACGTGTTTCTTACAAAATAACAAAACGGTTGACAAATAAAGGTTTTTTACTGAACATCAGCACAAGAAAAATACTCAAGTATAAAACAAATATTATAACTAATAATTAGCAACAGTAAAGCAACATTTTATCAGTAATGAACACTGAAATAACAATTATGTAATTCTTATTACATCAATTCTATTGTACACTCAACAAAATGATTTTTGCTCTTTGTTCAATTTCATTAATTAAAATGAGCTCATACAACATAACTCTTGGTAAAAATGGTCCCAACTTAATTTTATTAAATATAAACAATGTAATTAAAAAAAATTAGGTTTACACGTTTTTTTTTAATTGAGTCAACAAGAATATTTTTCGTTCGTCTTAACCGGATGTACGTCATCAAGATGAAACTAGATGTATATATCTTTAAACTTTGATGATATTTGATGAACTGAAATCCCATTGTCTGATATGAAGTCACTTATGATGTCTTTGAAGTCCAGCTGTCTGCTTAGCTGGCTTTCAATTGAAAGTCGGACACGGCTATTACACCTCTCCTGAGTTTGAGTAGACCTGAGATAGTTTTTGACAAGCTTCAACTATCTGAAAGCCCGTTCTGCATCAGAAACAGAGACCGGTAAAGAGCAGGAGATGCGCACTACAGCGCACACTTCTCCAAAACTGCTCTGGAGCTGCATCCTGTCAATTGAATTCAGCAGGTCGAGCGGAGACTGGCAGTCTACAGATGTGGCATTGTACACAGACTTAAGATGCCCACTTCATTTGCAAAGCCTGCTGTGAGATCCTGTGTGTGTTTGCTCATTAATGAGTGGCACGCTGGGTGAATCTGATCTTCTTCTAAATCTTTTAACTTCAAGATTTGCAGCAAATGTAACAGGACAAAAAAAGAAACAAGAAATTAAGAGTGAATGGTGTCAAAATGCTTGTTTTGGTTAAAATGTTTGTTCTACTAAAACAAATGTTATTCTATGTTCATTGTTTATTTAAATTTTGTGTTCTCTGTTTATAAAAGAAAAAAGAGACTGAGTCATATTCATATGTAACTAAAAAGAGTTTCTTGACATAAGATCAGTTCACTCGAGCTGTTGATAAGATGTTTTGTGACCGGACTAGCAGAATTGATTGTCTATTTTGTGCTCTCCATGTCTTTTCAGATTTTCTCCAGTTACAGTAAACAGTAAAGTGATGCTCAGCAAAACTGGTCATTATAAATATAAAAGAACGCACGAACCAGAGGGGTTACACAAACTCTTCAAACATCTCTGCACTGGTTTTAAAGCGGGTATCCAATGCAGAGATTGCCACAAAGAAAATATTGTTTCGAAATCGATTTTCCTCTGTCTCTTGCTGATTAGTGTCCTCCGAACTCTGAGTTTCATCTCCAAACCGCTTTCTCCTTCTCTTGCGGCTGACTGGAAACCCCCTGGGCACATCCATGGCTTCTGCAATGAGGGAGACTTCTGCAAAAAGATTGCCCCATGAGTTACGCAAAACCTCCATCTCTTCTTTCAGTGCCTGTATGTTGCTTATTTCAACTTCCATTGAAATTGTCCCTGATTGCAGAATTAGATTTCTGTCTTCAATGGACTGCAAGATTTTCTTCCATACATTGAGAACAACTATGGCTTTGAAGGACATGAAGTACTGTTTTAGACCACTAGCCTCTGACCTGGCTTCATTGGTTACACTGAACTTTACAAGGATGGTGTCCAGAGCTTTTATGATTGATGAACAGGTTTAACTGCAGCTATGCGTGCACTCCACCTGGTCTCTGACAAACGTTGAAGGGAGCAGCCAGTCTTACTTTTAAGGATTGCCCACCGCTCTGGACTTGCACTAAAGAGACTGTATAAGCGATTCCAACAGCCAAAAAATGTTGACACATCAGGACATGACTCTGCTGCTTGTATGTGACCGTGTCTTTGAACTTCACCAGCTAGTAATTGTGTGTGTGCAGATAACTGGCACGTGCAACACGACTGCATTCGTCTGAAACACAGGATCATGTCATCACTCAATGCATCAACTCCTTTACTTCATAACTTCCCATCACGCAGATATGCTCCATATTCATGCACAACTCTTCATCTTAATAGATGAAGACTCCTGCCTCACTTGTCCATAAAATATGTCAAATCCTCTATTAGTTTCCTCAGCGCGTCCCGGGCGAGACACCTCATTTCCACATAGGTATGAATTATGCTTTCAAATGGACTTGCCCGGAAGCGTCCGCTGACTACGTGTGTAGCAGCCTAGCAGTATCATCAATCAGGACATCACACACACACGCACGCACACACGCACGCACACACACGCGCACACACACACACAGACACTCTCACAGACACTCACACTCTCACACACACACACACACACTGGGGTTCATCAGACACACTCACACACACATACACACACACACACACACTCACACTTATCACACTCACACTCATCACACTCACACACAGACAGACACACAACACACACAGACAGAGACACACACAGACACACACACACACACAGACACACACACACACACCACACACACACAACACACACACACACACACACACACACACACAGACGCACACACACTTGCCTCACACGCACACACACACACACACACACACACACGCACACAGACACATGCACACACACACACACACACACACACACACACACACACACACACACACACACACACACACACACACACACACACACACACAGATGCTTCCAAATACAACATCTGCAGACCCCTTATATAAACATCTCCTGATCCCTTATTTAAGACGTGTGTTAAAATCAAATTCCAACCTAATGTTCTCGAAACCTTCAAGACCGTAGAGATCACTATATACTCCACAGTGATGCATTAACAATTAATTAGTGTTCAGCAGAGGCCAGTTGGAAACTTCCTGAAAGAAAACAACAATAAATTGCAGCTATGGTTCATAAAGTCCTGCAGCGTGATGCTAGATAAAGTGCAGCTCTGATTGAATCAGCTTCATGTGTGTTCAGATGATTGGACAGCAGCAGACTGTCCTGCAGTGATTACAGCAGAGTGGAGGAGCTTGTTAAAGCACAGGCGTCCATTTAAATCAATCAGTGCAGTGATGTTTCATCTCCGTTCCTCTGCGTTCATGCGGCCCTGGAATATCAGCCCACATCAAAGCCAGCGTCTGAGAGACGGATTCGTGTTTTAGTGACGCTGTGCTTCATAAAGCACCTTCATGCACTCACTGATGAATGTCAAGCGTGCGGATACTGTGTCTGTCCATCCATATTTAATAAACCGAGGGTGGAGCAGATTATATGTAAACTACAACAGCTTATTCAAATTCATCAGATCATCTTTTTCTCTCACTTATCGACACACTCGACATTTGTACATCAAATAGACATATTGTCTTGTGAAATAAAAAATATAATGTATTCTAATATAATTTCTCACTATGTATCTTAAGGTCAAATATGTGATGTGTGTGTGTTCCATTTTATTTTTCAGCATTCTTTAATGAATACAAATTTTAAAAGAACAGCATTTGTCAACAGTATATAACAACATAAAGTCTTTATCATCAATGTAAGTCTTTTTATCAATGTAACATAAATATGCTGAATAAAAGTATAAAACAAATAATAATAATAATAAATAATACAAATTAAGTACTGAACCCACACTTTTAGTTTATGTTGTTACAAAAGATTTCCATTTTGAATAAATGCTTTTATATATAGATATAGTCCAGATGAGATTACATGCATCAATGCAGTTTGTCAAGTCATGCAGCCCTATATATAATGAATTTTAAAATACATCAAAAATATTTTATTTGTGTATTTGCATGTCGTGAGCATTAGATGGATGTGTTACTAAAATATTGACTTAAAATCTCAAGGATTACCTCAAGAAAATATTGCATCTAAAAGAGTTCGGCTGAAAAAAACCCGTTTGTGAATCTCTGATGTTGAAGATTTTCTGCAGCATGTTTACTAATGTACACTGAATCCTGTGCATAACTTGACTCAAACATCAAAAGACGGCTCAAGCAACACCAAGGTGAATTCATTCAAATTGTTGTTAAATGAATTGTTCTCAATGACATGCATTAAGACAATATACAGGGTGAATGTCCACTTCAGAATCCCAAATACGTAGTGATTGTGTACTGTACACGAGTACAGAGAGAGTGGAAGCATCTCATGTAATTTCTGTAATGAAGAGCTGGACATCTACAGCACTGCATGCACAAGCGTTCTGTAGAAATGGATCTTATATTAGCGTGCCATTATCTCAACAGATGGAAATCAGAGTCCTGCTGAGAGCTGACTGACCGGACACAGGCTCTGATTAAGATCACACAAATATCCCAGATCACAAGAGCTGCTTAATTCAAACAGATTTTTACAATATCACAATACAGTGTTTACACTTTTAGGGAAATCAACCCACCAGTGGTTTACTTACAGCATCTCACATTATATATATATAAAATACATATTTTTAATATTCAATGTTATTCTATTCTGATACTTAATGGACAGCATCAAGTCTTTTAATAATATAATTTAAAATATACACTTAATTGCAAACTGAATGTAATGTTTTCAGACAGTTGCATTTTATTTACAGCTAAAATAAAATGTATTATAGTTTAAGTTTATATAAAAATGAAATTTGTGATTTGTGCCGGACGGCACCCTGTACCGTAACTGTTCCACCGGGAAGGGGGGGGGGCACCCTGGAAGCTGATCAGGAGACTCGGGGAGACATGGTGGATCAGGAGACTCCGAGGAGCCCTCCAGGGTGGATCAGGAGACTCGGGGAGACATGGTGGATCAGGAGACTCGGGGAGACATGGCGGATCAGGAGACTCTGGGAGATATGGCGGATCAGGAGACTCGGGGAGATATGGCGGATCAGGAGACTCGGGCAGCCATGGCAGATCAGGAGACTCGGGGAGACATGGCGGATCAGGAGACTCGGGGGGCCATGGCGGAATAGGAGACTCGGGCGGCCATGGCTGATCAGGCAGACCCGGGAGCCATGGTGGATCAGGAGACTCGGGGAGACATGGCAGATCAGGAGACTCGGGCGGCCATGGCCTTTGCCTGCTTGGCCACCACGGCCACAGCATATGCTCCCACCCAAAAAAAAAATGATTGAGGACAATTAGGAATTCTGGGGGGGCGCTCTGCAGAAGCAGGCACTAGAGGGTGCTCTAGAGGAGCAGAGCTGGCCAACATGGGGAACTCGGGAGACAGAGGGCTGGACAAAACCAGCGGAGACGAAGGAGACTCAGGAGACTATGAGAAGCTGGTCGGGACTAGCGGAGGTGAAGGAGACTCTGTAGACGATGGGGAGCTGGACGGGACTAGCGGAGGCGAAAGAGACTCTGGAAACGATGAGAAGCTGGACGGGACTAGCGGAGGCAAAGGAGACTTTGGAGACGATTGGGAGCTGGACGGGACAAGCGGAGGCGAAGGAGACTCTGGAGATGATGGGAAGCTGGACGGGACTAGCGTAGGTGAAGGAGACTCTGGAGACGATGGGAAGCTGGACGGGACTAGCGGAGGCGAAGGAGACTCTGGAGACAATGGGGAGCTGGACGGGACTAGCGGAGGCGACGGACACTCTGGAGACGATGGGGAGCTGGACGGGACTAGCGGAGGCGAAGGAAACTCTGGAGACGATGGGAAGCTGGACGGGACTAGCGGAGGCGAAGGAGACTCTGGAGACGATGGGGAGCTGGACGAGACTAGCAGAGGCGAAGGAGACTCTGTAGAAAATGCGGACCTGGATGGGACTAGCGGAGGCGAAGGAGACTCTGGAGACGATGGGGAGCTGGACGGGACTAGCGGAGGTGAAGAAAACTCTGTAGACGATGGGGAGCTGGACGGGACTAGCGGAGGCGAAGGAGACTCCGTGAGCGATGCGGGAGCTGGACGGGACTAGCGGAGGCGAAGGAGACTCTGTAGACGATGCGGAGCTGGACGGGACTAGCGGAGGCGAAGGAGACTCTGTAGACGATGGGGAGCTGGACGGGACTAGCGGAGGCGAAGGAGACTCTGTAGACGATGCGGAGCTGGACGGGACTAGCGGAGGCGAAGGAGACTCTTTAGACGATGCGGAGCTGGACTAGCGGAGGCGAAGGAGACTCTGTAGACGATGGGGAGCTGGACGGGACTAGCGGAGGCGAAGGAGACTCTGTAGAGCGATGCGGAGCTGGACGGGACTAGCGGAGGCGAAGGAGACTCTTTAGACGATGCGGAGCTGGACTAGCGGAGGCGAAGGAGACTCTGTAGACGATGGGGAGCTGGACGGGACTAGCGGAGGCGAAGGAGACTCTGTAGACGACGGGGAGCTGGACGGGACTAGCGGAGGCGAAGGAGACTCTATAGACGATGCGGAGCTGGACGGAACTAGCGGAGGCGAAGGAGACTCTGTAGACGACGGGAGCTGGACGGGACTAGCGGAGGCGAAGGAGACTCTGTAGACGATGCGGAGCTGGACGGGACTAACGGAGGCGAAGGAGACTCTGGGAAGCTGGACGGGACTAGCGAAGGAGACTCTGGAGACGATGGGGAGCTGGACGGGACTAGCGGAGGCGAAGGAGACGATGCGGAGCTGGACGGGACTAGCGGAGGCGAAGGCGACAGCGACTTTGCAGACGATGCGGAGCTGGACGGGACTAGTGGAGGCGAAGGAGACTCTGTAGACGATGCAGAGCTGGACGGGACTAGCGGAGGCGAAGGAGACTCTGTGGTTTTTATCTGATCTCGGATTAGTTTCAGGAATTTGTAGAAAATGTTAATGATATATTTGTGTAATTAAAAGGATGAGAAGTAGTTAATGGTCTCTTACTGGCCTCTATATACAAGCTCTCCATAAAACAAACAAAGTAAGCCCTGCAAAATAATGTAAAATATTTTAAAAACCACATATTATACAGACACTTCATATTTAATGGTATTTTATTACTTTTATTGCATTCAATGTATTACACTTTCAATACAACATTTGCAATGGGTTTTTATGCATGTTTTTATGCATGTTTTTGTTGCATTTACACACTTTTGACCAGCAGGCGTCACTAGCTTGTGGTGTTTCGAGCACTTCGAATTTTGCGAAGCAATTTGTTCAATTTATTCGAAGGTTAAAAAAGGTTTGTTTCTCCCATCAATACCATCTAGTATCATCAAATACCTTGCTGTTATGTTTGACTCCTCTCTTTATTTTCAGTCTCATATTAATTCTCTCACTAAATCAGCATTCTTACATTTACGACCAATTGTCTAGCTCCGTCCTTTCATTAGTGCCAAAGATGCAGAAACTCTTATCCATGCCCTTTTAACTGGCTTACCTCAATTGTTAAATTACAGTATATTAAATACTCAGCCACTCTGTATTCTCACATGCACCAAGCCTTTGGCCCATATCACTCCAATTGTAGCTGATTTCCATTGGCTATCACATTGAGTTTAAAATCTCGCGCTTACTTTTAAAGCTTTGCATGGCTCCTTGTTATCTTCGAAATTTGCTCCTTCCCTATACTCCACCTCATTAACTAAGGTCTTCTGATTCTGGCCTTCTCACTGTCTCTCGGTATCGCCTCTCTTACATGGGAGGGGCAGACTATTCAGCTTTGCTGCTCCCAAATTAAATCTGGTCAATAACCGGTCTAAATTTAAATTGCTGCTTGAAACTTACTTGTTTTCAAAATGTTACCTTTCTTAAGTTGACTTATGCTTCATCTATCCTATCTATATATAGTATTACTCCTCTGATGTCTGATCTCATAATTTTTTTATCTTATCTTCGCATATTGGATGTTTATTGTAACGTGTCCTTGAGCTCTGAAAAGGCGCTATATAAATAAAATGTATTATTAGGAAACATTCATGTAAGTGTCTCTATTAATGTTCATTTAAGTACTCATAACAATTTGTCTAAAATGTAACCCTATCTAGTTTATTGAGTGTAGGGGATGAATCTAAACAAGTCTGGTTGTGTTCTGTGCAGCTGCTGATTACATTTACATTTATGCATTTAGCAGATGCTTTTATCCAAAGTGACTTACAAAACCATTCAGGTTATACATTTTCATTAGTATGTGTGTTCCCTGGGAATCGAACCCACAACCTTTTGCGCTGCTGACGCAATGCTCTACCACTGAGCCACACAAGAACACATGATTAACATCACTGAGACGAAATTGGATACCGATTTTTTGTCTCTGAGTATATTAGAAAATCTCCGTATCTCTAAAGGTCAGACAGATGTACCCTGGATTCTCTGTTCTTATTTCCCGCAGGACGTCCAGAGTCGACTTCTTCTCTGTGCTCACTGGGTCTGAGTGGATCGTGAATCCTCTACTGTAACTCTATTAATGCGGCTCATTCCATCAATCAGAGTCATCTGAGAGGCTCTGACCCGAATCACTGGATCAGGTTTGCACTTATGCACTCCTCAGCCTTTATTACCCACAATGCATCTCTGGTTTCAGGGGAAATGGGCTGATATCCGGGATCAACAACGAGGTGAAGAAACCACAGAAACATAGCTAAGTGCTCAGAAGCGGCCTGTTGGATGTAGTGTGTGTGTGTGTGTGCAGATGACGAATGAGACGCAGCCGACCACAGATATTGAACGAGAATGACAACAATCCGTCATGAAATCTGCTGCGCGTCTAAAAGCTCTGCTAATCTGTAGAAATATCTCTGTATCTGCTGTCATCATATCTCTTTCCCCTCCTCATCAGTGAACATTAACACATTAACATTAATAAATGAGCAAATCCATTACAGGAGCCTCTGCATATAGATAGCCTACTTATGAGAGCGGCCGCTCATTAGAATAACCTGCAGGGGATGCTGGGTAATTACCAACAAAGACGGCCAAACTGGCCAATTACACGACTGTAGAGCTGAAGACCACGCTTTGGCCAAGACCTCTGGCTATTTGCACATCCTCGTGAAAAAGAACTGTGCTTGTATTACATTTAAAATACTGCACATGTACTGTAGATGATATAATACTACTGAAATAAAAGGATACTTAAGTGCCTTAAAGAGAGACGCTTTCATGGCTGTTTCTTTACACACTTAAGTAGACTTGATAGTTTCTTTACACACTTAAGTGACCTTTGTAATAGATGTCAAGCTGTCAAATTAAAGGTTTTGCTTAAACTACATTTTAAATCATCATGTTTTAATTACCTTTTGTTGTGTTTTAAAGAAAATAATTGATTTCGATGTGTTGACTAACTACTAAAGCACATGAAAAGCACTTGATTATTATTTTAACTCGTGTGTTATTTGATATTACATTTAAAGTTAATATTTAAATATAATATATTGAAAATGTGTAATTACAAAGCAATTACAGTATATATAACATAAGTTTTATATCAGAAATGTAATTAAAGTCTATCGATCACAACATTCTTTTGAATAGACTAGAAAACTCTGTTGGGACTAGTGGAAGGTTCAAATCGTACTTATCTAACTGCCATCAATTCGTAGCAGTGAATGAAGAGGTGTCATATCGATCATAAATACAGTATGGAGTACCACAAGGCTCAGTACTAGAGCCATTACGTTTCACACTTTACATGTTACCCTTGAGAGACATCATGTGTGTGTGTGTGTGTGTGTGTGTGTGTGTATGAGTGCAGTATGGAGTACCTCAAGGCTCAGTACTAGGGCCATTACGTTTCACGCTTTAAATGTTACCCTTGGGAAATATCATCAGGAAACACGGTGTTAGCTTTCACTGTTATGCTGATGATACTCAGCTCTATATTTCTTCGTGGCCCGGTGAAACACACCAAATTGAAAAATGAACGGAATGCATAGTTGATATAAAAAACAATATTGTTAATTAATTGATATAAAGTAATTTCTTACAGCTAAATTCTAAAATAAAGTTGTTAATTATTGGACCTAAAACCTCCTCATGTAATAACCTAGAACACTGTCTAACACTTGATGGCTGCTCTGTCAATTCCTCTTCATCAGTCAGGAACCTAGGTGTGCTATTTGATAGCAATCTCTCCTTTGACAGCCATGTTTCTAGCATTTGTAAAACTGCATTTCTCCATCTCAAAAATGCATCTAAATTACGACCTATGCTCTCAATGTCAAATGCAGAAATTTTAATTCATGCATTTATGACCTCAAGGTTAGATTATTGTAATGCTTTATTGGTTGGATGTTATGCATGCTTAATAAACAAACTACAGATGATTCAAAATGCAGCAGCTAGAGTTCTTACTAGAACCAGGAATTATGACCACATTAGTCCGGTTCTGTCAACACTGCACTGGCTCCCTATTAAACATCGTATAGATCTTAAAATCTTGTTAATTACTTATAAAGCCCTGAATGGCTTAGCTCCGCAGTACTTGAGCAAAGTTTGGTGATGAGTTTGTGGCTCATTTAAAGTCACACCAGAGGTGTTCAGCTGCTTTCTGCAGACCAGTCAAGTTCTTCCACACTGACTGAATCATCATTTCTCTTTGATTCTTGTCTTATACACAGAGACACTGTCATGTTAGAATAGAAAAGAGTTCTGTCCAAACTGTTGCTATACAATTAGATTCCCTAGAATATCATTATATGCTTAAACATCAAGATTTGTACTCATGGAAATTACTAAAGTAGTCAAAACCTCTCATTAGAAGGGGTGCCAATACTTTTGGCAATATAGTGTACACTGATAGGATTCAACATTTACAGCGCTGGATATATGAAGATATGCATGTGCTCTCTGGTGTGATGAGCAGTGTCAGGGAAATTTATTTTAAAAGTAATGCTTTACAATATTGCATTACTCCCTAAAAAAGGTAACTTATTACATTACTTAGTTACTTTTGTATGGAAAGCAAAGTGTTACGTTACTTTTGAAATCTGAACAGGGCTTGTTTGTTTGTTTTTAATGTAAAAAGTTATATTTTTGGCAAATGTAAAAGCCTTTCACACCAAAAGTCTCAGGCCGAAGGGAAAGTGAATTCACGTCTGTACAGTAGAACGCAAACGGAGAAAGTCCAACAGTCTTTGCAAAATGTTGTATTATTTTGCTTATTAGTATGATTGAATAGGATCAGATGCTAAAGACACTGGTTAATAAAATGGGATTAAATGCATAAAGGATATTTGTATTATTTAACATTTCATTATTGCATGTTTGCATCACATTTTGAGTTGCATTTTTCAGTTTTTATTCATTTTGAAAAAACAGAATCATTTTGTTTTGAGTGAGATTAATTAATGCATGTTTGCATTATTTCTAGAACTAAAGTTTGCATTTATTATAGAGCTATCTTACTCCCAATTTCTCTCAGGAGAGCCTTTAATTAATAAATGGGGAATAACTGTTTAAACTTATTTTACTCATAAGAATTTCTAGTACCAATGGGTACCAATTATTGTGTCCAACGTGTATGAGAAAAATTATTATATTTTTCCCCATTTTCAATTGTTTTAGTTCAACGAAAGTTTAGATTTTTTGGTTAAAAAAAACAATAAAAAATCAAAAGCATTAATAATTTTCTGAGCCTTCTTTGATCATATTTACCAAGGGTGCCAATAATTCTGACCACGACTATATATAATATATATATTATACATACACACACACACACACACTCAGTCTGATATGAAGCGCAGAATGCCCTGTCCAGAGACGATGACCATCTTAAGTCTATATCAGCGACAGAAATTCAATTCCCCAATATTGAATATGAATGAATGAGCGGTGTTGATCTACTCCTGCTATCACACGGACACAGACTGAACGGCTGCTCGATGAACGAATGACAGCTCATTATCCGACTCAAGGTCATGAAGATGTAGATCTGACCTCCGGTCAAACCAGATCACTTCATATCCTCCAGGTTTCTCTGTCACCAAATCCTCTCGTCAGCCAACAGTTAGCCAAAGACTTTCAAAGCGTTACCCTTTAAAGGGGTCGGATGCTAAATTCACTTTTCAAGTTATTTTAACATAAATGTGTTGGGAGTGTGTGTACACATCCATCCTATAATGATTAAAATCCACCCAGTGTTTTTTCTCAAATCAGGCTGTTCTGAGATTCCTGTCAGAATGATGTAGTTCTGTACAGGCCACGCCCACAATAGTTGATTGACAGGTCTGTCGTACCTTAGCCCCGCCTCCTGAGTGTCCACCTCTGGTGCAGGGAAGACAAGAAGGTGTTTAGTTGTTGGATGTAATAATTAAAGCAGTCGTCATTTAATCCTGACATCTGAGCCGCTGAAGACACAGAGGATTAACGTTACTTTCACTTTGAAGTGAATACACCGATCCTGATCTACATAAATGCATCTATGTTCGCGCGAATCATTCGTGATCAGCTTCATCTACAGAAGAAGTGTGTGTATAAGGGTTATGAATATTTGCAAATCGTCTTTCCTAATAATGTGCTAGTTAGCCAGTTTCACAGCTGAAGTTTAATATGCTCCCTAGAAATATATATCTAGATGCCTCATTATCGATATGGGCCGCGATACGCAAGCCATCCACCATTTTTGTAATGGTTTGTGAATCTTTGAGCACATTGACCGTGTGCGTCTACAACAGTTAGTTATACGCTTGTATATCTTTGATTATTATGGTGAATGTGAGATGGCTTGGAGCGGTCGAATAGGGATCTACACATATCTATGCTCTGCTCATCACTCGGAAGAGAGGGGTGGAGTCAGTAGAGCTCATTAGCATTTAAAGCAACAGGGACTAGATCAGCGTGCTGAAGACAAAGCTGATTCTGACAGGGTAAAGAAAGTGTTTTTTACACTACCATTGAGAAATATTAACCAATTATAGACTTTTCATTAAGACCCCAAAGAATCAAATCAATTTGTGTAAAATGGGCATCCGATGACACCTTTAAAAATCATCTAATGCAAGGCCTTGTCTGGCTGTAGAGGTCAGCGATGGAAACTAAACCACACGTAGAATTATTTCAACAATCACATATTAACCTCTTGGAGCATCTCTGCAGAGCCGAATCAGATAAAACAAGAAACGTGCTTTCATTTCTGGAGCTTAAGAGCCGAGCGTTTGCGTCCTGAGCAGCTGAAAACATTTCAAGCACAACCACCGGAGAGAGAAATACAGTCGACTGATCATCAGATTGTTCTCAGAAAGCATCGCAATGAAGATCATGAGTGGTTTTACAGGTCTGTGAGCATGCATAAACTATCATCTGGACTAGAAATACAATTTCAGGGAATATCATGCATGCAACTAAAGCCTCATGGGCTGATGGCGCCACCTGGTGGACACAAGCGACTGATGCACATTAGAAGCACAAGAACTCATTTAGTCCCAGCATCATGTGATACAAAATGCATTTTTGATCTTAAACACACAACGGTAAATCAAGCTGTGTTTCATGTGAAGCAAGTAAACGTGATAACAGAGGAACAAGGACCATACGCGTCACCGTGCAAACCAGGATGGCTCTGCTCACTTAAAGAAAACAAGACATGCAAAAATAAACTGAATTATTACCATTAACTATTAATGTTAAACAAAATTGTTTATAATATATTTTTCAAAATATATTATTTTATCTGGTTGCCAAGGTAATTTTTCTATTTTTTATTTAAAGTTGATCTACTAAAACGACTTGTAACATAAATGTGAATATAATTATAAAACACAACATGCATATAAGACAAAAAAATAAATAAATACCACTTTAATTATTAAAATGTTAAAATGAAGCTGAACATATTTTAGAAAAATCAAATTCTAAATATTAAATTATAATAATAATAATGTACAATTTCAAGTATTATTACATAAAAGCAATTTAAGCATTAGGAATATGCATTTATTTTTGGTTTAGCGTTTACCTCACAAATGCCTGAAATTAAAATCGTACCTAATTTTAATCAACATTATTATTTTCCTGCGCAATAAAAACATTCCCATTGCTAACAATTATGCCTAAATTAGTGAAAAATAATTATAAGGAAATCAATGCAGTTGAGAAAATATTAAACACTTAATGACACTCGTGTATTTCTTAAAATTCTTTATTCATAAACTTGATGCAAGTTTACAAATTGTACTGTACATGGTCAAAATTACACTTACAATGGAGGGTGCAATAAAACTGAAGCATGCTGACACATTGAAGCCTCCCACTTTCTCCATCAAACACCGTCTGAACGAACGAACGAACGGAGACACAGATCTGGAATCAGTCACCATTCACTTCTCATTGCAGACACTGAAGAACATCTATGGATTCAAACTATAGCTTGATGTCATTTATTTCTGTAATTAAGCTCAGTGAAGCGGTTCGGATGACTTTGAAGTACACAGCTGATCAAAAACAGATTCAGTGGAGAAAACGAAGCGGGACACGAACAGAATCGAGCGCTTAATCTGCTTCTGAAGGATGTTAACACAAAAGAAAGACTGTTTTCTTGTGTCCACAGTCATCAGATTCAGCTCTAATGATGTCTGATTAAACCAAAATACACTAGCTTCTGCTCATTCGCTTGCTTTTACCTTCTTTTTAAGGCATTATTGCTCACTCAGAGACTGCAGGGGCTTCAAAAAAACACGCTAGATACATATCTACAACCCCAGACAGTTCTGTTGGCCGTACTGCGAGGGAGAAGCTGCTTACAAGACTGATAGAAATGCTTTGCAATGACACGAACACATCAAACCCGCAGTCAAGAAGAAGCTCCAGCTGCTCTCGAGTTCATCCAAACGCATCTGGACTTGATCGTGGAGTTCGTTTACAACAGTGGCGTTACGTCTGGGCATGGAAAAAAACTTCAGTACGCAACCAAAACAAAAGGAAGAAAATCAGGCTGTGCATGAGATCTTGGCATCGTCTGAGATGAAGGAGGAACTTCAGAGGGTCAAAAGAAAAGTGTCTGGTTAAAACGAGAAGCAGTGGTAGAAAGACATCCATCTGAAGATACTCGGCCCATGTTTGGATGCCGGGCTCTAGCCGTCTTCTTTAGGCGGTGTGTACCAGCCTGTGAAACCACACACACATTTATACAGCAAACACTCGCTCTGGAAACGGACAAAACCAGTCCACGTCAAAGCAGCAAATAAAACACACTTTCCTGAAGAAGCTTCAGATCACAAGCTGCCACGGTCCTAAAATACACAGGACTTAACCCTCATAATGCACTCAGAATCTGCTTTCTATGGGTCCGTTTGGACCTGAACAACTGCTACATGATAAAATGTCTTTATATTTTTAATCTAAAACCATATTGTATTTGATCGGCAACTTTTTTTAATGACTGAATGACAAAAAGACTGTTTTTCCACGTTACAGCATTTATAATTTCCTTAAAATGTCATATTACGCACGAAGCACCAACAACTGATACTGTATATACACGTGTGTGTGTTTATGTGTCTGTGTGTCAGTGTGTGTGTGCGCGTGTCAGTGTGTGTGTGTGTGTGTGTCAGTCTATGTGTGTGCGCGTGCGTGTCAGTGTGTGCGTGTGTGTGTGTGCGCGTGTCAGTGTGTGTGTGTGTGTGTGTTTATGTGTCAGTGTGTGTGTGCGGTGTGTGTGTTGTCAGTGTGTGCGTGCGTGTCAGCATGCCAGTGTGTGTGTGTGTGTGTGTGCGTGCGTATATGTGTGTGTGTGTATGTATGTATGTGTGTGTATGTATGTATGTATGTGTGTGTGTGCATACAGTGGCATGCGAAAGTTTGTGAACCCCTTGCCGAATCTGTGAAAATGTGAATAATTTTACTAAATAAGAGGGATCATACTAAACCCATTTTATTTTTTATTTAGTACTGTCCTGAGTAAGATATTTCACAAAGACGATGTTTACATATAGAAAAAAAAACTGCTGAAATTAATAACAAATTCCCCCGCTTCAAAAGTTTGTGAACACTCGGTTGCATGGAAGATCTATGACTGTTTTTGTTTTGTAACAGTTGTTCATGAGTCCCTCGTTTGTTCTGAATTAGTTATGAAAAATATTGATTAAAATATATTTTAAAGCAGTTAACGCACTGGCCCCGCCCCCAGAACTTTTTAAATCAGTGAATTAGTAGTATTAACCCTACTGGAATGCATGGGATTTAATTAAATTCAATGATTGCTGAAACAATTGTCCAAACGTGTGAAACCTACGTTTATTTCCAAAAAGATTTCAAACTAAATCAATTAGTTTTACTTGCATAAACTTTACATCGATACATTGTTGATGCCGCAATGATTCATCAATTTATGTCTATCAACAAAATATATTTTACAGAAGTTTTGGACACTGTTATAATAAAAATAATAATAAAGATAATTTTATAAAAATATTTTTGACACCTAATGCTACTGATGCTTCATTCATACCTGGGTTAAACATTTACATAAATAAAACATTTTTATGGTTACATGTCTTTAAACCAAAAATAACTATTGTGTATTTTGAGGGTTGTTAAGCATTAATAAAACCATCATCTTTTCTAGGTCAGAACAGACCCGAATGCGTTATGAGGGTTAAGAAATGGACCACCTTATTTATAATGCATTATAAACTAAAGGCTTGTCATAAATAAATACTTGCTTCAGCAGAGATGTCAATAAGAAATAAAACTACGCTCCTCAAATAATTTCATGGTCTTTAAAACTCAAAAATAACTCTTTGGTAATAAAACTGGTTAAATCAGATGATCGTAGGCAAACCTTTTACAAGAACTGTTTATGATATTAAATTGAAATATCTAAACATGTTTTACATTTCCAGATATGAATGTTAATTGAATTAGTGAAGTTCTTACCATTCTTTTCATGGATCTGCACCAGTGATTTATACGACTGCTGCGCTCTGGCAAGATTGTACTGATTCTGAAAACAGCACAGACGAACCAAAACTATAAAACTGTGCAATTCAAGTTATCAGATACTTGCATCCGAAAAACAACAAGAGCAACTCCAGACATCACCAGACAAACACAGGCAGAGCCTTTACCTTATTGGCTCCAAACTGCACTCTTGCTTTTCCTTTGACTAAAGTGGCATTTATCTGCATGATGACAGACTCTATGGAATAGGCACTGCTCCAGCCCTGAGAGAAAGAAAACACACCAGCATCAGTACACACACACACACACACACACGAGACAAGAACAACCCTCTGACACACTCCAACACACCTGCATCAGTCAACACACACACACACACACACACACACCTGAGACAAGAACAGCCCTCTGACACACTCCAACACACCTGCATCAGTCAACACACACACACACACACACACCTGAGACAAGAACAGCCCTCTGACACACTACAACACACCTGCATCAGTCAACACACACACACACACACACACACACACACAGACAGCAGTAACCAGCAGCATAAATACAAGAGTTTGATGCGATTTGAAAACAATGAATATTCAACGTCTTAAAAGCTTGCATAACATCATAAGCAGACATTAGGGACAAACGCATGCATACACAATATGACTGATATGAGGTTTTAGTCAGAGGATCATTAAATGCATCTCCAGTACTGAAGAAAGTCATGAACCGCGTGTCATTGAACCAAACACACCTGTTTAGTGAGCAGCTCCATACACAGAGCTCCTCCGCCAAGAACATACCTAAAACAACACAACCACCGGTTAACCGGGTCACGTCTTTATATAACGAGCATTCAACATTTCAGACTAGAATTATACAAACTCCAACTCTTAATGAGAAAATAATATATATTAGCCAAAAACAAACACCAAAGAAAAGTCTTACCCTCCAGACAGGACCGGAGATACGACACGAGCAAACGGAGGATCGAAGGGGAAATTATCCTGCAGACAGATTCTTTATTACAGAAAATAATAATAATAATATCTACATGGTGCAGAGAAGTACTTGTTTTCCCTCTTTATGACCTTTGCCAGCTTCTATGCTTATGTTTATGGCTTATGTTCATTTTTTCTAAAAACAAAAAAATCATAAAACTAAATTGTTAAAAACCTTTTTAAAAGTGGTAAGTATTCATATAATAATAAAGTTGAATGATAATTGGAGGTAAAAACAACAATTGTCTAAATCACTGCCGTACAACTCACATGAACTAAACCTTAAAATATAGATAAAACCCCAAATAATAATAAATCTAATTAAGTAACTTGTTGGATGAAAACAAAACATTTAATACACTTTGCCAGAATATTTATGAGCCTGGAGCACAAACGCAGTCAAAAGCAGCACGGGTATATTTGTAGCAATGCATTGTATGGGTCAAAATTACATGCCAAAAATCATTAGGATATTAATATCATGTTCCATGATGATATTTTTACCATAAATATATTAAAACTTAATTTTTGATTAGTAATATGCATTGCTAAGAACAACTTTAAAGGTGATTTTTTTCAATATTTAGATTTTTTTTAAATATTGTCCAAACCATACATTAATGGAAATATTATTTATTCAGCTTTAAGATGATGCATACTAATCTAAAAAAAAAAATGACGCTTATGACTGGTTTTGTGCTCCAGGGTCACACGTGTCCAAAATTGGCACCTTCTTCAGATCACTTGCTTGCTTTATTTAAAACACATTTTACTACTGCGTGTGAAAACTGTCTCTCTATATATCTCACTCACTTTGTATGAGAAGTTGAGGAGGATGTAGTCCATCCCTTCCTTTTCTTTCAGCACTTGAAGGTCACTGTGTAAAGGACTGTCCGGATCCACACTGAGCACAAGAGCAGCACAAACACCTTTACCAACCCTAAAACTTCAGCAATAACTCGCTGAGCAGATCACAAACACCCGGACTCTGTTTTAATCATTCTCTGGGACTTTAATGAAGCAAATCTCTCCTGTGAACGGCCAAAATACAGACAGCACATCACATGTCCCACCAGATACATTGGATCACTGTTACGCAACAATAAAAGATGCATTTCACTCTGTCCCATGAACAGCTTTAGGACTCTCTGATCACTGCCTGGTTCATCTCATACAGACCTACAGGTAAATCTGCTAAACCTGTATTAAGAACTGTTAAAAGATGGAGTATCGAAACAGAGCGGGTTTTACAAGCATGTTTCGACTGCACTGATTGGAGTGTTTTCGAAGCTGCTGTAAACGATCTGGACAGAGACTGTAACATCAGTTTCTGTGAGGATATGTGCATCCCTACCAGGACTCGTTTAACTACAACAATGACAAATCATGGTGCACTGCAAAACTCTGACAGCTCCGTCAGGCCAAAGAAGATGCTCGCAGGAATGGAGACAGAGTCTTGTATAAACAGGCAAATACACACTGGAAAAGACGATCAGAGCTGCAAAGAGGAATTATTCTGATAAGCTAAGGAACAAATTCTCTTCCAGTGATTCTGCTTCAGTGTGGAAAGGTATAAAAGACATCACCAGTTACAAGACACCATCCCCTAGCACTGTGGAGAATCAACAACTGGCAGACGATCTGAACGAGTTCTACTGCAGGTTTGAAAAAACACCCCACCCCCACACTAAACACCTCTCCACACCTCTCCACACATACATGAACTCCTCCAGCAACTCTGGACCCTTACCGGACCCCCTGCAGCTCTGCTTTTAACACCATCATCCCGGACACCCTTCAGAATAAACTGACACCGCTCTCCATCAGTCAGTGGATCAACAGCTCGTGAGGCTGGGGAAATACACATCCAGCACCCGTATGATCAGCACTGGAGCTCCTCAGGGCTGTGTTCTCTCCCCACTGCTCTTCTCCATGTACACGAATGACTGCACATCTAAAGACTTGACTCCGTCAAGCTCCTGAAGTTTGCAGATGATGCCACACTGACCGGCATCATTCAGGAGTCTGCTCACAGACAGGAGGTTAAGGAGCTGGCTGTCTGGTGCAGTCTTAACAACCTGCAGCTGAACACACTCAAAACAGTGGAGATGATCGTGGACTTCAGGAGGAGCCCCCCTGCACTCCCCCACTCACCATCATGAACAGCACTGTGACTGAGTCATTCAGATTCCTGGACACCATCATTTCTCAGGACTGAAGTGGGACAATCACATTGAGTCCATTGTTTAAAAGACCCAGAAAAGGCAGTACCTCCTTCGCCAGCTGAGGAACAGTTCTACTCTGCCATCATTGAATCCGTCCTCTGCACGTCAATAACCGTCTGGTTCAGCTCAGCTACCAAATCGGACCTCAGAAGACTACGGAGGGTAGTCCGGACTGCTGAGCTAATCATTGGTACACCCCCCACCCTTTTCCAAGAGCTGTACTCATCCAGAGTGAGCTAAAGAGCGGTCAAAATCACTCTGGACCCCTCACATCCAGCACGCTCCCTCTTTGAACTGTTACCATCTGGTCGCCGCTACAGAGCTCTGAGCACCAGAACGACCAGACACAGAAACAGTTTCTTCCATCAGGCAATCCATCTCATCAACACTTGACATTAAACGTGGAACACACAACACTATTATTTTTTCATTTCAAATTTGCACATCAGACCTGTACACACATCATTGTATATATATTATATTTTTGCTATTTTGTACATTGCCTATTTGTATATTATTATATGCGTCTTGTCACTGTCATACTGTAGAGATTCTGTCACTATAACAAATTCCTCGTATGTGTAAGCATATAAAGCTCATTCTGATAAGGTGAAACCCAGAGGAACTGTGCTCTTACGTTCTGAGTTTGACGTGCCACTCGTACAGGCTGTCGCTGACCAGCTCCACGGAGTAGATGCCTGGAGAAGAGAAGAAATCAGATCAGAGTCGCTCCGGTCATTCGGTCAGTCACAGCTAGCTTACCGTTTTTATAACTCTGAGATCGGTAGATCTCCCTGAGCTCCTTCATGAGGCGATCTGACGCTTGAACAGATCCAGACACGGCGCCCTACAGGACCCGACAGAACACACCACGTCAGTCATGACACATGCATACAAATCAAGCCACACAACTCATTTCAGCTCACGAGAGGTAAATTAAAAACGCCTCACAGAAAGTCAAGAGATATTTTCAGCAGATACTTATAACGTAAGCTTCATATGACTTCAATCAAATGGGTTTTATTAATAAAAATATAATTTTGAAATTCTGTCAAATTACCTTAAGGGAAATGTGTTGCACCATTGATTATGATATTGTCATTATATCTTCAATCTTTTGATGGGCAAATGTCCTTTAATGCATGCTAGCTTATATGTGACAATAGCAGTCATAAGCAGCACAGGTATATTTGTAGCAATAGCCAACAATACATTGCATGGGTCAAAGTGATGCATTTTTCATGTATGCCAAAAATCATTAGATATTAAGATCATGTTCCATGATAAACTTTGAGCAATTACTAGAAATGTATACCTTGGATGTTATACGATTTGCATACATATTAGTGATGCGCGGATGAGCTAAAACGTCACCTGAATCCACAGCTTCAAATTAATTATCCACCCGTCCGCATCTATATTTGAGTCTGATTTAGATAACCGACCCGATCGTCACATTCAGGTTTCATACGGACATGAAAAACCTGGAAAAGTCAGGGGATTTTAAAACAGCAATTTCCAAGCCTGGATCAATTTGGAAAAATAAATAAACCCAGAAAGTTTTGGAAAAGTCACAATCCGCTGTATAATAGAATTATGTTGAATTATGTCCTGAATTTCAGTGTGGTATTGTGCATATATCACATTACTCCTCCCCGCAGCTTTCAATGTTAAAATGAGGTAAATTACTGCAAAACATGTATTCAATATAGCGTATATAGATTAGACGAGTAAACCCATCAGATCAAATCAGTGATTATAGTCTCTCTCTCTGACCGTCTCGGCGTCATCGACGCATCGAGCTGAACGCTGCGATACAAGACTCTAGCGCACATCTCGGTGCAGTTTAATTGTCAATTTCCTAATCGGTCCTTGTTGCATCATCACAAAAATGTATTATTTCCAGGTCTTTTTAAGGCATTGGGTACTCGTGCTCTCCTTTTCTGTGCGCTCACAGTCACATCCAAAGCATGCGCTGAAAGTACCAAATCTAACAAGCAATGCTTGTTGTGCTTAAGTGGCCAAATACACTCAAAATGACGTCAAAATGGATGAGTATCCTCGTAAGCACTGTCAGTTTTGTCTTAAGTTAATGTAAACAGTTAGGAAAGAAAAGCGCAAGTGTATCAGTATTGGATTCGTGAAATAGCTCTTGTGACAGCAGCCTATAATAAAACTGTGCCAAAAAACAAACAGAGAAAATCCCTCACTGCTCTTGACTAAATGATGTTTTGTTGAATAACTTTAATATATGTTAATTTACACTTTATTCGATTTATGTAGCCTATTTAGAAAATGTAGTTAATATTTGCATCAGATTTATCTTATCCACCCAGAAATAATCAGAATGCATTTGTTTATTACCCGACCCACAGATATAACCGCCATCACTAATACATACGCTTATTTTGGAAAAAGACATATGTATGTGACCCCCCGGAGCACAAAACCAGTCTTAAGTGCCAATCACATTTTTCGAAATTAAGATGGAATAAATTATATTTCCATTGATGTATGTTTTGTTATGATTGGAAAATATTTGTAAATCTGGAATCTGAGGGTGCAAAAAAACTAAATATTGAGAAAATCATCTTTAAAGTTGTTCAAATGAAGTTCAAAGCAATGCATATTACTAATTAATAATTAAGTTTTGATATATTTACTAAATATCTTCATGGCACATGATCTTAATATCCTAATAATTTTTGGCATACAATAAAAATGTATAATTTTGTCCCATACAATGTATTGTTGGCTATTTCTACAAATATACCCCAGCGACTATATGCTCCAGCATCAAATATACATACATTTTAGATTAAAAACAGCAAAATCCACGAACAAGGCAAGTCATTTGCATGCATGCACATTTAATTTCAAAATAAGAAATCTTCTGCAACTCCATCTAATCAGACTGTGATGTATTTGACCCCCATCTTCCCCCAAACACAAGGAAAGCCACCTTACCGAGTGAGCACTTACATTCAAGTGGTCCTGCCGCTGGTTCTTGCGTATCTTCTCCAGGACGGCCAGGTTCTCCTTCTCGATGCCATCGTCCTCAGACTTCTTCCCCTCCACCGGCTCCTCTTTCATCTCGTAGTGCTCCAGATCAATGTCCTGCTGACACACACAGATATATAAAGAGAGAGCGAGACGACGCCTCAGAGAAGACGTGAATGACAGACACGGACCTCTGCCATCTCTTCCTCCTCTTCCTCCTCCGAGGTGACCTCGTCTGTCGTCCCAAGCTACGGGAGAAAACATTCATGTTAAACCACAGCAGAAAACACCATACTTATAATATCATTGCATGCTATGCATATGACTTTCCATAACCCTATTTCAAAATATGCATCTAGTTTTGTGCCAAAGTAGAGCATGCACATATCAAAACCTTACATCTTGATCATGCACGACATTAATGCTAGAGATTTAGAAATAAATCACTTTACAGAATGCCCGGTAAGTGCTGGTTTCATGCTGGCTATATTATTTGAGTGCGTTTTAGTGGCTGCATTAACTAGTTAGTTACATTAATGGTCACCTATCATATATTTACCAATACAAGTATTTTTTGTCATCTGAAATGTTCTGGAAGAGACTTCAAGTATGCAAAACACACAAGTGCACACATTTGGATTAGTGCAAAAGGAGAGAGATTCATAATTTATTAGTCTAATGCATTTCACACACTGCTAGTCTCAAGTTAGGCGTGGCGTTTATAATATCTGTTGCTTATAATGAATGTAATTTCACTGTAATTTATGCATGCTTCATATGCATTCAGTGAGAAACTAAAATGCATGTCTATAGTTTTATTTATCAGTATTTTATGCTACATATCAATGGACTCGCACACCGATGCGTTTTTTTAAATGCAATTATGACCCGGTGCAACTTATAGTCAGATACGACTAGTTTTCCAGAAAATGCAGTCCTTGGAAATACATTCATGTGAATGGTTTCGAGCGTTATGCGAAAGACTAAACGCTAGGGCTGGGTGATAATTCGATAACGATAATTATCGCAATATAATTTTCCACACATGTGACCCTGGAGCACAAAACCAGTCACAAGGGTCAATTTTTCCAATAATTGAGATTTATGCATCATCTGAAAGCTGAATAAATAATCTTTCCATTGATGTATGGTTTGGAAAATATTTGTAAATCTGGAATCTGAGGGTGCAAAAAAAACTAAATATTGAGAAAATCATCTTTAAAGTTGTTCAAATGAAGTTCATAGCAATGCATTTAACTAATCAAATTAAGTTTTGATGTAAGAAATGTACTAAATATCTTCATGGAACATGATCTTAATATCCTAATGATTTTTGGCATAAAATAAAAATGTATAATTTTGAGCCATACAATGTATTTTTGGCTATTTCTACAAATATAGTCCAGCGTCGTATGACTGCTTTTGTGCTCCAGGGTCACATATATAAGACAAGTTTGTATAATATGTATTGTTGTATTCACGCATTGTTTCTGCAAAGATATTTAACAAGTGATTAATGTGTGCTGCACTTGGAATATAATTATCTTTAACTAGAGGGTTAATAAAGTTACTTGAATCAGGTTGTAGTTACGTTTTAAAGTTGACTAGTTAGAAATAAAGTAAAAAGTAAATAAAAATCGAGAATCGGTCACATGTTCAAAAAATATATATATTTGTTTTGCAAATGGCCCAGCTCTAGTGCAATGGTCTGGTTTGAGGATTCTGCCTAAA
Source organism: Gymnocypris eckloni scoliostomus (assembly GCA_027564155.1). Taxonomy (NCBI): domain Eukaryota; kingdom Metazoa; phylum Chordata; class Actinopteri; order Cypriniformes; family Cyprinidae; genus Gymnocypris; species Gymnocypris eckloni. The sequence continues at coordinate 15,161,989 of CM050423.1, read as the reverse complement.
TGAGTATTTAAGAACGCAAGCGTGACTCGAGCTCAGCGGTGGACCTTTCTGTCCTGGTTGACGGGTCCTGCGGGAAGAGGCTGGTCCAGCATCTCCACATCCGGGTGCTGGGGAAGATTATAGAGGCGGCACAGATCACAGATCAGCCTCTTCAGCTGCTGCAAGAGCTGGAACCACACACACACACACACACACACACACACGAGCATTACACAGAGCAGGGGCAGAGAGGCTAGCTAGGGGCAAAAACTACACCCAACGTGACGCCAAGTTAATTTCTGATCTGATTAACGAGCTATGCACCGGCCCTAATTTTAATAACATGCATATCAGGACTTGATTCCATTTGTCAGGTTAGAATAACAGGACTCGGTGCTCACGGTCCTCTTTAATTCATCAGTGGCAGGTGAGGCGAGTCTTGGACAGAACACTACAACAGGAGCTGATGAAATTACACTTGCATCTAATTAATATCTGACAGAAAACGAGGACCCACGACTTTGACGGGGTCCGTATTATATTCCTTTTATTAATCAAGGATGCATTCAATTAATCAAAAGCGCCAGTGAAGACATTCACAATGATACAAAAAATTATATTTCAAATAAATGTTGTTCTTTCATCTGTGAATTGTGAAAAATAAAATGTATAAGTTTCCACAAAAATAATATTGTGCAGCACGACTGTTTTCAACATTGATCATAATCATAAATGTTTCAGTTTGCTTGTGAAAAATCGGTATTGGCCAGTTTGCTTGTGCATTTTAGTAATTCATAGTTTTAGTCGACGAAAAGTCATTGCATTTTTGTCAACTTGTAGCCAAACTGCAGTTACCAACATTTATTTTGGTAGCTATTTTCTATGTAGTCTTCAAACTAAAATAGTCATTAATTATTCTCTCTTTAGACCAAATCAATTAAGCTTATGAGAAATTGGTAATTTTTGGTAGAGATACAAATTAAACTCATTTTACAGATACAGTAGGTTTACTTAAGTATACATTTATGTAACATCTTTTGTTGGTTAACATTGATGACAGATAATTAGGAACGCTGTCCCTTTAAGAAGGAAGGTATGCATGCAATACTGACACACATTCAGTTTTTACCCCCCTGTTATACGCTCACTTAAGCCATAACCGACTGTATTTACATGAGATGCTCGGCACGATAGACATTTGGACTGCTGTGTGTGTGTGTGTGTGTGTGTTCGCGCGCTGTTTGAGAGAGAGAGAGAGAGAGAGAGAGAGAGAGAGAGAGAGAGAGAGAGAGAGAGAGAGAGAGAGAGAGAGAGAGAGAGAGAGAGAGAGAGAGAGAGAGAGGAGAGAGAGAGAGAGAGAGAGAGAGAGAGGCCAGAGGCGAGAGAGCCAGAGAGGAGAGAGAGAGGAGAGAGCCGAGAGGAGAGAGCAGAGAGAGAGAGAGAGAGAGAGAGAGAGAGAGGGAGAGAGAGAGGGAGGCGAGAGAGAGAGCAGGGAGAGACAGAGAGAGAGAGAGAGAGAGAGAGAGGCGAGAGAGCGAGAGAGAGAGAGAGAGAGAGAGAGAGAGAGAGAGAGAGAGAGCACTTCTATCAGCGTGATTCTGTCTATCCAGCCTTCACTAGCTTTAAGTTAATCGATAACGAATTGTGACTCCCGCGAGAATTGGGACGTCACCCCGTCCCTAACCCTTCAGGTGCTGAGGCCGTTGTTTCAGATCACTAGTTCGTGTTTTGGTAGTCTATCCGTCCACTGTGGCTGCTATACTGAGACTAGCTAAGCAAACGCCCCTCATCCAATGACAGACACACATTTTGAAAGACAGTTAATTTAGCCTATAGCATGCGTTTTGAATGTCCGGTAGTCCTCAAATAACATTTTAGTCCCATCTCGTCTTGTTAACGAAGACGCAGCATACATTCTGTCATAGTTTTTATCATCAGATATTAGTTTTAGCTCGTCAACGTCTCGTCTTAGGTCACAGAAAAAAGGTTTGTTGACGAATATTTTTGGTCATAGTCTTTGAAGAAATTAACACTGTATATAGCTAAAGCTTCTTAGCCTATATTAGTCTAATATAATATTGTTTTTAATTATTGCTCTTTTCTAAATACTGTTAATAGCCTAGCTATGTTTACAGTGTTTATTATAATGTTTGTAAACATTTTGCGTCGGCATTAAGTCTATTTCTGAATAAAACACATTTTTCTTTATACGCGTAGCATTTCCTATTTTACCCATGCAGCAAACCTTTTTATAATTGTAATAAATTAATGAAAAAATAAATACATGACGTGTAACTGATTGCATAAATCGGTCGGATATCTGGTTAAAAAGAACATCCCTTCGCTGGAGGTCCACCGTCTTGTTTTAATCAGGCACGCAGTCGGTCTAAAAGCATGCTGCGTGTCCCAGTTAATCTATTATAGACAACAAATAGAGCACACATAGACTCGCAGCTTTCTCAGGTCCGAGCTCACTCAGTAGTGCACGCTCATATTACACCAATTAGCATGTTGTGTAACGCTCAACTCGAGAACAGTGTAGCTAGGCTGGTAATTACCATTTAGCATCGTGATTACAACACATGCTCTGCACCATCATTGAGATCACACGTGGGAGATATTACTAATTACTTGATTTGCTATTCACAAAATGTAAAGTCTATTCACGTTTCTTCTGGTGACTAATCGGCTTCTCCCGATTAGTTAGGTTAAATATCTCTTGATCTACAAACGTCTTGCAGATATCAGTTTTATATTAATTTTAAATCATAAAGACATCTAATAAGATGTCTATTTGACGTCTAAAAGGAAACGTCCTATAGACGTATTGCATATAATCAAACACCCCAAAGAATACGTCTTGCATATGTAAATGCAAACATCAAATAGACGTCTCTGAGATGTACGTGTGCTATCAGGGGCTCGTATTGTGCTTAAACGTTCAAATACACAGCTATGTGTCAAAAACTCTCATCTTTGCAGGTATCCTCGTGAACACAGTTATTTGGGTCTTAAATGAACGTTAATATTTAAACATTAAATCATGTGTAGTGTTAGATATGAGATCCTGGATACTTCACCCAAAAATGAAGACGCTGTCATCATATATTAAAAAACTCAAATTGTTCTAAACCTCAATGAATTTCTTTGTTCTCCTCAATATTAAAGATGATACTTTGAAGAATTATCCAACCAGTTTCTGTTCCCATTGACTCCAATTATAGTGTAGTGATTTGGTCTAGTCATGGGGGCCCAGCAAGCGTCTGATTACCAGTATTGATCCAAAGATATTATTTTAGAGATATTAACCTCATACAGGTTTATAACAACAACAGCATTTTCATTTGTGGGTGAACTATTCCTCTAAAGCAGTCTAATATATCTGCTGTTGTGTCAATGCAAATGAAACATCAGAAAGAACATCACTTACTGTCCTTGACTAAATCACTTTAGCAAAATAAATAAGAGTAAATGTATATTGAATATATAGAGTGGACATTCAGTCCATGTGTACATCATAATGTTATTCACTGCTTTAATATTTCCACTAGAATGATTTCTTATGATCTTTGTTCTGTTGTAGCCTCATTGTTTGGCTTTTTACTTGTCTTCAGTAAGCTTATGGGCTTGTATTATCTCTTGTGATATTGAAATTGGTAACAAAAATAGTTTGATATGGGATTAAAAAATCATATTTAAAGCTATATATATCGTTATTGTGATTGGGGGCCCTGCAGTAAGTCATGGCCCGGGGCCCAGTGCAGTCTTAATGCGGCCCTGCATATCGCGATTAGATTTAAGTGTAATTATCTACTTTTGATTAATTCATCCAAACTTTGACACATTCCATGTTAAACTGAAAATTCCGTTTTTAAACTAGGTTCCACGAATCGTACGCATCAAGAACCGGGTTAACCGGGTACCATGTCGTTTACATTTTTTAGTACCGACTTGGTACCAGGTCGTTTAACCAGTGAGGATTCACAGCCCTGCTGTACAGATGACCAAGTGTTGTTACCAGCGTGCTGCTCCTCCGGACCTCCTCCAGACGCTCCAGCACTTGAGTCAGGCTCGGGTCATCGGAGTCCACGAACCATATCGGCGGCGTCGTCGGGTAGGATTCCTGAAACACCAGAGGGCAGGGAACGAGCGAGATGAGACCTCATTACCCATAGTGCAAAGCAGTACTGTAAAACTGTGACGGCACGAACAATTTCCTCAAGACATGCTTAATGCTGTAGACCAGGCATCCTCAAATCTGGACCGTTCCTGCAGAGTTTAGCGCTGACCCTGATCAAACACACCTGAGCGTGCTAATCAGATAGAGATAGACAATCACAGGTAGGAGAGTTTGATCAGGGCTGGAGCTCTGCAGCAGATTGGACCTCCAGGGAAAGATTTGAGGAACCCTGGTGTAGATCAATCATGCCTGATTTATTTGGGTCAATGACGTATAAAGAGTTATGACAAGCAAACTTGAGATTATTCAAATACAAAAAACTATATCTATTGCAATTGTGTAAACATTATTAATGTTGTGCGCACAAATTAATATTAAACTTTTAAATTAAGTTATTTTTTTCATCTAGATACATTTTTCAAAAAAAGTGTCAGGTGGTGCGACCGTGATTTATTTTAAAATTAATACATTTTATTAAAATGCATAACATTTGTTTATAAGTTCTCAGTAATTAAAGTGTTTAGAAAAAGTATTAGCATGTTTTTTTAAATAATTATTATATTTTTGTTCTAAAAATTATATTGTTCAAATTAAAATAAATTATTAATAATTATGTGCAACAAAAAAAACTGCAAATATTTAAAGTAAATACATTGTTTCTAAGAAAAATAATTATTGAGAATTAAAAAATATATGCATGTTAAAGAAATTAATTAATCTTAAAATAAATCACGGTCGCACCACCTGAACTGGATTTATTTGGGTCAATGAAGCAAACCTTGAGATTTTTCAAATACAAAAAATATATATATTGCAATTGTTTAAACATTATTAATGTTGTGTGCACACAAATTAATATTAGAATTTTAAATTAAGTGATTTATTTTGTGTGGTTTTCTCATCTAGATTATTTTTTCAAAAAGTGTCAGGTGGTGCAACCGTGATTTATTTTAAAATTAAAACATTTTATAAAAATGCATACATTTTTTTTTATAAGTTCTCAGTAATTAAAGTGTTTAGAAAAAGTATTTTTTTTAAAATAATTATTTTATTTTTGTTCTAAAAATTATAGTTAAAATTAAAATAAATAAATTAATAATTGCAACAAAAAACTGCAAATATTTAAAGTAAATACATTGTTTCTGAAAAACATTATTTAAAAAAAATATATGCATGTTAAAGAAATTAATTAATCTTAGGATAAATCATGGTCGCACCACCTGACATTTATTTTTTAAATCATGCATGCATTTGAAATATCATGTTAATGCATGCTCATTTTGACATTAATATCTATACAAACCGATCTGACATATCTCGACAGAGAAAGCATTCAGTGCTTATGTGCATGTAGATAATATAAGAGTGCTTAAAATGGTTGTTTAGCTCATTAATTATTCATAAACATTCAAATAGAAATAATGTGAATTAAGTTTCAAGGCATGGTATAATTTGGATGTACATTCACTGATCTGGTTTATAGCTGGCACGCATTTGCCCCTAAAACAAATATGAATACATTTTTTATTAATAATTTTGGTTTTGTAACTGGGTCAATGATGTGTAAGGATTTCCGACAAATAGAAAAATAAAATCTATTGCAATTTTTCAAACATTATTAATGTTGTGTGCGCACAAATTCATATTAGAATTTTAAATTAAGTGATTTTAGTGTTTAAAAAAAAACTCTAGATTAATTAAAAAAGTCAGGTGGTGCGACCATGATTTATTTTAAGATTAATTAATTTCTTTAACATGCATCATTTTTTTTTCTTAGAAACAATGTATTTACTTTAAATATTTTTGTTGCACATAATTATTTATAATTTATTTTAATTTTAGCTCATTTTTAAAACAAAAATATAATAGTTATTTACAAAAACATGCTAATATTTTCAGTTATAATGTAAATATAATTCATTAAAAAAACACATCATTAAAGGAATAGTTCACCCAAAAGTGAAAATTTGCTGAGAAATGTCAAATCAGGTTTAGAGAAATGTACCATTCAGTGGATGAACTGCAGTGGATGGGTGCCGCCAGAAAGCAAATTTTGCATTTTAGTTAAAAACATCTTAATGCTGTATTAGTTTCATCTTTTGTCTTCTCCAGAGGTTGTGTTATTGTGATGTTTTTATTCTGACGGCACCCATTCACTGCAGAGCATCCATTGCTGAGACATTTCTACAGACTTGATGAAGACACAAACTCATCCTGATCTCTGATGAACTGAGGGTGAGCACAGTTCAGCATATTTTAATTTAAGGGTTAACTTTTACATATACATACATATATATATATATATATATATATATATGCAGTAAGTCAGCTGTTAGACAGAAAGTGATGCGAACTCAAAACCAAGTGTGCTTCATACTGTAATATATAAAAATATATGAAAATGTAATATATATAATACTAGTAATAACAGATAATAAAAATATGACATTAAATAAAGCAACTAATTAAAAAAAATCATAATTACAAAACATAACGCAACATAACTGACACTAAATATATTCAAAATCATATTTCACCAATGTTTATAATATTAGTATTAATTATTTTTAGGATGAAGGTCCCTGGCATGAGGTGATCGTATGCAGACTAAGTAGTGTGCACACTAGGCTTGTAATGTGACGTCAGTGACATCCGGGAATTAAGAAAACAAGCCATGAAACTAGACGCCAGAACACCAAAGTGCGCACTTTCCATCCCAGACTGACCCGAACCCAATAAACAGCACCGAGAGGTTCACTCTAATGAAAGCAGAGGACTGGCGGTGGCTATCAGAACCCGAGGGATTGGGACGCAGCCCTGTGGCGTCGTGCGTGTGGCTACCGTCCGTCCTACCGTGATGTTGCAGTGGATGATGAGCAGCTGGTCTCCGGTAACGTTAAACTGGCAGCTCAGCTCGTCAGGTTTCCAGTCGAGGATCCTGAAGCGCTCGTGGTTCGGGTCAAAAATGGACTCCAGAAACTTCAGCTCGGCCTTCAGTCCCGAAACCGACATCTTCCTCTACTCATCTCCGGAGGGAGAGAAGAGAGAACGGGGAGAGTGAGAGATGGACAAAAGAAGAAGAGCTGCGTACTTGGTGTTTTTATGGATGTCAACGCAGAAATAAGGCTCTTAATGCAGCGAACGCGGCTCCTGTGAGCTCTTCGGGCCTCTGCTGCTCTGTTATGTCGATTCAAAGCGCGGATCTATAGTTATCGTGTCATAAATGCGCAGGATGTGTGTGTAGGTCTGAGCGGAAGCTGTTTTTCTCTGGGGTTTAAAGATGGAGGCAAGCGTTGGAGGACCCGCTGTCCCAGCATGCACCGCGCGCGCGAGATCGCAACTTTGTTTACTTTTGGTTTTAGGATTTATTATAATATATATTCATTTTTTAAGATCTTTGTATCAAAACTATATCTAGTTTTGTTGTTATACTCTGTGTTTGGCTGTAAATGTGTTTGTGTTCAATAAAAATACATACTACTGGTTGTGGGTGTATACGTGTATTATTGTCTGAGCTATCACGTTAAATTCAGAACAATTGTAAAAATGGCATTTAAGGCCATTTGGTGAGTGGGATGTTGATTATAGTTTATCTATAACATTTCTGATAAAACAATTTAATTGCTGGAAACATAAGTAGAGCCACTACTAGACACCAGCCTGCTCATATTTTATTTATTGATTTTAGTTCAGCATTTAATACATTAGCTTTTAGAGAAGTTGTACAGCATGGGTGTTAGTACTCTTTTAATCAAATGGTTTTATCTTTAAGTAATATATCTCAGCAGGTCAGGGTCAATGAGACACTTTCTGTGGTCAGATATAGTAATAGTGCCACAAGGTTGTGTTTCGTCACCTTTTGCTTTGTATACGAATGATTGCAGGAGCACATACTAATAATCATATCATGAAATATGCTGATGACACTGTCATTTTAAGTCTCTTACATATGGATTTATCATCTTACCACAGTGAAATAGATACGTTCATTCGGTGGTGTGACAAGAACGGTCTTGTTTTTAATGTTAAAAGACATAAGAAGTGTATCTGAACACAAGCCTGTGATTATTAAAGACAAGTGACATCTTACAGATACTTGGGGTTTATATAGACAGTGTTCTTTGTTGGACGACACATATTGATAGTCTGTGTACACGACTACAACACAGGCTCTATTGTTTAAGAAAGCTGAGACTGTATGGGGTGGGAAGCAATATCTTGCTTGTTTTTTACCGAGCTATGTTTAAAAGTTTCATTCACTATGGAATCACAGTCTGGGTTGGAAACAAATTAGCTCATATCCACAAAACAGCCTTAAAATCATAGTATGAGCCTATATAGACTTTATATGAACAGGTAGTTATGAGAAGGGCAATGAGTATCAGCATTGATCACGATCAATCTCTTTTTAGTGAATACCAGTCGCTGCCATTACACCAAAAAGGAGGACACTTTAGTGAGGCAAGAATAATTGCATAGGACTCTGGTGTACTAACAACTACAATACAATGTTGTCCATCATATCGATGGCATCATGATACAGTGATTATGAAATAACCTACTCTATTCATTGCCAGACAATTTGATCTTGATGTAGATCTGTGTGTAAAGAAGAGGCAAAAACGTGTTTGTTCACAGTATTTGTATTTATTCAAGACATGTCTGTTTCAAAAACTGACCACTGAGATGAACCTGTCTCGCAAAGTGCACAGTGCCTGAAAACATAACATTTCTGGACTTCTGGAAATAATAGAAATACATAAATAAACAAATAATCTGGCACAGTGCCTGAAAACATAACATTTCTGGACTTCTGGAAATAATAGAAATACATAAATAAACAAATAAACATAACATTTCTGGACTTCTGGAAATAATAGAAATACATAAATAAACAAATAAACATAACATTTCTGGACTTCTGGAAATAATAGAAATACATAAATAAACAAATAAATAATCTGGCACAGTGCCTGAAAACATAACATTTCTGGACTTCTGGAAATAATAGAAATACATAAATAACAGTGCCTGAAAACATAACATTTCTGGACTTCTAGAAATAATAGAAATACATAAATAAACAAATAATCTGACACAGTGCCTGAAAACATAACATTTCTGGACTTCTGGAAATAATAGAAATACATAAATAAACAAATAAACATAACATTTCTGGACTTCTAGAAATAATAGAAATACATAAATAAACAAATAAACATAACATTTCTGGACTTCTGGAAATAATAGAAATACATAAATAAACAAATAATCTGACACAGTGCCTGAAAACATAACATTTCTGGACTTCTGAAATAATAGAAATACATAAATAAACAAATAATCTGACACAGTGCCTGAAAACATAACATTTCTGGACTTCTAGAAATAATAGAAATACATAAATAAACAAATAATCTGACACAGTGCCTGAAAACATAACATTCCTGGACTTCTAGAAATAATAGAAATACATAAATAAACAAATAAACATAACATTTCTGGACTTCTGAAAATAATAGAAATACATAAATAAACAAATAATCTGACACAGTGCCTGAAAACATAACATTTCTGGACTTCTAGAAATAATAGAAATACATAAATAAACAAATAAACATAACATTTCTGGACTTCTGGAAATAATAGAAATACATAAATAAACAAATAATCTGACACAGTGCCTGAAAACATAACATTTCTGGACTTCTGGAAATAATAGAAATACAAAAATAAACAAATAATCTGGCACAGTGCCTGAAAACATAACATTTCTGGACTTCTAGAAATAATAGAAATACATAAATAAACTTAAACAAAACAACCCATGTCATTATACAAATTTGTGTCCTCATCATAACACAGTGAGATATGTGTGTGTGTGTAGTAGTACATATCTATTTAGTGTGTAAGTGTGTGTGTGTGTGTGTGTGTGTGTGTGTGTGTGTGTGTGTGTGTGTGTGTGTGTGTGTGTGTGTGTGTGTGTGTGTGTGTGAAATCTAACAGGTATACTGAGATTAACTTTATAAAAATTACAACGATGAAATAAAACTTGTCCAATGGGGACATTTTTGTATGAGGAAACCAGCTTATAAATCAGACTAAGTGATGTTTTGAAAATGTAAAATTGCAGAATGTCTCCTGTGATGGTTAGTTTAGATAGCAGTGTAAATAGAATATACAGTTTGTACAGTATAACACACACATTACGTATGGAAAGTTATAACACACATGGAAACCCAACATGTGTGTGTGTGTGTGTGTGTGTGTGTGTGTGTGTGTGTGTGTGTGTGTGTGTGAAATCTAAAGAGCAGCACTGGTGCTCACCTGAGATTAACTTTATAAATAATTACAATGAAATAATAATAAATAGTTCTTATATGAACAGCACTCTCTATCTCTGATATTTTTGAGATAATTTCATGTCAGTTCTAGAATGTTCCACTAGCTGGTGCTAGACATCACATTAACCATGTCCAGATTTGTTTGAGTCAGTGAGTTGTAAAAAATATTGTACACACACACACACACACACACGCACACACACACATGTTGGTTTTTATGGTTTACGGGGACTCTCCATAGGCGTAATGGTTTTTATACTGTACAAGCTGTATGTGCTATTGCCCTACACCTACCCTACACCTAAACTTAGCCCTCACAGGAGACGGTGCATTTCTACTTTCCCCCCAAAAAACTCACTCTGATTTATAAGCGTTTTAAATTATGGGGACACTGAAAATGTCCTCATAAATCACCTTCTCCTTGTAATACCTGTGTCATACCCATGTCATTATACAAATTTGTGTCCTCATAAACCACATAAACATGCACACACACACACACACACACACACACACACACACACACACACACACACACACACACACACACACACACTCTCACACACAAACAAACAAACAATTAAAAACAAGGACGGACGGACAGACGGACGCCAATGAAGTCTCATTCTAATTAAAAAATTGTTTTAATTAGAATTGAATCATCATTTTTTTTAATTATCAGCATAATTAAAGTAAACGAATCGCTTTGTAAGGATAAATCAGCAGAATATATCAGAGAAAGCCAAGCATTTCTGTGTGCATCTGTCTTTGGTCCTGGTTTCATGAGAAGAGCAGCTTGAACTTTCTGCTAAACACCTGCTTGTGTTCCATGCAGGACAGAGCTGATGCGGGCTTGGACCAAACTGAAGATCGATGAATGATCAGTTCATACCTTATCCTTACACACATCCAGCACTAAACGCACTAAAGGTTTCAGCGAGTGGTCTGTGTGTGCTGCTGCTGTGTAAAACAGAATAACGTCTATTCACTTCCACGTGGAGCAAACAAGCTTTCACCTCCGTTATGAGCCTCTGCTGAGGACAGATGTGACACGAGGCTGTCGGATGAAAAGGCCATGCAGTGATTTGTGCTGCATGTGGAGAAGATGAAGAAGCAAACACACTCTTCATCACAGACGAGAGGTGTGTGTGTGTGTGTGTGTGTGTGTGTGTGTGTGTGTGGTGTGTGAGTGAGTGAGTGAGTGTGTGTGAGTGTGTGTGTGATGTGTGTGTGTGTGTAAGTGAGTGTGTGTGTGTGTGTGTGTGTGTGTGTGAGTGTGTGTGTGTGTGTGTGTGTGTGTGTGTGTGTGAGTGTGTGTGAGTGTGTGTGTGTGTGTGTGTGTGTGTGTGTAGTGAGTGTGAGTGTGTGTGTGTGTGTGTGTGTGTGTGTGTGTGTGTGTGTGTGTGTGTGTGTGTGTGTGTGTGTGTGTGTGTGTGTGTGTGTGTGTGTGTGTGTGTGTGTGTGTGTGTGTGTGTGTGTGTGTGTGTGTGTGTGTGTGTGTGTGTGTGTGTGTGTGATGTGTGTGTGTGTGTGTGTGTGTGTGTGTGTGTGTGTGTGTGTGTGTGTGTGTGTGTGTGTGTGTGTGTGTGTGTGTGTGTGTGTGTGTGTGTGTGTGTGTGTGTGTGTGTGTGTGAGTGAGTGAGAGAGTGAGTGAGTGAGTGAGTGAGTGAGTGAGTGAGTGTGACACTGGAGCACAGAACCAGTCATAAGGATCCATTTTCATCTGAAAGCTGAATACATAATATTTCCATTGATGTATGGTTTGGACAATATTTGTAAATCTGGAATCTGAGGGTGCAAAAATTCTAAATATCGAGAAAAGCATCTGTAAAGTTGTTCAAATTGAGTTCTTAGCAATGCATATTACTAATCAAAAAGTTTTTATATATTTACGGTAGGAAATTTACAAAACATTTTCATGGAACATGATTTTAATATCCTAATGATTTTTGGCATTAACAAAAAATGTATAATTTTGGCTATTGCAACAAATATGCTGCTTATGACTGCTTTTGTGCTCCAGGGACACATAAATGCACTTGACAAGGAAAATGCCAGACGTTATTAGCACACGTATGTTTATGGAAACTCTTCAGTGCAAATCAGACAGACTACAAGAGCTGCTACATTAATTCATAAACTCTAGTGTTTGGTTTTGACACGTTGTGATATTTAAGCGAGCCGAGACCTGCCGGAGAGCTGCACAGAGATGAAATGAAGTACAATATGAAGGTTGACCTTCGTTGATGCAGGTTCATCTCAAATGCATGAACAGTCTCACTGACCTCACGTCTCTTTTATGTGTGTATATACGTTATATAGCCTCCAGGAACTCAGACTGTTGTGGTTCAATGTCACGTGCTTTGGCATTTTTGAAGGTTTCATTTTGACCTGTTTTCTAATGATTTTCACACCAAGCCCTGTGCATCTTAATGTTATGTTCATGCAGCAGCGGCTGAGAAACGATGTGTCCACGCTATAATGCTGAGATGCTGATCCTTTATAGCGGCTCACAATCAATTACAGGAACGAGTGTTTAAGAACAGAGAGATCTGTGTCTCGTGTTAAGTAGATATCTAACAAAACAGCACTAAACTAGTGGCTTCTACTTTATTTATTTATTTTAAAATCTTCCCGAGGGATGCAGACTTTTGGATAAAACATTGTTCAGATAAAAATGGCAATTTAAAATGCATTAATTTATTTATTAATTAATTCATTCATTTATGCTCCATGTTTGTGTAACGTGGTCAAACATTTTGAGATTGTATATCAATATAATAAAATATTATATATTTATACATAATATATAATATATATATAATAATTATTCTGTGTGTCTGTTTGTGTGTGTGAGTCTCTGTGTGTGTGTGTGTGTGTGTGTGTGTGTGTGTGTGTGTGTGTGTGTGTGTGTGTGTGTGTGTGTGTCTCTCTCTCTCTGTGTGTGTGTCTGTGTGTGTGTGTGTGTGTGTGTGTGTGTCTGTGTGTGCGCTATTTGTGTGTTTCGTGCGTGTGTGTGTGTGCGTGCATGTGTTTGTGTGTGCGTGCCTGTGCATGCGTGCATGTGTGTGTGTGTGTGTGTGTGTGTGTTTGTGTGTTTCTGTGTGTGTGTGTGTGTGTTTGTGTTGTGTGTGTGTGTGTGTGCATGTGTGTGTGTTGTGTGTGTGTGTGTGTGTGTGTGTGAAAGTGTGTGTGTGTGTGTGTGTGTGTGTGTGTGTGTGTGTGTGTGTGTGTGTGTGTGTGTGTGTGTGTGTGTGTGTGTGTGTCTCTGTGTGTGTGTGTGTGTGCGTGTGTGTGTGTGTGTGTGTGTCTCTGTGTGTGTGTGTGTGTGTGGTGTGTGTGTGTGTGTGTGTGTGTGTGTGTGTGTGTGTGTGTGTGTGTGTGTGTGTGTGTGTGTGTGTGTGTGTGTGTGTGTGTGTGTGTGTGTGTGTGTGTGTGTGTGTGTGTGTGTGTGTGTGTGTGTGTGTGTGTGTGTGTGTGTGTGTCTGCGTGTGCGTGTGTGTGTGTGTGCGTCAGTGTTTTGTGTCTGTTAGAAGTAACCCACTACACTGACAGAAATAATTTAGCGGAGAAATACATAAACGGGTTTTTTGAGCTGAATGTTCATAAGCCCGTGACCTTTAGGAAATGATGTCATGACCTCTTCAACAGAACACAGGGCAGTTTAACTCCGCAGACACTTGACCTTTCACATGACTGATAACTGTGTACAACACAATCCCACCTCAGCTCAAAGATCCCCGTCATTATGACAATAATGCTGCTCAGTTTCTGTGCAGAAGAGCAGGCGCTAAAGCATCCCAAGACACGCGTGCCGTACAGAACGAGTGCGTGCGCTTCTTTATGATCTCAGCGCTGACGTGCAGGTCGTTAGCTGGATATATGGCGTGTGCTTTAATAAAGAGGCAGAGTGGGATTGGCGTTAATTAAAACACGGCCGCACAGCCTCATTCATCCTACAGCCAGAACATTGATCAGACGCCAAACTCGGGCTGACACTGGGATTATATTTGTATTTTCATCTTTTTAAGTTTGAAAGATTATTTTAATTAGTTTTTCCGAATTCCGAATTTCACTTTTCATTCATTGTGCTACAATTAGAAATTTACGAGCAACTTCTGTCTGAAAATGTATTGCATTTTTTTAGTGTGAAAAACTGTTATATTTTGAAGTACGTTTAACAATAAAATACAGTATTTCTACTGTAAAATCACTGTTTTATATCAATGCATTACATGCAATTTCTAAGTGAAGTGTATTGGTATACAGACAGTATATTCTTAATATTGTGCTGTGCATTTTTTCTTATGATCTTTGAGAGATACTCCTGATGCAGTGTTTTCATCCTTCACCATCACCGATAAACCAGTGCCCTTGTGTTTCAGTCTTCATGCATCTCAACTCGATCCAGTTATGAGAGCAGTGGATGCGGTGCTACTGAACAGATTTAGTTTAGGTGTCTATGATCAAACATGTGTTGAATGAGAGTCTCTTTGGAGAAAAGCGTCTGTCGAATGCATAATCATTCATGTTTTTCTGCTCAATCCTTGGAACAGCTTGAGACAGGAGAAGGAGTATTGCAGAGTCTGGGTTTTCTTCAGTAATGGGCGTTTTATAATCAATAAACACATATGCACACTAGATTAATTTGTCTAATAATAACTGTGTTATGTGCAAAGGTGGATATAAACACATCAGAAGAACATCTTTAATTCATTCTGTGGTGGAAATGACTTTGGGAATTAATTTATGGAATAATGGAATAAAATGGCTCATATTTTTGCAGTGCTAAAACTTATATCCTAAACATACAAAACAGTTAAAAATGGTTTATCTTTTAATTAATTAGCCTAATTGATTTTTATGTTTAATACATTTTTTTGTATCGATTAACATTTTGAGTTTGGGATCAGAGTACCATGGTATAATCAATGCATACAAAATTCATAAATAATTGAAAACATTTGACACAATTAAAATTTAATTTTCTATTTTTTCAACAACAACAAAAATAGTGGGGAAAAAAAAACTTTGTAAAATGTTTGCTAGAGTTTCAATGTGATCCTCATATGAGAGAGAGAGAGAGAGAGAGAGAGAGAGAGAGAGAGAGAGAGAGGCGAGAGAGAGAGAGAGAGAGAGAGAGAGAGAGAGAGAGAGAGAGAGAGAGAGAGAGAGAGAGAGAGAGAGAGAGAGAGAGAGAGAGAGAGAGAGAGAGAGAGAGAGAGAGAGAGAGAGAGAGAGAGAGAGAGAGAGAGAGAGAGAGAGAGAGAGAACATCAGTGCCTTGGACACAAAAGTTGATTTCAAAAGACGTCACTGCTTGTTGACCGGAAGGTTCAAGGTTCTTTATTATTTGTCACATACACAATCATACAGGGTATAATCAGTAGTGAAATGGAATCATTTAGTTTAGTGAAAAACAACATGTTAGTGCTTTTATGACACTCGTGAGAGACATTAATATGTAAATGCAATTTCTCCACAACAGACTCAGACACGAGCTGTGCAGATGAGCTCATGACCTCATCGTATCAGGACCGCGGACCGAAGCTCTTTCTCTTCGAGTGGCTCTCAGAACAGGGTTATGCAAACGTTCAGGTCATGTGAAGCCCAGTCTCTAATGCTGGTGCTGATGGCTGTATGTGAGCAGTACAGCTGGATAATGGGATAATGCAGTGCACCGGGACGCTGTGATTGAATCATGTTTATCAGTGCATCAATGTGGGCCAGTCTCTAACCTAGTAAACACAGACATAATCAGATCCAGTGCCAGAGTCTGTTCGCTTTGCTCACGGATGACATGGACACGTGTGTGTGTGTGTGTGTGTGTGTGTGTGTGTGTGTGTGTGTGTGTGTGTGTGTGTGTGTGTGTGTGCGTGCGTGCGTGCGTGCGTGCGTGCGTGTGTGTGTGTGTGATCTGTCAGACCTCGTCTCAGTCTGAGCGTAAACCATGAAGACAGTCATTCATCTGTTTGGAACAGCATACTATCATAAGATCATATACTGCTGCTGTATATAGTGTGCAGATTGCACTGTATGATATCCAGATATCTAGTTCTTTACTCTTTATTTATCATACAGCCAGATTATCTGATTACACACACACACACACACACACACACACACACACACACACACACACACACACACACACACACACACACACACACACACACACACACACACACACACACACACACACACACACACACACACACACACACACACACACACACACACACACACACTCTCTCTCTCACACACACACACACACACACACACACATCTCTCTCTCTCTCTCTCTCTCTCTCTCTCTCTCTCTCTCTCTACACACACAAGAGTATAAGTTTGGACGAAACTTCTAGACTTCAGTTTTTTGTAAAACAATATAGGCTATATACACTTAGAAAATGTAGCAAAATTACACTGTAAAAAAGTAGCATTTGTATTGCTTGAGGGGTGACACTTGCTGAATTAAACACACGATCCTGTTTGAAACATCAGTTATAGCTGCACTGTGTCACTCACCGTTCCTTCAGAATAGCATACAGTGTGCATTAAACACGGCACAGCAGCGTGTTCTTCTGTCCTGACCAGCAGCGGCTCCAGCGATCCGTCAGCGCTACAGCTAATGTAGTTTATGAGGCCTGGAGCGGCCCGTCAGACCACAACCTGCACAGACCAGGATTAAACCAATTAGCTAAGAGCACAGACCTGGCTTAAATCAGAGCTCAGTCAGGACTTACAGAACAGGACAGAGACATCAACGAAGGACAGAACCAGCTCAACACCAGCAGCTTATAAAACATAAAACAATACGCTTTTGTGTTTCATATTTGGTATCATATTTGGTGCATCAGGCTTGTAGGGCTGATATAGATAAAATACTGATAAAAACAGCTTAATTGTATTCACAGACTTAAACTATGCAATTTGTTGCAGATGCTGATATTTCTATGATGAAATTGTGATGTTTGTAATGCAAATAAATGAGATCTTTATTACACTAGCAGATGCTGACGAAAAAAATGATGTAAATATCAGTCATCGCTCTATATATCCAAAAATATGTCTTAGTAAGATGAGATGTGAATGATCCAAACATATAATGCAATGCTGATTGAGAGATAAACGCTCCTCAGAAGATCAGATTTGAGACTAAAACATGATTGATGGAGAATCAAGTAAAGCTGAGCTGCTTCAGAAAGTGTTCATCTGGAGATATGACTGCAGTTATTCTGACGCTTACGTGATTAAAACCAGTGAGATTTGACAGCAGAAAGACATGGATGTGTGTACATTACACTAAACAAGCTTTTACTGGATAAAACTATCAGAAGACATGTGTGAGATTGTGTGAAATAAGTTTAACAGCAAAGTTTGGTCATTTGATCTCTGACTCTTCTTTCTGGTCTCTTTTGCTCTTGCTCTTGTTCTCGTTTGTCCACACACACACACACGCACGCACACACACACACGCACGCACGCACGCACGCACACACACACACACACACACACACACACACACACACACACACACTAAAGGATAAAACTATCAGAAGACAAGATTGTGTGAAATAAGTTTAACAGCAAAGTTTGGTCATTTGATCTCTGACTCTTCTTTCTGGTCTCTTTTGCTCTCGCTCTTGTTCTCGTTTGTCACACAAACACACACACACACACACACACACAACACACTAACACACACACAGACACACACACACACACAGACACAGACACAGACACAGACACAGACACACACACACACACACACACACACACACACACACACACACGCACTCGCACACACACACACACACACACACACACACACACACAACACACACAGAGACACAGACACAGACACAGACACACACACACACACACACACACACACACACACACACACGCACACACACACGCACACACACACACACACACACAGACACAGACACACACACACACACACACACACAGACACAGACACACACACAGACACAGACACACACACACACACACACACACGCGCACACACACACACACACACACACACACACAGACACAGACACAGTAATACAGCACAGTACACACACACACAGACACAGACACAGACACACAGACACACACAGACACAGACACACACACACACACACACACACACACACACACACACACACACACACACACACACACACACACACACACACACACACACACACACACACACACACACACACACACACACACACCCGTGTGTTGCTTTGAGTCTCTCTAGAGACGGCTGGACTCTGATGAAGAAGTGGTGTGTCTTTCAGAAACAGGAGCTTTACGCTGAGAGCATCTGACCAGCAAATGACCCGTAACTCGTTCAAAGCATCTGTGTTAAATCACATTATACTCTAAAATAGGGGTCAATTACGGTAAACAGGTTTCTGTGGCTCACTTACACACTTTCTGCTTAATGTTTTTCTCTACAAGTATTCCTGAAAGGATTTATGGAAAGATGAAAATTCAGTCCAAACCTCTATGCTGTTATTCGCTTTTTGGGAAACACAAAGTATTTCTCTGAACATACAATTGCAGCTCATTACTAGTACTGAGTGATTTCAGTCTCCAAAAATGTCTGATAAACACACACACACACACACACACACACACACAAAACACCATTGAAGCAACGAAAAGACTGAAATGATTTACTGATACACCTGCAGTTACTGCATATTTGCTGTCAATGATGATACGTTAGAAGTTTCTGTAATAGCAATAGAGTGTGAAATTATTGCTGTTGCTATGTATTTACAAAAACGAAATTTTAGTAATTATACTTCCCTTTTGATACTTCACTTGTACTGCATCTTTTATTTAAGCCGCATATGGGGAAAACTCCCTTTTCTCCTATAACTGAAGCCCTCCGTTTGAGCCACTACAATCTGTCGACCTACCATCCCTGTCACTAAAGACCACCCTGCAACTACCCCTAGCATCGATAAAGCGGATGGGTGAAATACAGGCGCTCTCTGTCAGCCCCACCTGCCTTCAATTTGGGCCTAACGACTCCAAGGTCGCCCTGAAGCCAAGGCATGGTTATGTACCAAAGGTGCTCTCGACTCCGTTCAGAGTACAGGTCATTTCGCTCTCTGCGCTTCCTCCCTCAGACGAGGACCAGGAGCTGAATTTACTCTGTGCCATTAGGGCACTGAAAATCTAGCGTTCCGCCCTCTTTACGCAGTCAGACCAGCTCTTCGTTTGCTTCGGTAACCGAACCAAAGAGCATCCGGTCACGAAGCAGAGACCTTCAAGCTGGATAGTTGACACTATTACGCTAGCTTACTCTTCTTTGGGCCTGCATTGCCCCATTGGAGTACGAGCACACTTCACAAGAGGCGATGCCTCGTCGTGGGCGTTGTCTAGCAGAGTGTCCATCACAGAAATATGTGCGGTGGCTGGCTGGACCTCGCCGTCCACATTGGCTAGGTTTAATAACCTGGAAGTCCCTGCCTTACAGGCACGTGTCCTTTCTGCTTGAGGTGGGACCAGCACTGAGCAAAGTTCGGCCGTGGCACTTCTGACTTTACCATTGGCTTACTTGTGCGAGCTCCCCAGGGTGCCGAGGCAGTTTATGTCCCCCTCGGGACGATGACCCGGGCCAGGTGTGGCCTTCATGAGCTCAGCCTGCATCCTTGAGGGCTTCTACTACTTGTCCCTGGGGCCCTTCAGTGCCCATGGCAAGTTAGATACAGTCCCCCTCCCACCGTAGCATGGCGTGGTTGTACTGGTTCTCCATATGCGTCTTAAATAAAAGACGCACTACTCATTTCCATATCTCAAGGAACCGAGATTATGATAGTAACCAAACACATTTTGTATGTTAATGTGATTTCTGAGGCTAGCATTGAAAGTAATAATGAAACTAGAAATTTGCTTAACTGTAAACATTATATAATCAGTAACTCACAGCATGTTTTCACATTACTTTAACTCATCAAAATAAGTTGAGCAATGTCAGCTTTTTTTATAAGTTATATGAAATTCAACTTTTTTGAAGTGGGTTTAATGTATTTTAAGTTGAAACAACTTGTACAGGTAAGTTGGTTATGCTTGCAAAAAATGTAATAAAGCAGCAACTGAAGTGATCTGTTAAGGTAATGTTTTACAGTGTTTTCATAAAGTACTGTTTTGCTGACATCATCTCTGTGCAGTTTGCTTCTAGCTGGAAGAAAATAAATGTAAAGGAGTTTTGAGATGAAAGCTGTTTCTCTCTGTGAGTTTTCACAGGTACAGTAATGAGAAGCGGAGGAACATATGGTGAGAGGACGAGTGTTTCGCAGCTAGTCATCAGAGTCTGAGAGCGCTGGACCGATCCAATCTCACAGACAGCAGTCAGTCCACAACACACACACACACACACACACACACACACACACACACACACACACACACACACACACACACACACACACACACACACACACACACACACACACACACACACACACACACACACACACACACACACACACAAAGGCACACACACACACACACACACACACACACACACACACACACACACACACACACACACACACACACACACACACACAAGGCGCGGACACACACACACACACACACACACACACACACACACACACACACACACACACACACATGTACACAGCTTTGATCACATAAATAAATTACACTTTAACACATATTCACATAGAAAATAGTTATTTTAATTTGTAATACTTTTTTTACAGCATTTTTGCTCAAATGAATGCAGATTTGATGAGCAGAAGAGACTTCTTTCAGAAACGATAAAAAAAGCAAAATTGACAACGTTTAAAAATAAAAATCTAATTGCTATTTCAATTCCCATCAGATAATACAAATGTCCTTTTTTATTTGACCTACTAAACATTCAGTATGTTTTCAGTAATATGTCTATACAATATAATTGATAAATATTTTACTAAATTTCAGTCATGACAACTCTCTGAAAAGTTTAGCATGGTGATGGATATGACAATGTTAATGTATTTGGTCTTGGTGGAATAGATCTGCTGAATTGCTGCTGCTGTTGGTTATTGCTGCAGTTGTATATTATTGCTGCTGCTGCTGCAAGCAAGTACAGGAGCTTGCTACTGCCAACGCATATGGTGATACGGTGCCATGAGTATTTAAGACATACTGCTGCTGCACAATAGCATGAGAAATCACCTGTAGCAGATCTATACAGGTGGAGCTGGGGAAGGTGGAGGGCTTCAGAGATACCCTGAATATAAATATAAATGCAAGGCGATAAGCTCATTGGCTGCATGTCCAGCATGAACCAATCAGCTTGTGCCAGGTCGATTAACTCTCTGATTAACATCGGTTACGTTAACAACCCGTCAGCTTGCGCCATCTAGAGTTTCATGGCTGAACTATTTATTATAAACAATACAGGATAATTGATGTAAAATGTTTTCTAGTTTTTAAACATTTCTCTCACTCACTTTAAGCAGATCCAATCAACAGCAGGAGAATGGCTTCTACATTTAATACATGTTCTGGAGATTAAAATGAATGACTTGAAACATAAAGGTATTCATTGATTGATTGAGGACACACTGATGAGACAGACGTGAATCACACAGATGATCAGTTAAGAGCTGTTTAGCACTGTACTAATGGACAGATCGCTTAAGGATAGACACATTTTAAGACTGGACAGCGTCCAGGAGTCAAGCAAACAGGTAATTCAGCTCAAGATTGGCAAGACAAAGCAGTCCGAGTGACGAGAAACGTCAAAGCGAGTCAGACTGGAGTGAAGGACATGACCTGAGTGACTCTGCTTTATTACATCTACTAATGAGATCAATAAGTTAAAAACAAGTCTAGAGCAAGACATGAAACGTGCAGCATGCATTAACCTCTCCGCTGTATTCTATGGCTTTATGCACCGAGGACAGATCCTCATCAGTAAGACACCACAAAGCTCAGTTCGTGCATTACGTCTAGTGAAGGATTTCGACTAGGTTCCGTGTTTGCATGCAGTTTGATAAATATAAGGAGTTGCAGATTTACCCTTATGAAAAGTTTATTCCACTATGCTATTAGTATATGTCTTTTAAGCTAAAAATAGTAGTGTTCTTTTATTCAACTTTTTATGTACTTCACAGAAATATACTTAAGTATACTTGACTTATACTTAGAAAGAGTCTAAATATATTTGAGCGTGTGCTCCTAGAATCCATGTTTTCATTGTTAAACGGTAGGAGGCGCTAGAACACATCTTCTGTACAGAATTTACAAAAAAACACAAGTGAAGAAGAAACCGAAACAACAGATGTTTCTAAATTAGTAGAATAATCTTGTTTAGTCTTTGAATTAAGACCAGTTTTCTTGCCCCATTGGCAGATATTTTTACTTGTTAATAGTCAGAAATTATTAAATTCTCATGAGAAGGATGCAATAATAGAATTTACAAAGTTGGACAGCGAAATGCTCATTGGGTCATCACGGTCCGAAAAAACAAACAAAAAACAGCTGGAGATGAAAAGACAAACTCGAACTGCAAAAGAATTAAGAATTAAGCATCAGGACTCCTTCCTAGAGTCTCCAGAAGTGCAATGTGTCTGGTTCTCAGAGACTTGGGTAAAGAATCCTACAAAAAAAACCTCACTTAATAAGAATCACAAGCTGAAGTGTTGTCAAATACACATAGACTGATTTTTATAAGCTTTATAGACAGATAAATTGAGAGCAACAGCATCACATCTCTTGTACTGTTCACTGATTGAAGATTTATCTTCCAGAATATTTGGGATTCATTTTTAGTCAATTTCTATCCTGGAAATTCTGTCTTGCAGAGTTTGACAAAAATGAGCTGCCAGATTCTGGAAGATAACTTCTTCACAATTATTAGTAGTTATTAAGATTTATGTTGTTTGGAATTGGGAAAATGTGTCCCTGGAGCACAAAAGCAGTCATAAGCAGCACTGGTATATTTCTAGCAATAGCCAATTATAGTTAATTATAGTGAATTGTATGGATCAAAATTATATAAAAAAATATATGCCAAAATGTATTAGGATAATAGATAAAAGAGAAGATACTGCACAATATGGTATTTCATACAGCCCCCCTAGTTTCAGGCATCATAGTACACTCTACACCATGTTATACAAATATCTGCGAACTGCGAACTGCAGTTTATCCTCAGCAGCAAATGTAACCCCCCCCCCCCGGGTCCGCACCATCACACCGAGCGGGTCTCGAACCCAGGACGCGGGCGCTCTACCAAGGAGGCTAAAGGCTACATCCTCTAACATCAGTCACTAGAGCACCTCGTTTTGAGGTCAGGGGAGTGAGGTTTACACACAGCCCTTACTGGCATACATCCGTTACACACACAGTAACTGCTTAATATAATTTAAAACCAACCTCTCAAAAACCTTTATCAACTGAGCCATTAAAGCTATTGGTCTATACTGTGAGAACTCAGTAGGATTAGTTTTCTTAGGGACTGGTACTACACATGATGTCTTCCATAAAACAGGTACCCTTTCTAAGCGCAAACTCAAATTAAAAATATAGTGAATTACCCAACATATTTGATCAGCACAGGTTTTAAGATCTCCAGCACTAATACCATCAGGGCCTGCAGATTTCTTCTTTCCATCATCATATTCCATGAAGATATTTAGTAAATTTCCTACTGTAAATATATCAAAACTTAATTTTTTATTAGTAATATGCATTGCTAAGAACTTAATTTGAACAACTTTAAAGGTGATTTTCTCAAATGTTTAATTTTTTTGCACCCTCAGATTCCAGATTTTCAAATAATTGTATCTCAGCCAAATATTGTCAAACCATAACAAACCATATATCAATGGAAAGCTGTATAAATCTAAATTTTAGAAACTGAGACTTAAGACTAGTTTTGTGCTCCAGAGACACAAATGTATAATATCAACTTGCATAATAATTATGCAAGCACTGTTCGTTATGTGATTAAATTACAATTGCATACTTCAGTCTTATATATAATGTGCTTTCATTGTGCCGAAATATCAGCCACTGCTATTCTATTGGACTCTATTACAGTAAAGCATTTGAGCTTCAGAAAACATTTTAAAGCACTTAAAATATGGTTTATGTTTTGAGATGAACATTATACACATTCAAGGTGATTATTGATTGTCTCTGTTTAACGCGACTCAAGGACAAGTATTCCTTGTGTCAGTGATTTTTTGATTGGCTCTTAAACTCACTTCTAGATCACGCTGAATGTTTTCTGTTGTTCTGAAGGCTCCGTTCTGTCCTCGGGCCGCAGTAAAACTGCACTCGCAGCACTAACCGCCTCATATAGTGAATGTGTCACCATTTCCACAGAGATAAGTGCTCTCCATCAATGCAGAAGACTTGTTAAACTTTTACTGGTTGCATTATAAATTCTAATAGCCTGATGTGAGGCTCGTGTTCATTATGAACATAAAACACTGCTGCGTTCGCCTTCACACACACACACACACACACACACACACACACACACACACACACACACGTACGAGATTAAAGAAAAGAGTCCAACACCATGCTATAAAGAGCACACTCGCACCCTAAAGAGAGCAGCCCGGAAAATGGAGCAGATCTGGAAGAAACCAAAACTGGAGGTATTTCATACTGCTTGGCACGAAAGTACCCTATCCTACTGAAAAGCATTAAACACTACTAGATCTGATTACTTTTCGTCTCTTTTACAAGATATCAAACATGTATTTATTCAATACAGTGGCAAAAAGTAATTTTATTCAATACAGTGGCAAAGTTAACAAAAAAATAAAGCATCAACAGGTGTTGACATTTCCCAACAGCACAGCAGTAATGACTTTATGAACTATTTTACTTCTAAAATCGATACTATTAGAGATCAAATTGTAACCATGCAGTCGTCAGCTACAGTATCACATCAAAATGTGCACTGTAGATCCCCTGAGGAACAATTCCACTCATTCTCTACTATAGGAGAGGAAGAATTGTACAAACTTGTTAAATCAGCTAAACCAACATGTATGTTAGACCCTATTCATCTAAACTACTAAAAGAGGTGCTTCCAGGTGTCCTAGATCTGCTTTTGGCTATTATTAATTCATCATTGGCATTAGGATATGTCCCCAAAACCTTTAAGTTGGCTGTTGTTAAGCCTCTCATTAAAATACACAACTTGACCCCAAAAATCTAGTTAACAACAGACCGATCTCGAATTTCCCTTTTCTGTCAAAGATACTAGAAAATGTCGTATCCACGCAATTATATTCCTTCTTAGAGAAAAATTATTTCTGTCAAGATTTCTAGTCAGGATTTAGACCATCTCATAGTATTGAGACTGCTCTCATTAGTGACAAATTACCTGCTCTTATCATCCGATCGTGGTTGTATCTCTCTATTAGCTCTACTATCAATCACAACATTCTTTTGAATAGACTAGAAAACTTTGTTGGCATTAGTGGAAGTGCATTGGTTCAAATCGTACTTATCTGACCGCCATCAATTCGTAGCAGTGAATGAAGAGGTATCATATCGATCACAAGTACAGTATGGAGTACCTCAAGGCTCAGTACTAAGGCCATTACTTTTCACGCTTTACATGCTATCCTTGGGAAAAATAATCAGGAAACACACGGTTAATGACAAGTAATTGCTTACTACTAAATTCGGAAAAAACAAGTGTTAATTATCGGACCTAAAACCCCCACAAATAATAACCTAGAACACTGTCTAACACTTGATGGCTGCTCTGTCGATTCTTCATGTACTTGTACATTGTAAGAATATTGACAACAATGCTAATATTAGTCTGTTTCTTTCTTATTCCGAGATCACTGTAGCCACCCGATCCGGTCCTTATCCAGCCCAGATGGTCACTGCTGTCACCAGATCCAGTTTGTACCCAGATCAGATGATCACTGCAGTCACCAGATCCAGTCCGTATCCAGATCAGATGATCACTGCAGTCACCAGATCCAGTCCGTATCCAGATCAGATGATCACTGCAGTCACCAGATCCAGTCCGTATCCAGATCAGATGATCACTGCTGTCACCAGATCCAGTTTGTACCCAGATCAGATGATCACTGCAGTCACCAGATCCATATCCAGATCAGATGATCACTGCAGTCACCAGATCCAGTCCGTATCCAGATCAGATGATCACTGCAGTCACCAGATCCAGTCCGTATCCAGATCAGATGATCACTGCAGTCAACAGATCCATATCCAGATCAGATGATCACTGCAGTCACCAGATCCAGTCCGTATCCAGATCAGATGATCACTGCAGTCACCAGATCAGTCATATCCAGATCAGATGATCACTGCAGTCACCAGATCTAGTCCGTATCCAGATCAGATGATCACTGCAGTCACCAGATCCAGTCCGTATCCAGATCAGATGATCACTGCAGTCACCAGATCCAGTCCGTATCCAGATCAGATGATCACTGCAGTCACCAGATCCAGTCCGTATCCAGATCAGATGATCACTGCAGTCACCAGATCCAGTCCGTATCCAGATCAGATGATCACTGCAGTCACCAGATCCAGTCCGTATCCAGATCAGATGATCACTGCAGCTGCCCAGATCCAGTCCGTATCCAGATCAGATGATCACCGCAGTCACCAGATCCAGTCCGTATCCAGATCAGATGATCACTGCAGTCACCAGATCCAGTCCGTATCCAGATCAGATGATCACTGCAGTCACCAGATCCAGTCCGTATCCAGATCAGATGATCACTGCAGTCACCAGATCCAGTCCGTATCCAGATCAGATGATCACTGCAGTCACCAGATCCAGTCCGTATCCAGATCAGATGATCACTGCAGTCACCAGATCCAGTCCGTATCCAGATCAGATGATCACTGCAGTCACCAGATCCAGTCCGTATCCAGATCAGATGATCACTGCAGTCACCAGATCCAGTCCGTATCCAGATCAGATGATCACTGCAGTCACCAGATCCAGTCCGTATCCAGATCAGATGATCACTGCAGTCAACAGATCCGTATCCAGATCAGATGATCACTGCAAAGTTGGAAACACCGAGCAGACGCTGTAAAATACTCTGAAGTCTTACAAAACATCCTTAAAGACGGACGATTTGATCATTATGGGGAATTTACAGACAAGATTTGGTCGATAAAGCATCATTTGATTTAGAACAAAATGAACTAGAAACAGAAACAAATGCTTGTTTAATCTTAAAGGAACAGCTCACTCAAAAATCTGTTTTTGCATCGTTCTTATATCTTTCTCAAACCTGTATGACTTTCTTTCTTCTAGAAATTACAGTTAAGATATTTGGAGAATGTATTTTTTGTGCATGTTATGACATTTGCTCATCTAAATGTATTTAGGTGTGTATTTTAGCGCTGAGAACGTGATTGGCTCAGTATGATACAGCTAAAGCTGTCAGTAAACCTGTAGCAATGAAGATATCAAACAGAATCTGGCCTGGTAATGTAAGACAGACTCTCGTTAATGATTTGTATCATATAACATAAATATCACATAATATAATATGTTCTAATGGGACTGTGCCTGTAATTATACTTATACTGCATCAAATGGGGCTGATAAATTATGTATTTTGTCACAAACACATAAATAGAGCATTAAAATATTAAAATAAAATATGCAAAAATAATTAATATTTTTATGAAATATCATATTACAGAAAAAATAAACAAAACATTTAATATGCAGTTTTATCATGCAATTATATCAAATATTAAAATGATAATGCAATTACAATTACAATGATAGAAAGCAAATATGCAACATTTATGCACATGATTCAATTATTTCAAATGAGAATATGTTGTGAAATTGATTGTATTTCTCGGTAAATGAATCCGTCATTAAGCGTTTGGAGTCTGCTCTTCATGAGCGCTGCAGTGAGTTTCAGCAGCAATCTTTAAAACCCGTAAAAGGCCTAATGATCCATCATCTCAGATGCAGATGAGAGCTTGAATCATGATCAGACAGCTGAGAAGAGAGAGTAAATGAATTCAATAATAGAGGAGAGAGTGCTGGACGTGGAGAAATATGAAGTGCACTTCAGAGAGAGTTATTAAGAGACTAACCTCACTTCATTTACTTTGTGTCTCTGGAACAGGTTATGCATTAAATGCACTTTCTGTTCACTAGACACAAACACTTCATATATATATATATATATAAGCATGAATTAGGATCTGGTCATGGAGAACTTGTCAAATTTGGTGGCTCTTAGAAGTAATAAATAAAAGCATGCATGTGAAAATCGTTCCATATATGCAGCTTGAGGGTTAATAAAGTGTTTAAAAGTACAATCTATGCACTTTTCTATGACAGTGTTGAGTATCAAAGGCAAGACTTCATTAACTCTCTTCGTTATTTACACAATGACACAAAAAATGAACAGGATACATAACAAGATGGAGATAAAGAGCTAAAACGAGCCATTTGTCAAATCGAACTGAAGTCAATATTGATCATTTTAATCAATACAATACTGATTTCTGTTATTTATCACACAGAATCAAATGTTTTAAAGTGGGTTATCTAAATAAAACCCTAAACAATTCATCAAATCTATATCTTTAAGCGAAATTAAGGACACGCATTAATTTACAGATGAAACAATAATTCTCAACAAGTTTAATTTGAAGCATTTTGATTAGAGAAGGGAAAAAAATTATGACACGTGCACAATTTTCACTCAGAAATTGATAGTATGTTTCATAAATAATTACAACGAAACAAGTAACATTGAGCCGAATGTGAAATTTTGAAGTCAAAAGACGTAAAAATGTAAAATACTTAAAAAAATTATCTCATGTTTCTTAATAAACTTGTCATTTTGGGGATTTTTTTTAAACCCCTCAAATGGAAATCTCCTTTAAATGTGATATTGTGATGAAAGCAAACCAACCAATATGATTTCCATCTTTAAAAAGTGTAAATGTAATAATCCAGCTATAAATGAAAGCCAGTTAAAGACGTGGAGGGATGTTTGGGACGGACAAGGTGCTCATAAATGAAATAAATCATTAACGAGCTTGCAGGCATTACCTCTTTCCTTCTCAAATACATGTCCATGCATTAATTGATCAGCAGCTGGATGATTATCACTGCTGCTGTACATCCATTACTGCAATCACACGCAGTATGCACATTGATCACATAAGGTTCATAAACACACAGTGCAGTCACATGGATTTTCCCGCTCAGGCTTTAATCAATATCTGTGTATTTGCTGCTGTCTCTGCTATAGGAGCCAAGCACTCGAGGTAATGAACTGCCCGTTTGATATATATCTCGCTCTGAAAGTCCACACGGCCACAGCTCTGCTACAGCAGCAGTTCTCTGATTACTCGTGCACATGGTTTTCTTACACAAACTCATTTTATGAGGTCTTTAATTTAGTTTTTGTGGCTTTTAGTCTACATCTGGTTAGCATTCAGGTCATGCACATGCTCATGCACTCCTAAAGGTTGGCTAAATTAAGCAAATATAAATATGAAACAAATTTTTAACATAGCAGCACATACGAGGTGACTAAAGCTGTAATTCATCGACTGGCCGCTAGAGGCAGGCTCCAAAGGGGAGTCAATCCCATAGACCCCCCACCCCCCATGTTAAAATGCCCAACTCTACAGCAGAACAAAGTATGTTTACAGTCTGGTACAAAAAGTGTTTATTGTCTATATAGTTAATTTTTCCCTTCGTGATAACTGTGACGGGGGTGAATTTTTTTATTACTCATCCGTTTAAATTATATTAAACCTTAAATTTCTGCATATTTAAGGGCGTCATCACGGACACTACGTCCATTTTTTTACAGTCTATGGCAAAAACGCAGAAAATCGAACCTGATCCCAATTGTTTTTTTTGACAGGCGGAAGTTTCGGAGGCAGTGTGCAATGACCTTAAAACAGGATTAGGCCATAGTTCAATTAGGACATTTAAGTAATTTTTATAAACGTGCCTTAGAAAAAAACATTAATGGTGTGCATTTTGAGACAAAACAAAGGCACTGATATATTTTAAGATCAGTCGGTGCAAGTTTCTTTCAGTTACAGCTCAGACTTAGATTTTAGTCTGGGATTAGGTTTAAGCCTAGTCTGTGAAACCGGGGGTAAAAATATTTATGATTTTTGTCCAATCAAATGCTCTTTAATGGCATATTCCTCCCCCTAAACCAACTCCAAATGACAAGTGAATCAGTGTTCTTGTCTCTGGCGTAACTAAAGCCTATTGATGAGCTTTTCAGATCTGTAAGTCCAGAATACATCAGTACAGGACGGGAAATCATCTAAAATGAGCAAAACGAGGGAAATGTTGACAGTACTGTACACTCTTAATGACACATAACGGTTATAAAAGTGGATTTTTACAATGATGCCAGGCATTGAAGAACCATTTTGGGTTCCCAAAAGAACCTTTCAGTGAAAAGAATCATGTTTTTGTTGACGTGAATACATTTTAATAAGCTGAAGAACTATGTTCATGATTTTAGTGCCATGTAAACATTTCATAGATGTTACAGGTATTTCATGGAACCACCGATGGCAATAAAGAAGCTTTATTTTTTACAAAAGTTATTTGTGCACATTATAATATTTTGAACTATGAAATATAACTCATCTATTTAAGTGGTCAAGTTTTTAACAAATGAGATGTTAAGTTAAATTAATTAAAATAAAATGGCTGAGAAAGACTTTTATTTTTTTTACAGTGAACTATTAAAAACACAGAGTAATTGATTCGTTTTTCAAGGCTTACATTTCCATCCATTTATACAGAAAAATGTGAACAAAATCTGCACTTTTCTATGTATGTATGTATGTATGTATGTATGTATGTATTTATTTATGTATGTATGTATGTATGTATGTATGTATGTATGTATGTATGTATGTATGTATGTATGTATGTATGTATGTATGTATGTATTTATTTATTTATTTATTTATTTATTTATTTATTATTTATGTATTTATGTATGTATGTATGTATGTATGTATTTATTTATTTATTTATTTATTTATGTAAGTATTTATTTATTTATTTATTTATGTATCTATGTATGTATGTATTTATTTATTTATTTATTCATTTATTTTGTATTTATGTATGTATTTATTTATTTATGTATTTATGTATCTATGTATGTATGTATGTATTTATTTATATATATATTTATTTATGTAAGTATTTATTTATTTATTTATGTATTTATTTATGTATCTATGTATGTATGTATTTATTTATTTGTATTTATTTATATATTTATATATTTATATATGTATGTATACGTATGTATATGTATTTATGTATGTATGTATGTATGTATGTATGTATGTATGTATGTATGTATGTATGTATGTATGTATTTATTTATTTATTTATTTATTTATTTATTTATGTATTTATTTATTTTGTATTTATGTATTTATTTATTTATGTATCTATGTATGTATGTATGTATGTATTTATTTATTTATTTATTTATGTATCTATGTATGTATGTATTTATTTATTTTGTATTTATGTATTTATTTATGTATTTATGTATGTATGTATGTATGTATGTATGTATGTATCTATTTATTTATTTATGTATCTATGTATGTATGTTATTTATTTTTGTATTTATGTATTTATGTATGTTATTTATTTATTTATGTAATTTTGTATTTATGTATGTATTTATTCATTTATGTATTTATTTTATTTATTTATGTGTTTTTGTATTTATGTATGTATTTATTTATGTATTTTTGTATTTATGTATGTATTTATTTATTTATTTTGTATTTATGTATTTTTGTATTTATGTATGTATTTTTTATTTATTTACTATTTATGTATTTTTGTATTTATGTATGTATTTATTTATTTATTTTGTATTTATGTATTTGTGTATTTTTGTATGTATTTATTTATGTATGTATTTATTTATTTATTTATGTATTTATTTATTTATTTATTTTCAAATATACTGTATGTTTTTTTAAATAAACAGGTTCCATGGGCAAAGAAGGTCAACTGAGTGATGAACTCGCCCTAAAACAAAGTGAGTTCATCGCTGGTGTTTAGAGGAACAGAAGCGCTGTGATCTTCAGCATCTCTCTGTGGCGATGTGGACACACTTTCACAGGTCTGTTCTGAACGCTCAGTCCTGCTGAGAAACCTCCACTCACGCGTCTGTGCTTCATCTCTGCCAGACGTAAGAGAGAAACGAGACTCGTGTGAAGCAGGAAAGTGACAGACTGTAGTTTTCCTGGCAATCGTCCAATAGCACTCTATAACAGCAATGCATTTCACATTTCCCACACTTCTCCGCGTTAACAAAACGTTTCATCTCTACACTTCACATGCATTTTTAAAACATGTCACACCTGAATCACATTCAGAGAAGTATATTCAGGGGCGGATTTAGTGAATTGGGGGCCCCAGGCAAATATAAGAATAGGGCCCTATATATTTCCACACATTTACCAGATCAACCTTGAGGTTGCTTTCTTAACGTAATGCTTGCTGCTGCACAATGGTGCTCCATAGTTGAGTCCAATATTTCTACATTTTTCATGTACATGATATAGTGGAATTCTTTCATTTACATTTATTCATTTAGCAGACACTTTTATTCTTTCATGATTCAATAATCGCAACTTAATCTCACATTTGTATCTGTTCTAAATGTACCTTAACCCTCTATGAATTTGGATGGTACACAATAAAAAATTATTTGGGAGCATTTTATTGAATTATTTTATTTTTGACTACCCCCATCCCAAAATATGTTTCGTTGCACAACAATGGTAGAGAATTACAGAGAAAATTCTCCATTCACATATCATAAGACAATGTTCAGAGAGCAATTCAAAATCACAAAACTGTCAAGAAATCAAAAGTAAAAAACACTTGAAACACATAGATATATTGCATTTGATTCAGACGTAGGTTTGTGTCTTGGTGCAAGGCTGGGAAACTTCGGTCCTGGAGGGCCACTGTCCTGTAGAGTTTACCTCCAACCCTAATTAAACACACCTGCCTGTAGATTTCTAGTGATCTTAAAATAATTCATTAGCTTGTTCTAAAGTGTTTGATTAGGGTTGGAGCTAACTCTGCAGGACAGTGACCCTCCTGGACCAAAGTTCCCAGCCCAGATGTAGTGTGTCATGTCACATCATGTACTTCGTGGAATGAGATTTTACTCGGTATTAAACTTCAAGAAGCGCTTCTTCTCTGCTGTGAAACAGAGGTGCACATCTTCCCTTTTTGTCACACATAATGGGAAATCCTGGTTAGAGATGGGAGCCGTGGACCCCAACTTCCTTACACCTTATTGCGCAATGTTGTCCTGAGGCAACGAAAAGAAAAACTGATATTCTGAACATGCAAAATAAAATAAAAAATCATAAAACCTGGCAAAAGTCTTCTCTACACATTCATACACACACTAATTTTTCAAGTTTTAATACTCTAGTCAACATGGGCATGGACAAATATGGATGCTTTATGCGATATGTGTTTATTATTTGTGAAACCATTGGTAACAGAGCATGAAGAGTAGACATGTTTCAAAGGTCATAGATGTTTGTCTAAGAACTTGTTCATGTCTATTAGACACATGAAAAAATGAACATAGATATAGGTTCCCATCACTTATCTTTATTTGCACTGAGCAATTTACTAGCTCAAACCTGTTTACATTATTTGCTGGACAGGGCAGCTCTCTTCTTCTGAACATGCAGAATGTACATTTATTCTTTATTATTACATTTGTTTGCCTCTCTGTGCCACATACTGTATTTTGTTGCAGCTAAATTCTCAATAAAACAGTTTTCATTGATATATTTTACTGTTTCTGTTGTCAGACAACGAGATGAATATGAAATAGTGACTGAAACGTGACCCATTAAGACTACATAATCAGCTCTGGCTTCCAAGATGTTAATCTGCACAAAAATCCAGATTCATTTATAATTTTATAATTGAGCCGTCATCTGATAAAATCAAATATGCTACACATAAGATAAACAATAGCTGTGCTGTGATTTTGGCTATAATTGCATGTAAAATCAGAGAAGCAATATATCTGTGTTTTAACTGAAAGCGCAGTTCCTTTCAGCCGCGCGCTGAGCAGAGCAGATGCAGAGAGAGAGGTGTGTGCGCGCTGGGAAAGAGAGACCTTGCGCTTGCATTATATTTATATTTGCTACAAGCAGGACACACAAAAATTGTATAAAAATGAACGTTCTTCCTAAATTTTTATATTTATTTCAAACTCTTCCCATTTCTATTCCACAAAAGTTTTTAATAATCTCAATAGCTCAATTAGAAAATTTATTTGGAATAATAAAACCCGAGGGTTAAACTTAAGACATTACAAATGGCATCTAAAAAGGTGGATTACAACTTCCAGATTTTATGTTTTATTTTTGGGCAGCACAAATGAGAGCGGTATGGTTTTGGCAGAGGAATAGTACTTTTCCACCTGCATGGATACAAATCGAAAGGTATCATGCAGGGAAATACCTCTTGATAAGGCCCTATTCATCCCCTGACTTGTGTTACGAAGGCGGTTGATAACCCATTCATTAGACATACTTGCAAATTGGGGTTTGAGATCAGGAAAAATATAATTGGCTACTATCATTATATGACAACACTCCATTTCACTGTAATCCATCTCTTCCTGAAGCATTAAGAGATGGGATAACACAATTTTATAAAAGGGAATACAAATGTTTGGAGATTTATATGAGGAAGATATACTAATGACATTTGAACAATTGAGAACAAAGTTTCTCTTCCTGTTAAACATTTCTTCAAATATTTTCAGGTGAGAAATTATATTAATACAATACAAGGAGGTAATTTAAGGTCCTCTCTTCACTCCCAATAGATAATACTATTAGAGAGAAAAAAGTGTCTAAAGGGTTTGTGTCTTACATGTATGTTCATTTCATTGAATTGAATGGGAGGACACATCATCTTCAAGACTTAAATGGGAAAAAGATCTGGAATGTAACTTTGAACAAGATACTTGGGAACGATATGTGAAAGTGCTTCATCGTTTTCATTTAACAGTAGGCATAGATTAATGCAGTTCAATATTATACATAGGGTATATTATACACCTGAAAGATTGCACAAGATTAGTATTTCATATTCAGAATGTTGCCCTAGGTGTAAAACAGAGGTTGGTACATTATTGCATATGTTTTGGAGTTGTTCTAAACTTGAAACTTATTGGAGAAATATAATACAAACTATTGACAAAATTGTTAATATTAGGCTTCCATCTGACCCGAGATTTATGTTATTGGGGGATGATTCAATTCTTCAATTTGATCAAAGGAAGAATTTACGTTTAGTTAATATGGCTCTGATAGCAGCAAAGAAATGTATAGCTATACAATGGAAATCAGAAGAACCACCAAGTCATATTTTATGGCTTAGAGAAATTTCGTCCTATGTGCCTATTGAAAAAATAATGTTTAATCTAAAAAAAAAGTCATCAATGTTTGAAAAGATTTGGGGCAGATTTATAGCATACATGAATACATTGGATGTTACATTGGCTGAAAATGCAGATGTGATAATGTAACCCTACTTGACTTTAATTTAATGATTACTACTACTGGTATTTATGTATATTAATTATAAGGTTTTATTTCTCTTTTGTTTTTTGTTTTTTTCCCTCTTTCCTCTTATTTTACATACCAGCTCAGTGCCTCGCAATAATGTCCAATTATGTGTTCTGTCTAATGAGGATGGGATAGGGGAGGAAGGGTGGTTAGAAAAGAATGTCCACTTGTAAACTGTACTCAATCTGTAAATTGTTGATGTGAAAATAATAAATACATTGATTAAAAAAGCAGGACACACAAGAAGCACGTTCAACTCTGACACGCAGGTGGTTGTCGTGATAATAAACATGGTAAATGGCAACCGCTCACCTGTCCGTTCTTAATGCACATCTCGTATATGAAAAGCATTTTAGGGGGCCCTTGGCATTTCTTGTGTCAGATCGAGGCTGCATCTCATTGCTAGTTTTATTGATCTTAGTGCTGCGTTTGACACTATAGATCAGGGGTCCTCAAAGTTTACATTCATAGGTCCGAATCTGAATTATCATCAACGTCAAAAGGTCAGAAATAATTGTTATTACAAAACTAGTTTTTTATAAACATGCTTATAACTTGATATAACAATTAAACTTGATATATGCTTAATTATCATATTTATGACGTCATCAGGTCTTACACTTAAGTTTATGAAAATTAACCATGGTTTTATACAAATAAATAAATACAAAACTAGGTTACTATACTTAAACCATGATAACCACAAATGAACAATGGTCTTGCTAGCTACAATAACCAGTTTAACCATGGTATTTGTAGTAAAACGGTTAAATAAATTGTAATCAATATGCAAAAAAAAAAAACGTGGTTACTACACTTTTATTATAATAAAACCATAGTTATTTATCATAAGGATTACTCAAAAGTACTGCATTTTTATACAAATTTATTTATTAAATGCCCAATAAAGCAGTTCTCATTTAGGCCCACATATTCTATGTTTATGAAATAGTACTTCAATGTAACCTGCAGTAACTTCAACTGAATTGCTAAAATCTTTAATTATAATTTATATATATATATATCATGGAGCACAAACGTCCATCTGTGTAACAAACTATGTGCATATTTAAACCCTTTACAGATGATCTACACTCATGTTCATACGCCAGACAGTCAACAGTAATAGGTTTTTGGAAACGCGGTTTTGTACTCGTTCATTCACAAGTCTGTTGTGGTTCGGTTCTTTGAATATGCCGGTGGAGAAAGACTGTGTCGGTATGTGCTTTGTCTTACAAAAGAGTCTGTAATCACTCCAACACTGGTCCATGCGCCCAGTGTGTGTGTGTGTGTGTGTGTGTGTGTGTGTGTGTGTGTGTGTGCCACGCACGCCGCACGGAGGTCTGAGTGATACGAGTGCACTTGAAATACGAAGTGGAGGAAGCGCTGCTATAGATCATGACATACTCATAGATCGATTACAAAACTATACAGGGCAGACTTTAAGATGGTTTAGATCCTACCTGTCTGACCGTTATCACTATGTTTATTTAAACGGGGAGTCATCTCAATTATCACCAGTAAAGTATGGTGTGCCCCAAGGATCCGTCTTAGGCCCTATGCTATTTTTAATTTACATGTTGGTAATATTATTTGAAAATACGGGATTAGTTTCTATTGTTATGCTGATGATACTCAACTATATATTTCAACAAGACCAGATGAAACTTCTGAAGTATCTAAGCTAACGGAGTGTGTTAAAGATTCAAGCTTCGATGACACCAACTCTGAACCAACATGCAAAATGACCAAATTTTCCTTACATTACTATAAGTTTGGTCACAACATATAATCAATGCTGTTAATCATGTTCAGCTTTTCTGTTTGAATACACGTCATTAACTAACTGCATGATTTTACTGTACATTTATGTCATATGAACATCACCTTGACAGTCATCACTGATAAACTACTCCAAAGTGTAATGTAGAAACTTGCATTGTATTGTGGAAAGGTGGATTGAACAGGTTATGATGTCATGCTCAGGCTTCTGGTTAAATTATTATTAATCCTTTATTTTTCCAGAAACGTCCCATTGAGATTAAAAGAAATCTCTTCTTTCCAAGGAGTCCTGGCCAAGATGACTGCACAAAAAGTCTCACACAAATTTACAAAGTTACTAACAAAACAAACAATAATAATAAATCAACAACCTAAATTAAAACAGCAACACGATTCATTCATTTCACGCTATATATATTTTTAAATACACAAAGAAGGAATTGCTTCTAATGGAGTATTATTCTGAAAATCATTCCATAACCAAGGAGCATAATAAGAAAAGCTGATTTACTATGTTCTGATTGCACCCCAGGCACTTTCTAATTGAGGATCTGGTTGAATAATTATTTCTATGCAAGCATAAAAGACTAGTAATATAATTTGAAAGCATACCTCGCTATGCCTTTGCAATAAACAACAACATATGTGCTGTCCTTCGTTGATATAAAGAGGACCAACCTACAATGTTATACAACAAACAGTGAGCAAGCATTAGTTATAAATCACAATGCAGCATAATAAACACTATCAACCTTTTTAATAAATATAAGGAAG
Source organism: Gymnocypris eckloni scoliostomus (assembly GCA_027564155.1). NCBI lineage: Eukaryota > Metazoa > Chordata > Actinopteri > Cypriniformes > Cyprinidae > Gymnocypris > Gymnocypris eckloni. Next base: position 15,123,236 of record CM050423.1, on the reverse strand, counting down.
CATGCATGTACATACAATCACCATAATCTATGATGGGTAAAACATAGTCTGCATGATTCGCAGGAACAGCATTGTTTTGGCCGAAACAAAAAAAACAATCTTGGTTGAAGTTTTTTCACCAAGCAGTCAATATGAACATCAAATACAAACTTCTCGTCAAGCCATATCCCTAAATATTTATAAGCAGTTACTCTTTCGACATGTAAGCCATCAATTGTGAGAATAGACGGTACAGTAGTCATAGAACGTCTACGTGTAAAAATAACGGAATGCACAATGGATCTTCAACAAAAAATAATAAAAGCAAAATGTTTAAATATATATAATCTGCTTCTCTTTTCCCGAACTGTGGAAGTGTGTTTCTACCTCAGGATACAAAAATAATAATACAACATAACAAAACTTTTTATCTCACAATTTTGACCATTTTCTTTCTGTGTTTATATCTCAAAAAGTCAGAATTGTTATATGCAAACTATAAACTCTGTTATATATAAAGTCTGAATTATGAGATAAAAAAGGTAATTGCAACTTTTATTAATTTTTTTATCCCATGCTGGAAACAAGCTTCCACGGAAAACACTGCAAACCGCTGTATCTCAGGATTAATCTGTGACATTACTATTGGTCAGTTATCTGTACAAATTCACAATATTACATGTTTCCAGGAACGGAAATCCCAGAAAGCATTGCAAGATCGGATAAAAAATAAAAATAGCAGATGAGATGATAATTCATTCAATAGTAAAACGTATCAGTAAAACTATAATCTATAATCTATCCTTTATTCCAGTATTTGTGTGTACTATATATTTTTATTGCACCTTGATCAACCTGTTTCTGTCGAGGTCAGCATCAGAGAAGGTCTCATCTCCTTCATTCATTCAGCAGAGCGGCTGAGAGATAAATCAGCCCGGGTGAGACCGGATGACTGGATACCAGTGGTGTAAATCTCTCTTCTCCACAAACACACATCTCTGTTACAGCGTAGACCTTGAGAGTGTTTTAGCCCTGAACTCTGACCCTGTGAATGACCCAGACCAGCAGGATCAGTTTTATCCCTAAACTCTGACCCTGTGAATGACCCAGACCAGCAGGATCAGTTTCATCCCTGAACTCTGACCCTGTGAATGACCCAGACCAGCAGGATCACACGAAGACAGCACTGTTTCCAGAACAACGGCGTAACACGCTGATTAACCACCATAGTACGAGGCATCGTTTTAGAAACGAGCTAGCTAGTCATGACTGTTCCCTTACGAGCTTTCACAAGACATCACGGAGAAACTCTCCGTTATGGGAACTCCTTCCCTCCAACCTTTCCTGAAGTCCTATGGCTCACGCCAGTCCAAATGACTGGCCAATTGTCGCAAAGCATGCAAATACAACGAGCTTGAGAGGCAGTATAAATGCAGAGCCCGCGACAATTACGTCAGAATCTTTTCCTTCCCGACCGATTCCTGTAAGATGACGTCCTACTGCCATATCTCCAGGGACCGATCGAAAACCCGCCGGATAACCATGACCCCTGCATTGCCTGCCTGGGCCTGGCCCACGTGGAGGCGGCTCTGGAGGAGTCTGACTGCGCACAATGTGCGGATCTGCCATTGCGCATGCTGAGGACTCGCCAGAATGTGGCCCGTGGCCTCTTCGGGGTTAGGCCCACTGCCACCAATGTGCCGCTACTGTGGGCCCCCTCCCCCACTCGAAGGTGGAGACGACAATTTGACGCGAAGCCACCGTTCTCAACGGTCGCCTCAATCCCCAGTTACCTTCTCCGATGGTTGTTTCCGTCCCCCTCCATCCATCGCAGACTTTGTTTCCTTCGGCCAGGAGGGCGAGGAGGACTCCATGTCCATTTCAGCCTCAGAGAAGGAGGAATGGGCTGAATCGGAGCGGGACCGCTCCTGCAGCGAAGGCCCCTCAGACCTCCAAGAGGAGCTCATAAGGGTCATGAACAAGGCGGTCCAGGAGCTGGTGCTCTCTTGGAATCCTTCAGAGGAGCCGGCCAAGCAAACTAGATTCCTGGTACTTCAAGCCACGCCAAGGTGGTGAGTTTTCTTAAGGGAGCGAAGAGGCTACATCCCCCGCATCCACCTTCAGTCCCGCCATGGGACCTAGAGGTGGTGTTAAGAGCTCTTTCACAGCCACCATTTGAGCCTTTAACATCCGTAGGTTTGAAGGAGTTATCTCTTAAAACTACATTCCTTCTTGCCCTCGCTTCGGCTAAGCGCATAGGGGATTTACACACTTTTTCTGTGGACAGCGACTGTATTCAATTCGGACCCGTGGACTGCAGTGTCACTCTCCGACCGAGGCGGGGATACGTGCCTACACTATCTACCCCCTTCAGGACACAGACAGTTTCGCTGTCGGCCTTGTCTGCTGAGTCATCGTCCTCTCGGAGTGCGGACGCTCAGACTTCAGTGTGCCCCGTCAGGGCTTTGAGGATTTACATTGACCGTTCGGCCAGCTTTCGGCAATCGGACCAGCTTTTTGTGTGCTATGGTGGTTGTACGTGGTGGTTTGTACGTGGTGGTTTGTACATTTACATTTACATTTATGCATTTAGCAGACGCTTTTATCCAAAGCGACTTACAATTGCATTCAAGTTACAGTTTCTACATTTTAGAAGCTCTTGCTTTCCCTGGGAATCGAACCCATGATCTTAGCGTTGCTAACGCCATGCTCTACCAGTTGAGCTACAGGAAAGTTTGTACGTGGTACTATGGTGGTTTGTGGTTGTCCTACATTTCACTTTTGATTATACCCTGTATAATTTATCATGTGACAAATAAAGAAACCTTGAACGAAGGGCCGGGCCATGTCAAAACAAAGACTTTCCCACTGGATTGTGGATGCTATCATGGCAGCATACACAAGCCAAGGTTTGGAATGCCCTCTGCACATTAGGGCCTATTCAACGAGGGCTATCTCTTCCTCGTGGGCGTGGTCAAGAGGTATGTCTATTCAAGATATTTGCTTGGCAGCTGGCTGGTCTTCACAGAATACCTTCGCCAGGTTTTACAAGCTGGACGTTCAGTCCTTAGCCTCCCAAGTGCTGTCGGTGAGTAACTGATTCATGTTGCTACCTCTATTCGTTGATGTGCTGCTTGTACAGTATTACTCTACGCAGCCCTCTATGTTGTTATTATTGTCGACCCTAAGTTCAGTGCCGCGTACATGGTCATGTTATGGTATGCGAATTTGGTATACCTGGGGTGTAGGCACTCACTGGCTTATCTCCACCTATCAGCTGTGAGCCCGTCTTACGAGCGCCGTTATTGGTGGAAATGGTGTATGTGCTACCTCGCTAGTATAGACTGGTACGGGCTGCCCGTAGCCTCTCTCACAGCGGGATTGAATAGCGTTCCTGTAGCTCATGCCCCTCTAGCTCATGAAAGCTAGAGAGGGAACCTCTCCAGTTACTATCGTAACCTCGGTTCCCTGAGAGCGGGAACGAGACATCATGGTGATCGCTGTGATTACTGCTCGTCCAGCCAAGCGGCGTTCAGTATCAGATTCTGACGTAATTGTCGCGGGCTCCGCATTTATGCTGCCTCTCGAGCTCGTCGTATTTGCATGCTTTGCGACAATTGGACAGTCATTTGGACTGGCGTGAGCCAATAGGACTTCAGGAAAGGTTGGAGGGAAGGAGTTCCCATAACGGAGAGTTTCTCCGTGATGTCTCGTTCCCGCTCTCAGGGAACCGAGGTTACGATAGTAACCGGAGACGTTTCCCAAACACGGTCGCATCCCTGTCGTTTAAACCACGTTAGTTCAGCAACATTAATGACGTCACATGCATGTGGTGGAGGAATAACTTCTGCTATTTAACTGATTAGAGGTCTCTAAGATGCTGCTGTATTGAACATGGCAGGTACTGACTAATTTACTATATTTATTCTGTCATTGTGCTTTATTTGATGTTTGATTCATCACAGGTTCCCTTGTACATCATACTTCCGTTTGGCATTTAAGCACATGTGCACTCTTCAAAAATGGACGTGCAAAAATATATAATTAAAATGTATTTTAATCTGTACAAATTCACAATATTACATGTTTCCAGGAACGGAAATCCCAGAATGAATTGCAAGATCGGTAGACTATACCGTTTTATCTAGAAATATTATAAGTAATATTTTGTATTTTTGCCAACAATATGATTCATGCACCTTATTACAAGTTGGTTAGAGCAGGAGAATGATGGAGAGAAGAAAGAGAGGCAAGAGAAGCAGCAAACGGAGGAAGACCGGCGTGATGGACGAGCACCAGTCACACAAACACCAGCCTGCTTATCCATTGTAATATGTGTCCCTGCAGCACAGAAGCAGTCGGGAGCAGCACAGGTATATTTGTAGCAATAGCCAACAATACACTGTATGGGTCAAAATTATACATTTTTATTTTATGCCAAAAATCATTAGATATTAAGATCACGTTCCATGAAGATATTGTGTACATTTTCTACCTTAAAACTTAATTTTTGATTAGTAATATGCATTGCTAAGAACTTAATTTGAACAACTTTAAAGATTATTTTCTCAATATTTAGATTTCTTTGTGTGACTGTGTGTGTTTGTGTGGATGGAATCACACTGAGAGCAGGTGGATGGTCACTCAAGATCTCTTTACTGGAGCCTGTCATAGACAAACTGGGACAAACACGACCAAAAGCTGGTTAAAGGACAGTGCATCAACGTTGCTCAAAGTCAGCAGCAAGAGATGTGAAACTCTGCTGAATATACATTGTTATAAAGTGAGCGTGAACATATAGTGGAATAAAACTCGAAATAAAACATACATTAAAGAAATAAAATATAAAATCACTTTGTCTGTTCTCATTTCTCATCAAATCACATAAATGCAGAGAAATTATAAACTTAAGTAACCATCTTTTACATATTTTGTATAAATGAAATACCAAAAGAGAAAAACGCACACCTAAAATGGCGCAGTTACACAGTTCAGCACGTGCGAGCACATAGCACGTGTGTTAATGCTTATACTCAACTCGGCTAATACATTTTTTACACAGAACATGACAAATCTGAATATAACACATACCTGGGACAAACACGACCAAAAGCTGGTTAAAGGACAGTGCATCAACGTTGCTCAAAGTCTTGAATGAAATAAACAGAGATACTGAGTTCATAAGCAGGTTACACACACACACTTCATTTTATCAATCGCAAATAACACATTTGCCTCGACTGACAGAACTAGGAACTGACAGACATATGAAGTAAACTTGTGTGTAGTATAAAAGTCCAACCTTACACTTGAAAACAGTCTAAACTCATTGTTTATGACGCAGCGCTTATTGATGCGCCTTACCAGCAGCAAGAGATGTGAAACTCTGCTGGTGGTGACGTAGCTCCGCCCTTAATATCACGCATGCCAATGCAAGCGACGCAACAGCCAATGTCGAGTTTTCCCAATTAATGCATGAATTTAACAACATTATTTAAACTCCGTTACATATGCACCCTCAGATTCCAGATTTTCACTTATTGTCCAAACCATACATCAATGGATAGCTTATTTATTCAGCGTTCAGAGGATGCATACATCTGAGTTCCAAAAAAATACCCTCATGACTGGTTTTGTGCTCCAGGGTCACATCTATCTGCTCTCAAAAGCCTTTTCTGTTTTTAAATTTGACATTTTTTGCAGCTTGTTTTTCATAATTGTTTTCTTGTTTAGATTTTAGCCTACAAGAGGCTGTTTAACGAGGTGTTATACTGACAATGTAGCATTTATAGTTCAACTGGGGCATGTTGTCACAGAGGGTCACGTGTTCAATTACCATGTTTTCCCCAACAGAGCAATAATGCTAAAACATAAATTCGTCTTTTGTTGCCAAGACCGTACCTGCACGAACATGACTTTCAAACTCAACCTAAAAATTGTGACAACTAGCCCCGGTGTGCTGTTAGAGGCAGGGAGGAGAGTGTGCGCGCGTGCGCGTGCGCGTGCGTGTGTCGGTGCAGGAGCGAGTCCTGGATGCTCCGCTGCTGCTCGTGTTGTGGCTGCGGGCGCGAGCGCATCCTCCTCCTCCTCATCCTCAACAGCAGCAGCATCATCAGTGCTGTTCGCTTGTGAAGTTCTGTGGTTCTGTATGATGCGGAATGGACTGAAGAGCAGGGACCATGGCGCGCGCGCTCACCGTCATCGTTTGCATATTTACCCTCATCCGAAGTAAGTAAAATAATTCCATCTGCCATCAGTGTTTTAGTTTTGATGCAACTTCTCAGTTACAGAAGTTAAACCCGGCTGCTTTTGCTTTAGAGATGTTTTAGTGGTTAGATTTAGATTGCTGCTTTACTGCGATGCCAACCAAGATCATGCAAATAAATGCTCGTATTTAACAAATGCTTAAAAACACCACATTCTCTCATTGTTTTGTTTGACTGGATGTTTTTAATTAAGACATCTTACACAGCTGGATTATTTATTAAAGGTACATACGTTTATTTTATTTTTTTTGCTAAATAAAAACTCAATTGATGGCACTTTTGAGTAGCATCATTAAAGTGATGTATATTTATGTATATGTGAGATGAAGACACCAGTTATAAAGGAGAGTTTTATATTAGGCTGTTTTATTCTACATCGCTCCTTGTGAGCTGCCATGCTGAGATCACATGACCAGCTCTGTCACAGATACTGATATTCATAACAATCTTAATGATATATTTACTTGATTTAACACATGCAGCTAGTGCACGAGGCACTTAACAAAGCATAAATATAAAACCAAACATTTTCCGTACTGCAGACACAAACAGCTGACTAATAATAATATAAGAACGCTGCAGCTACGTTATGAAACGTTATAAAAACACTGTTCATTTTAAAATGTGTTTTCTTGGTTATCTGAATGTTAAGAGAACATTCCAGTTGGTAATTTGCTAAATTGTATGGGAACGTTACTTTTGAACATTCTCTAAATGTCCTGAAACAAATTGTAACATTTAAAACATTTTGAACGAACATTCTATAAATGTTACTATTAGTCTATTAACATTAACAGTGGGAAAATAGAATGTCCAAACAACACTAGTTGTTATAGAATCCAAACATATGAATTATATGAATAGAGAAAAATGTATATGAAAAAGAACATATTTTCAGCTAACCCTCATGCGTTCAGTGACTGTCAGTGTAATGTTTAAAAGCACTGGTAAGAATCGGACAGATGTTGGGACACAAAATAATGTCTGAGGCAATTATAATCCGAAATTCATTCACAATGATAAATGCTAGGTCTCTTCTCTAGCTGCTGAGTAACAGACTTCAACAAAGCTCATGTGTCACCTGCAGGATCCTCACATGTGATATAGTCCCTAATATCTGGAACACTTGGTTATGTTTACTGTATCTGGACTGGGAGCTTGTCCGCCTGAGTCTCCGTGAAAACCTACCCATTAACATTATTATAAAACACCTCTCAATTAAAGTTGCAGGTCTCAGTGGTGAGTCCATGTGTTTATACTGCATTTTCAGTAGATGATGATGCACACGGATTATTAATTCTGATTTGTTCAGAAACACGGTAAGAATGATTTGTAATAAATATTAGAGGCCAGTAAATATTCTTTGAGTTATGTCCTGAGTCAGATTAGATCGAAAACACAGCCTCAGCATCATTTAAAGGTGTCCCTGGAGCACAGACGCAGTCATAAGCAGCACAGCTATATTTGTAGAAATAACCAACAATACATTGTATGGGTCAAAATTATACATTTTTATGTTATGCCAAAAATCATTAGATATTAAGATCATGTTCCATGAAGATATTTTTACCGTAAAGTATCAAAACTTAATTATTGATTAGTAATATGCATTGCTAATAACTTAATTTTAAAGGTGATTTTCTCAATATTTAGATTTTCTTGCACCCTCAGATTCCAGATTTTCAAATATTGTCCAAACCATACATCAATGGAAATATTATTTATTCAGCTTTCAGATGATGTATAAATCTCAATTTAAAAGAATCGCCCCTTATGACTGGTTTTGTGCTCCAGGGTCACAGATGATTGTTATGAAATAATGGTACTGCAGTATATTTACACAAATATGTCTGTACATGAGTCTTGAAATACTAATTGATTGCTACAGTGCCAAAGAGTTCTGTGACCACCGCATACAAAAGAGGAATTATTAGGTATGTTTTGTATTTATTTGAGGGCTTTTTGTCATTATTCAGCATGCAGACAGGATATGTATGTTTATTTATTATTAATTTAATACATAATGTCCATTCATGTTGAATTCTCCCTCTCTCTCTATCCGTGTTTGTGTGATTTTGATGAGCCTGTCAGATAAACACACTCAGAGTTTTAAGAATCTCCTTGGCATCCCTGCAGTGTGATGAAGACGGCTGGCTGAGTTTAATGTGTGTGATGTTGAGCTGGTTGTGCTGACTCTGCAGCCGCTCGTAAACAACTGCTGATCTTCTAGAGTCTACACCGATAACATTTACCAACACTGTGCCGTCAGGAGTCACATGTCTATATAAGAGGGAACATTTCTTTTTGAAGCCGACTTATATTGGGCTGTTTGAACATTGAACATCAGTCCAGGTCAGAACTCTTCAAACACAGAGCTGCTTTGTTTTATCAATACTGTTACCTTACAATTGAGTATGTGTCTATGCATCTTAGACAGACCTCTATATTTGACTGTTTTATATGTCTAGATTTATTAAATACTGTATATATATATATATATATATATATGTGTATGTGTATACAGGTGCATATCAAACATTTGAATATTTGGAAAAGTACTTTTTTTTTGTAACTTCTTTCAAAAAGTGAAACTTTTATATATTCTAGATTCATGTAAAGTAAAAGATTTCACGTGTTTTTTTATATTTTTTTATTTTGATGATTAGAGCTCATAGCTCTAATAAAAAATAATAAAAAATTTTTTTTTTGTTTTTATGAAAAATCCAGCATCTCAAAATATTAGAATATTTCCTAAGATCAATAAAAAAAAAAAGGATTTGAAAACAGAAAAGTTTAAGTTCTTTATCATTATTTATTAATCATTACATCTAGAAAAAAAACTTTATAAAACCTGGACGAGTTTTCAGTACTTACTTGGAAAGCTACCATATATTTTTTGTTAGCTGGGATTCACACATTTCACCAGGGGTTAAACATCTTTGCCGCTGTCTTACGGAGTTATGCATTGGACTGAAAATCATAAAGCAGTATTTCTGTCGGATATTGTCGATATTGTTGTACTCACTTCCATGCATGAGTCTGTGGTCTTCTGGTCTGAGGTGTTTTCTGGCGGTCTGCAGGCGGACTCTGTGCGGATTCAGAGGAGCGTTTGATGAACTGGCTGCTGGGTAAAGGTCGCTATAACAAACTGATCCGGCCGGCGGTGAACCGGACCGAGAGAGTGACGGTTCTCCTGCAGGTTTCTCTGGCGCAGCTCATCAGTGTGGTGAGTCAAAACCAGACCTCCACAGCATCCAGTACGTCAGGATCAGTGGTTTCGTAGTGTGTTTAACCAGCAAAACTAGAATTAGAGATTTCAAAATGCATGTCAGTCAGTCGGTCGAGATATTAATACGTTCATTCATGTTTGATTTCACAACCAGACACTAAAAACAACGATGCAAAGATACATCAAAATGTATTTTTAAATAAAATACCAAAACCTTAATTTTAAGTGTACTACAAAATACAGCCGCCACGCCATGTATCAAAATAAACTACGGTATTTAAAAATACAAAAAATACTTTATACAATTTCATGGCAAGCCTTCCATCAATTGGTTTGATGTTTTATTTCTACACCATTACAGTTTATTAGAATAATATTTGATAGCAACAGCTTTTCATGCAATAAATCTGACATACGCAACCAATTTTCACATATCCCTGTGATCCCCAGATGAAGGTTAGTTTTATTAAATTAACCAAGAGTTTAATGTTTAACAGTTGACTCAATTGTATCCTAATTTAGTGTCTTGGTGTTTGGTAACGAAGCGCCTACTTTGCATCAGACTCAATGACAAACATGTCCTTCATTAGAAGACAACGGATGGCTAATTAACTAATTAATCATTTGATTTATAATCATAAATGTGTCAGGTATTGGTATGCAAGATCATAAACGACAATATTTAGCAATAATATAATTATTTATCAATGATTTGGAAACCCATTTTATCATTTCAGTAATTATTAAATGATCAATATGTTTTGATTTGTAATGTAGCCAGACACGTATCAGCAGAACTTGTCCATAGACTTATAGAGGACACAAACACAGTAACAATGTATCAAGACAAACCGCTGAGCAGGAACCAATCAGAGGCCGCCGTTTTATGATGTCATCATGCAGACTTCTTACAGTGTATTTGACAAAATACAAACACTAAAGTATTTTGATACAAAATATGAGGACATTTTCATCAACCCTATCAAATACAAATTACAAAATCGTATTTAATATCTAAAATATGTGCTTTATAAATACTGCCCATTCCTGTATGTCCCATTAAATAATAATAATAATATAATTTAATATGTGACAAAGAAACCTTGAACCTTGTGTTTATTGTGTTATATATATATATATATATATATATATATATATATATATATATATATATATACATACACAGCTGCTGAAAATATAGTATTATTACTTATGAAAAATATTCACATAATTAATATATTAACATTTTCTAAATAGTGTGGTATAGAACAACACATTAATTCATATATTTAATTACTTTTTCTAAATAATGTGGTATAGAACAACATATTAATTAATATATTTAATTACTTTTTCTAAATAATGTGGTATAGAACAACACATTAATTCATATATTTAATTAATTTTTCTAAATAATGTGGTAAAGAACTAAATATGAATTAATATATTTAAATAATTTTTCTAGATAATGTGGTAAAGATCAACACATTAATTAATATTTTTAATTACTTTTTTTCTAAATAATGTGGTAAAGATCAACACATTAATTAATATATTTAATTACTTTTTTTCTAAATAATGTGGTAAAGATCAACACATTAATTAATATATTTAATTACTTTTTCTAAATAATGTGGTATAGAACAACACATTAATTAATATATGTAATTACTTTTTCTAAATAATTTGATAAAGATCAACATATTAATTAATATATTTATCTACATTTTCTAAAAAAAACATTGTAATATATATTGTTTAATACTTTCAAAATTTTAATTTTTTAATTAAGTAAAATATCCGAATGAGTCTCCATCTATGATCTAAATTCAGTTTTCATAATCCATTATTTGTCTGTGTGTAGAAATGATTATGATCACAGTGATTATGGGTTCATATAAATATATATGCAATCCCTGCAAGTTTCCATTCTTGTGAAATTGTTTCAAAAGTCAGTACCAGCGGTGTGTTTATGAGTTATTATTTCTGTGCTTCTAGAATGAGAGAGAGCAGATCATGACGACGAACGTCTGGATCACTCAGGTCAGTGTCAGCAGCTCATCAGATGTCAATTATTACTCGATTAAAGCATCATTAGCTCTGCCGTCCTTGAATTTACTCCAATCCAATAACCAGTGCACTCACGTCCATTCATCACACCGCTAATCCAGTGTGTGATTGTGTCCGTCTGACCGAGGGAAAGCTCATATGTGACCCTGAAGCACAAAACCAGTCATAAATGGCATTATTTTCAAAATTGAGATTGCTACATCATCTGAAAGCTGAATAAATAAAGTTATTCAAATGAAGTTCTTAGCAATGCATATTACTAATCAAAAATTTAGTTTTGATATATTTACACTAATGATATCTTCATGGAACATGATCTTAATATCCTAAATATTTTTGGCATAAAAGAAAAATCTATAATTTTGACCCATACAATGTATTGTTGGCTATTGCTACAAATATACCCCAGCGACTTAAAGGGACAGTTCACCCAAAAATAAAAACTCTGTCATCATTTACTCATCCTCAAGTAGATCCAAACCTGTATGAATGTGTTTGTTCTGAAAACAAAGGAAGATATTCTGAAGAAGGTTTATAATCAGGCTGTTTTGGGGCACCATTGACTTCCATTGTCTATAATATCTTCCTTTGTGTTCTTAACAAACACATTCATACAGGTTTGGATCTACTTGAGGATGTGTAAATGATGACTGAGTTTTTATTTTTGGGTGAACTGTCCCTTTAAGACTGCTTTTGTGCTCCAGGGTCACATATATGACATAATAAGACAGCTGTGATATTATCTGCAGAACTGGAATGATTATCGTCTGACGTGGGACCCGGCGGAGTACGAGGGAATCGACAAGCTCCGGATCCCCTCCAGACACATCTGGCTGCCTGATATAGTGCTGTACAACAAGTGAGTTTCTGATAAGAGAGACCCAGATGCTGCAGGAGATAATGAGCAGACACTGAAACCTGCCAGGAACGACCCACCAGCTTCAGCCGTGTGTTACATTGACTCCAAACAACCTTATTATCTGAAACCATGAAAACATTTTAGCTGGCTGAAATAAAACAAAATATATAGATTAGATTGAACAACATGTTTTAGTCGCACATTTTAGAATGGCGTGCCTTTTATTGTGGCCAGCCTAAGGCACACCTGTGCAATAATCATGCTGTCTAATCACATCTTGATATGCCACACCTGTGAGGTGGATGGATTATCTCGTTCACTAACACAGATTTAGACAGATTTGTGAACAATATTTGAGAGAAATAGCCCTTTTGTGTACATAGAAAAAGTCTTAGATCTTTGAGTTCAGCTCATGAACAATCTATCTATCTATCTCTATATATATATATATATATATATTCCTACTGACACACTACAGAAAATATATAAATAACTGACTTAAAACCATTTTTTTGCTGCTGAAAATACTTGTGTTCTAATCATATATAACCTAAAATGCCCTAGTAGTAGTCAAATATGCCACATGCATTGTATGTTTTTGTTCACTCCATAGTGCGGATGGGACATACGAAGTGACTGTCTTCACCAACGCTATCGTTCTGTTCAATGGGAGCATCGCCTGGCTCCCTCCCGCCATTTACAAGAGCGCCTGCAAGATCGAGGTCAAACACTTCCCCTTCGACCTGCAGAACTGCACGCTCAAGTTCCGCTCCTGGACCTACGATCACACCGAGATCGACCTGCTGCTGAAGTCCGAGGTGGCCAGCATGGACGACTTCACTCCCAGCGGCGAGTGGGACATCCTAGCTCTACCGGGCCGGAGAACGGTCAGCGCTCTGGACCCTACCTACGTGGATCTGACCTACGACTTCATCATCAAGCGCAAGCCGCTCTTCTACACCATCAACCTGATCATCCCTTGTGTGCTCATCACCTCGCTGGCCATCCTGGTTTTCTACCTGCCTTCGGACTGCGGCGAGAAGATTACGCTGTGCATCTCCGTCCTGCTGGCGCTGACCGTCTTCCTCCTGCTGATCTCCAAGATCGTGCCGCCCACGTCGCTGGACGTTCCCTTGATTGGGAAGTATCTGATGTTCACCATGGTGCTGGTGACTTTCTCCATCATCACCAGCGTTTGTGTGCTAAACGTGCACCATCGCTCTCCGAGCACACACAGCATGCCGGACTGGGTCAAGCTGGTGTTCCTGGTCAGGCTTCCAGCACTGCTGTTTATGCAGAGACCACGGGGAAGCCCGGCCCGTCGCCATCTACGGGATCACGAATCATCTCTGCTGGGCTTCGCCGATCCTCGCAAATCTGGCATGTCGTCGTCAGCCTCCGCGCTTTTGGCCGCATCCTCGGCGCTCTCGTCACCCGGACACTTTTACAGCAGAGGACCTCAGATGCAGAAAGGAGATCCGCGACCTGCTGGGTTCCTTCCCGATGGACACAACCCCACACAGGACCTGAGAGGGAACAGGCCGGCTCCAGACTTAGGATCTGAGATCCAGGAGGCCGTGGACGGTGTTCGCTACGTAGCGGATCACATGATGGAAAACGACGATGACCAAAGTGTGAGTGACTTTATTGCTTCCCAGATACACTTTCACATACACTATAGCATTCTGAAAGAGTCTCTTCTGCTCAACAAGGCTGCATTTATTTGCTCAAAAATACAGTGCAAATAGTGGAACAATATAACAATTTAAAACAGATGTTTTCTATGTGAATATCTATTTAAACTCAAATTGATTACTGTGACCAAAGCTGAATTTACTCAAGCATCATTACACAAGTCTTCAGTCAAGTTAAGTCACCTTTATTTATATAGTGCTTTTAACAATACAGATTTAGTCAAAGCAGCTTCACGGGATCAAATAGGAAAATAGTGTGCCAATAATGCAAAAGGACAATAGTAAACAAGGCAGTTCATTATTGGATTCAGTGATGTCATCGTCCAGCTCAGTTTAGTTTAAATAGCATCTGTGCAATCGAGTCGATGATATCGCTGGAAGTTAAGTGTCCCCAACTAAGCAAGCCAGAGGACAACTCCATCGGTGACAGAATGGAGAAAAATCTAGGAAGAAACCTGGCTCAGTCGGGGTCCAGTCCAAACCAGCAGTTTAATTCCACGCTGCAGCAAAGTCAGATTGTGCAGAGGACTCATCTAGTTCCCGTGGTCACGTGATCTTCAGAAATCATTCTAATATGCCGATTTGCTGCTCAAGAAACTTTCTAATTATTATCAACGTTGAAAACAGTTGTGCTGGGCAATATTTTTGTGGAAACGGTCATACATTTTCATTTTTCAGGATTCACAGACGAACACAAAAAACAGCATTTATTTGAAATATAAATCTTTTGTAACATTAACAATTATTTACTGTCACTTTTGATCAATTTAATGTATCAATACTGGTTAAAAGCATTACTATTTGAATCTTATTTGCCAAAACTTTTGACCAGTAGTACAACAGTTTCCACAAAAACTCATATCAAAAACTCTTTTCAACATTGATAATAATGTTTCAAAAACATAAAAAAATACTCAGTTACTCAAATCTTTTGAATATTTGTAATTATTCCACTGAAGGCGAGCGTAGTGATGAACCCAATGCAGTTTATTTACAATGTGTAATCCAAACATAATCCAAGACTTGACTTGACTTGACTTGACTTGACTTGACTTGACTTGACTTGACTTGACTTGAAAATCCGACATGAAACAAACTAGACTCACCGACAGCAGGTAACAACATTAATGCACGACAAAGCACAAGACAATGACATGGCTACTTATAACAAACAATGGGGGGTCACATGACATGAACAAACCAATGGGAAACAAGACACATGACCTAGACAACCAATCAGAACATGACACATGGACAGAGGAACCAATAGCGAGGAGACAAGAGGGAAGGGGAAGCATGACAAACAGGAACCATAACTAAACTTCAAAATAAAAGACAAGAACATGGAACAGAACTAAAAACAGACCTTACAATATTAGTCTACATATATTTAATGTCAGTTTTGCACAATGCATCATTGTCGATTAAAAGTATTAATTGCATTAATATTTATTAAAAAACAAAGTATAATTTAAAGTAAAAGCACTTCAAACATTTAAACAGGAATACATTTTGAGCTCATACTCTAAGTAATTGCATTTCATCCTAAGAACTCTATAGTGGGATTTATGGCTTGTAGAACTTGTTATGACTTTTATGGTTTAACTTGTAAATCACAGGCCATAATTGCCCTGCTATCGATCTAAAACATTAAGTACTTGTGAACTGTTCAATTTGTCAGTCTTATTGACTTTCAAAAAAAATTATAATAATAAACTGCTCATGAGAGCCATTTAATATATACTAGTTTAACCATATGTTTGTATATTTTGCTGCAATTCTGTATATTTACATGAAACACTAGTCTAACATATCACTCGTCCTCACTTTCTGTGCATATCTAGTAAGATATTACTGTATGGGTTTAAACAGATCGAATTAAAAGTAAAACTTGAATGTCATGCAAGTTTAACAAATAATATTTATTCAGCAGACACACAGTTAGCAAACAGAGATGGAAAACAGAGATGGCAGAGGTTACGCTCACACTATTGTAAGAGCATTGACCGTGTGCTTAAATCACTCTGGAGGAGAGAGAGAGAGAGAGAGAGAGAGAGAGAGAGAGAGAGAGAGAGAGAGAGAGAGAGAGAGAGAGAGAGAGAGAGAGAGAGAATAATAGTGAGCATCAGAAAGTGCAGAGGACAGCAGTCTGAGAGACGGAGCGACTCATTCTGCCTTCTCCCTTATTAGTGCACCTAATGGGTCAATAGTTTTATTAACGAGCCGATCTCTGTGCATCCGCAGGTCATCGATGACTGGAAGTATGTGGCTATGGTGGTGGACCGCTTGTTTCTGTGGATCTTTGTGATTGTGTGCGTGGTGGGAACGCTGGGTCTGTTCCTCCAGCCGCTCTTCCAGAGCCAGACCGCAGCCGTCCAGCCGTCCTGACGAGACGGGATGTGAGCCGGAGATCTCAATCAACTGATGCTTTATAAAATTGGTTCTTGGCTCATAATCATACTGGAACCACTTTTGGTGCTATATAGCACCATATCTTTAAAGGTGCTTTACAGCACCTTTGTCAAATGGTTCTGTGTAGAATCATAAGAGGTGCCATATTACATTGTATTTCTTCAACGAAAATGGTGCTAAACAGCACCAACAGTGGTTCTTTGGCTCGTAAAGAACCTTTAAAGTGGCTTGACTGGTTCTTTGTACGTCAGTGGTGCTATATAGCACCTTAATCCCCCCAAAGAGCCGCTGAGAACCACTGAAGAAACATAAAGGAGCTTAACGGGTTCTGTATATGGTAGCGGTGCTATATAGCCCCTCAGTCATGCCAAAGAACCGCTGAAATAACCACTGAAGCACCAAGATTTGGTGCTATGTGATTACAAGCCAAAGAACCACTTTTAGTGCTAAATAACACCAATTTTTTAGAGCGTGTATATATATTTTACATTTTACCAGACGCTTTTATCCAAAGCGACTTACAGTGCATTCAGGCAATACATTTTTTAGTCAGTACATTTGTTCCCTGGGAATCGAACCCACAACCTTTGCGCTGCTAACGCAATGCTCTACCACTGAGCCACAGGAACACCATATACGGTGATGGCCAAAATTATGAGAACACTAGTATTTTCATCAGCTAAAAATGGTTTTAAGTCAGTTATTTCAATCTTTTGCTGTAGTGTGTTGAAACATTAGCATGAAGGTATCTTTCTTGAAGCGTTTTGAGACAGTTCTTCTGGAATTTAGTCTCTCAGGTGGCTCTGTTTCTTCATGACATTCCAGATCAGATCAGCTATCTGTGGAGCACAAAAATAAAATCTCACTGGATTATTACAACTAATGGATAAATTAATGTTTAGAAATGTAAACTGATATTTCCTACTGACACACTACAGCAAAAGATAGATAGTCAAGTCAAGTCACCTTTATTTATATAGCGCTTTTACCAATACAAATTGTAACAAAGCACTGCACAATATCAAAATAGGCAAATTGTGTCAATAATGTAAAATGACAGGATTTAACACTCAATTATCAGCTGAATGCATTTCATTATTGAATTTAGTAATGGCATTGTCCAGCTCAGTTCAGTTTAAATAATATCTGTGCAATCAAGTCGATGATTGTGCTGCAAGTGAAGTGTCCCCAACTAAGCAAGCCAGAGGCGACAGCGGCAAGGAACGAAAACTCCATCGGTGACAGAATGGAGAAAAAACCTTGGGAGAAACCAGGCTCAGTCGGGGGGGCAGTTCCCCTCCGGCCAGACAAATCAGTAGTTTGTTCCAACTGCAGCAAAGTCAGAGTGTAAGTGGTCCACTGGTTCCAGGGGTCTTTCCCCGATGGATGTCTAGGTGACGAGGTCCTCACTGGAGATCTGTCTCTGGGGCTCATCTATGTGTCCTAGACTCCGCTGATGTTCAGGGATGTAGAGGTTGTCTCCAGGTGCTGATCCTCCATTTATGGCAGACTTTGGTTAAGTCAGTATAATCGCTGATGGTTGGCTTCCTCTGAGGTCCTCGGAGGGGTTGTCATCGTCTCTTCTCAGGTGTTCGGTCATCTCAGATCGTTTAAGGGTTGGATCCAGACTGAAGCTTGTGTAATTCCTAACATCCCGTGGAAGAAACAGAGAAACAATAAGACAATTAGCGTAGCAGTTGTTCCACCAGGAATAACCCTGGATGAAATTATCAGTATAACCCAAGCTAAAGCATAATAATGTGCATTTGTTCAGATAGACTGGCAGTACAAGATTGTGAGATGCATTATATGAATGCTTGGCTAAAGAGATGCGTCTTTAATCTAGATTTAAACAGAGAGAGTGTGTCTGAACCCGAACGTTATCAGGAAGGCTATTCCAGAGTTTAGGAAGCCAGATATGAAAAGTTCTACCTCCTTTAGTGGACTTTGCTATCCTAGGTACTACCAAGAGTCCAGAGTTTGTTCCTTAGGGAGCGGGTTGGATTGTAGCGTGATAGAAGATTAGTTAGGATACGCAGGAGCTAAATCATTTAGGGCCTTATAGGCAAGTAATAATATTTTGTAACTGATACGAAACTTAATAGGTAGCCAGTGTATAACAGGTAGCCAGATATAACTGACTTAACACCATTTTTAGCTGCTGGAAATACTAGTGTTCTCATAATTTTGGCCACCAATGTATATATATATATGTATATATATATAAAACTCATAGACATGAAGCTCAGCTCTGAGTGGTGATCTGAGTATGAAACTCTGATAGTGACACGGTCACTGTGCCATTATTGTATTATAATGTCACTGTAGAGGATTTTCTCCACATCAGCAATTATTTGACCCAGAATATGACGGCAAAGTGCTTGAAGCTCAAGTCGACCCAAACAGAACTCCAGAATTTATGATTGTTCCCAAACAGGTTTCACTCCCCTTGTCTACCATTGGTCAGTAACAAGTTAACCCCGCCCACCAACTCTTGTTATTCGTTGAGCCACCGTTAGTCACTTGTTTTCCACTTTTTAGGGAAATAAAGACCTTTTCGGTCTCTAAGCATGGATAAGATTATCTTTAAAAAAATGGGGTACAGTTTACTTTGAAACTATTTTCAAGTAGTTATGCATAACTCTTGATTAAACAAGAATTTATGAAGTAGAGAGATTGAAATAGTATTTTATTGTAAAACATGGCCTCCAATATATCGGTTTTATTTTTCAGTGGCTTAATCTTAATTGATAGGCCTACACAAGGTTTGATTCACCGTGTAACATTTAATCACATTTTGGCGCAGTCTTAATCAAATCAGCATAAATGTGTCTGTTCTTGTCTGAATACTTGATTTTGGAGATCACCTGCCCACTTTCGCTACTCAAGCATGTATCAGCTGTCATTGTATTTCTCATCTTTTGGATTTCAGTCTGAATCTGCAAATCTGCAAATGACTTATCAGTCTGTATTTATTAAACCTGGATAAGATGATTTAATCTCTCTTTAAAAAAAAATTGGGTAGGCTACAATTTATTTCAAAACAATTTTTGCTCAGAAATTGCTTGTAAATTTCACAAGTAGTTACGCGTAAAACTTGATTAAACCAGAATTTGTGAAGTAGAGAGATTGAAATCTGTGTGTTCTTGTAAAAACAATAACCAGTTTCTTGGAAAGCGAACATGATATGGATATTATTCTCATATAGCTACTAATATCGAAACAGAGACAGATTTAGCATCTGTTTCAAAGTGTTTAGAAAAATACCTAGTTAATGAAGTTCTGACATGTTTTTGTGTTTATTATATTACACTTTGTACAAGATGAGGTATAAAACCTTCCAGTGTTTTAATGAACCAGTATTAAATGTGTACTTCATGCAGAAATCATAAAATCCTTTATGACCTATGACCTCGCATCCAGTGGCAGAGCCAGGCTGTCTTCAATGGGGGGGGGCACAGAAAACTTCAATATAAAAATGTGGTTGACTATAAAGTACTAGCTGAATACAATTAATTTCTACTTAATTGTAACTGAGATATTTGTGAATTGTTATATCAAGTAATACTGAGTGAATATGACAATTTGTGTATTATTCCTCACCTGCTGGTATTTTAATAAAGGGGCTCACTATAGCTTAATTGCTCTGTCTGTTTGGTTCTGGCTCTCAAAACCCCCCAAAACTTGTTCTCTAACATTACATACTCATGGATGAGACATGCAGTTAGTGATAAGAATGTGAAAAAGACAACAGCACATAAATGCCAGATTGTAAAATTAGTTGTTTTATGCATTGAAATTATTTAACTTTCTTTTGTACTTTATAATTGATGAAAAATTGTGCACGGTGCTCACATTTACTTGTGCATTAAATTACAAATTAAAATACATATCAGCTTACGCCTTATTGTGATCTGGAATTGCATGATGGCCTATATTTTAGTATGCATTTAAGAGACGTTCTGAAATATAATTTGGGATGCACCGATATGAACATATTGGCCGATACCGATAATTCTTTATATTTGAAAGCCGATAACCGATATGTTGGCCGATAAATCTATATCCAAATCTTTATATACTTGTTGAGAGCCTGATTAAAAAAAGGTCTCATCATTAAAAGCCACCACTTCAACATAAGCAGCCTAGTTTGAATAGTGTAAGTTTAAAAACAATATTTTACTCTCCCATTACCAAATTTCGCCATAAAAAAGTCTCACAAATAAAATTAAATAATGCATAAATAATGCAAACAAGTCATTGGACATCATTGCATGTGTAAAGAATCAAAATGCATGTTCCATGGATGAATAAAACGGAAGAGCCATCTGCATGGACAATAATTAAATTATATGAATTACTAAACCATATTGTTGATTAAATAATAAGAGAAAATAAATGTGGTGGATATTATTAATAATGCTTTGGTGATTTTGAAAAAGTAACAAAATAATAGACTACCACTGTTTTAAATAGCAGCTGTTTGAGCTGCGCTGTATGAAGCTGAATGAACACCGGTAAACTGAAGCGCTTGCTATAGCGGGTTAATTAGGCTACATGAGAATCAAATATTTATAGAACATAAAAATAATATTACAACTTATATATGCACAAAAATACGGTAACAAAAGTAACTCGTGGACGCGCACTTGGCTTCCCGTAACAACGCGCTGAAACACGGCAACTAAACCCAAATTATTCACAATGTTTTATTATAATAATGTTCTCATTAGACCATTATTCATTATTCTCATTTAGTTCTCATTTAGTTCTCACTGACAACATCTCACCTGACCTCAGTTCACTGGTGTTCTACTGAAGCTCCTCGTCTCCGGTAACGTCTCCGCGCTCGTTTGATTCGCACCTTGAGCTGAGGCGAAGTGCGCATGTCTGAAAACTGTCCCAATTGAAGTGCTCATAAAAACGTCCTGTGTCTGAATAAACACAATGGGGGGCAAACCTAGCCCCCCACCTGCGTTAATTGCATCAAATATTTTTAACACGTTAAACTGAAAAAACAAATCGCCCGCGTTATCTTGCTAATTTTGATACCATTAAAAATGTTAGTAAAAATGTTTAGTAAAAATACTAAACATGGTTAAAATATAATTAGAGTTTTTAATATATATAAACATATTTATCAATTTTTATTTTTTTAAATCTACTTTTTTTAATGTTCAAGAAAATCCAGAAAATCCCTCTAAATCGTTGGTTTGATTACTATCTAAAATCTACCTGGTCTCATGGCATTTACGTACCTGGGCGCACTTTTTAGCGAGACACGAAATACGTACCAATAACTACATATTATTGCAGTTTCCAAAAGAAACAAACACTAGAGAGACTAAAACTCTGACATATTTTACTCCTTTTCACACAAGTTTACAGAGTTTTGATTAATAAAGCGTAATTTTACGTTACGACTTCAAAACAATATTAAAAAGCTGGGAGATTTGAAAACTGATGTTTTTGAAAGTTAGCATCGCATATATCCAGCCTCATATCTATTGGTTTTCATGGACGGTAAGTTTGTTCGGTAGCTCGGGGAGTGCAGAGATGTATTTGAGAAACAAAGAGCTCTGGTTTGAATCCCGTGTAATCGTGATTCAACAAAATATTTTGAATCTGCATGTAAGGAAGTTGAAACGGCACGGTTGCAACAACATATACGTTTTCATATCAGTTTTGCAGTTGTTAACTCTATCGGGTAGGTTTAGGGTTGTGTTTGGTGTAGGGCATGATAGAGCATTAACTTTTAGCGACAGATCACGGATATTTGAATTCTGAACCGCCGCTATATGTTCCTAAAAGGGTTAATGTATTGAACCTGTGTTTAGTGCCACTCAGTGGACATTTCTATTTGAAACTGCGGTGAAACGTGCTGTAAGGTACGTAAAACGTTGTCGCACAAAAATTGCACAGAGTACATATTTGTATGAGACCAGGTTGTCTAAAATGGTTACTTCATCTGTATTTGGAGAGGATCTCTCTCTCCCTCTCTCTCTTTCTCTCTCTATCACTCCCCATCTCTCTCTCTATCTCTCTCTCTCTCTCTCTCTCTCTCTCTCTCTCTCCTATCTCTCTCTCCCTCACTCTCTTTCTCTCACCCCTCTCTCTCTATATATATCTCCCTCTCTCTCTCTCTCCCTCTCTCTCTCTCTCTCTCTCTCTCCTCTCTCTCTATATCTCCCTCTCTCTCTCTCTCTCTCTCTCTCTCTCTCTCTCTCTCTCTCTCTCTCTCTCTCTCTCCTCTCTCTCTCTCTCTCTCTCTCTCTCTCTCTCTCTCTCTCTCTCTCTATCTCTCTCCTCTCTCTCTCTCTCACCCCTCTCTCTCACCCCTCTCTCTATCTATATCTCCCTCTCTCTCTCTCCCTCTCTATCTCTCTCTCTCTCTCTCTCTCTCTCCCCCCCTCTCTCTCTCTCTCCCTCTCTATCTCTCTCTCTCTCTCTCTCACCCCCCTCTCTCTATATATATCTCCTCTCTCTCTCTCTCTCCCTCGTCTGGACTCTGTTGGATCACTCTTCTATCAGTTCTCCGGGCAGTACGATGAAAACCACACTTCTCATCATTTTGCACACCTGCTCCTCTCTTGTGTTTTCTTCTCTCTGGTGAGTAAAGCAGGACTAACTCATACTTGTGGCTGTTTATTGAAATGTTACATGTCTGCGGTCTATAAACGACTCGTAAAGTAAATCATTAATGTCTTCAATCATTAAAAATCTCCGCCGGTCGCAGGAGAAAGTCTAATGCATGCGGACCGTCTGTGACAACATGCCCCTATAGCGACGCACACTGTCACAGAATAGATTATGGGGTAAATTGTCACAAAGAAACCTGACGTTAAACAGCTCTTTTAAAAATGATTTGTCTTCTTAATGATTTTCAGTTTTGTTTAAGATAGTTAAATCAACAGTTTTTAAATAACAATATAATATGTAAAAGTATGGTATTTGGGGTAAAAATTGACATGATAATTAATAGATCGCTGACTTTTCCATTTGTTGACATGGTTATATTCAGATGGTAAATATCATATATTATGTATGTGTCCATATTAGAGATAATCACCATGTTTTAGAATGAAACCTTCATATTTAAACATATGATATTAATCATATCATATAATAACATATAATTTGTTGTTACTACTTTACATTTATATTCAATTATTATTGGATCTCCTTCAATACTTTCAGAATCTTTACTCATTAAAATGATTTTGTTTCTGTATTTTAAAATGTATATTTTACATTAACATATTTTAATGACAGCATATTTATTGAATTTATTGTTTTCAAAATAAGCATAAAATTGTACAAACTTTGCTAAAGTGATTGTTTTGAACAAGTATTAAAAACAGTATTTTAACTGAATATTTCTATTAATACCGTGTATACATTTATACAATTTTTAAACAAGATTAACGACTTGTATGATTTATTTTCACCGAAAATATGTTACTTCATTAATGTTAAATACAATTGTTCTACAATTATGCATTTTAGTTGCAGTGAATAGCACATTTTCTCTTAAGGTTAAGGCTTTTAGCCCCGTTGTACCTTATATGTTGAATTAAAACAAAATCAAGATATTGTCAAGAAAACAGGTTTAAAATCGATGCCAATTACTGTGCAATATCTAAAAAGTATATTGTTGTATTCTTCGTTTGCTATGAATACATGCATGTTATAAGGTCCCACTTTATATCTGGTGGCCTTAACTGCTGTGCTTACATCAAAAAATAAGTGCAATGTATTTATTGTGTTCATATTGTATTGGAAAACACTTTTGCTGCTATTGAGGTAGGATATGAGTAAGTTATGAACAGGTTTAGTGGGATGGGTGGGTTAAAGTGTAAGGGATGGGTCAACAGTGTAATTACTGACATACTGACAATAAATGTATAACCTGAAGTCGCTTTGGATAAAAGCGTCTGCTAAATGCATGAATTTATTTTAATTAATTATACA
Source organism: Gymnocypris eckloni scoliostomus (assembly GCA_027564155.1). Taxonomy (NCBI): domain Eukaryota; kingdom Metazoa; phylum Chordata; class Actinopteri; order Cypriniformes; family Cyprinidae; genus Gymnocypris; species Gymnocypris eckloni. Next base: position 15,098,756 of record CM050423.1, on the reverse strand, counting down.
TGTAATTACATAAATTAATTACAGATGTAATTGCAGGTCTTTTAAAAATATAATAAATAAAAAACGCACCGTGGTGCAACTGAAGAGTGTGTGCCGTGGTGCAACCGAATAATGTGTACAGTGGTGCAACTGAATAATGCAAACTGTGGTGCAACCAAAGACCGTGCACGTCACTGTGGTGCAACCAATGAGCACGTACTGTGGTGCAACTGAAGAGTGCACGCATTCATGGTGCAACCGAAGAGCACACACTGTGGTGCAACCGAAGTGTGTGCGCCATGGTGCAACTAAAGAGCACGCGCTACGAGCACATTTTAACTGCTGACTGACAGAAAGATTAGTTTTTACTATCATATGGCCTGACAACATCTCACCACCAGATGTAATTGCAGGTCTTTTTAAAAATATAATTACAGTGTAAAAACATACATGTAGGCCTACTCAATAAGAGCATTGCATTAAATTATTAATTTAAATATGACATAGTGAAAGCCACCTAATATAAAGTGGGACCATTCATAATAATAAACGCATGTTTTATCAGCTTCAGTGCACTATAAACTCTAGGGGTGTCGAAAGTAATCAATGCATTGCGATGCAGATGCAGATCATGATTATAGCCTATGACGTCATTCATATAGTCACGCGAGTATTATAAAAGCACTCTCTATTTTAAAACAGCTTTGCTTTTTTCCCGCGAGAGGCACACAGAATATGCGCTGTGAGACTTGCTTCCACTCGCCGTTATTTTAGTCTTTTACTTTACATATGCGTTCATTTCTGCCATTCGGATGCAGTTCGTATCAGATGCACGAAGAGCACGTGCTAACGGACTTCCGCACGCGCTTTGTGTTTGTTTGTCCTGAGCTTGCGGTTAAATGCACTTGCATTACTTTATGATAGGAAAAAAACATCTAACGTGGAAATATATCCGTGCATTATTGCGAATGCAGTCTATTAAATCTGCCACTGTCTATTATATCATCAGTATAATAATCCAAATAAATGTGATATAATCGTGATGCATTGAATTGAATCGTTGACACGATAATCGTAATCGAATCACCCCACCATAAAGCTGGAGGGGGTTCTGCTCTGCTCTTCTGTGCGGTAATGAACGTCTCTGGTCCAGATTCAGGGGTCTGTGGCTCTGAGGCCGAACACAGGCTCTTCTCGGTCATCTTCTCCAGTTATAACCAGTACATCAGACCGGTGGAGAACGTGTCCGAGCCCGTCGTCGTCCAGTTTGAGGTCTCCATGTCACAGCTGGTCAAAGTGGTAAGTGGCTGTGGTTGGTTTACCCTGGTTTTGCGGTTGGGTCAGACTCTCGTGATGAGTCTGGGTGTGTTTCACTCGTCGTCTGGAGCTCCAGAGTCTCTGACCTCACTGTCGCATGCATGAGCGCATGATCTTTCCTCAGTTACGGAGAACGTCTCACTTCTATTAAACAGTGTCTATCCAGCTGTATGTCATTCTTTCTCATTTATTTTCTCTAGATTGTTTAATTCAGCTTGAAAAGGATAAGGACTATGTGATGAAAAAAATTAAATATCTATGGAGTCAATTTAATGCCACATACATATGCAAAATAATAAAGCATTGCAAAAGAAAAATAAACTTATTGTACAACTGTCATTGATTTTTACAATAAATTTTATCTTAAATTTTGTAATTTATTTCTGTTTGCTAAACATATATATTTTTTCTCAATATTAAATTTTTATTTTGCGATCTTTATTTTTGTTTGCAAAAAAAATATACTTTATTTTTCTTTTGCAATATTTTATTTTTCTTTCATTCAGTCACATACCTTTGAGAGGTAATGTCATGCTTTTTTTGGAATGGAAGCACAAACAACAGAAACATAACAAAGAATGATTTCAGAGGAAATCTAATTATGAACTTCTGAAATTTTGACAGACTATTGGATAATTTTTTTTATAAAGGCTCATATAGTCCTAGATGCCAATATAAGACAATGCATTGTGTAATATGTAAGTTGACATCACAAATGAAGTTTCACAATATTTGTTTCTGACCAAAATATATTTTAAATATGCTGTAAATAGTACAGCTCAATGAAATATGATTTTTAAATGTAATATATGTTTAGTTTCAACCTTTATATATTCTCTTCAGTGTAATTTTAGTATACTTTGTAGTTTTTGTTATGATTTTGAACTAGATTGATTTTCAGGTTTCAGTAATGCTGTTTGTAATTTTTATTAGTTAGTTTATGTTGTTTTTAAACATGTCTATATATTTAATGTATTTTTAAATAGTTTTAGTTTGAATTATTTTAGTATATTAAACTAAAATGAAAACGAGAAAAGTTGCCTTTGAAACTAGCTGAAATAAAATAGATTTACATATATATATAAATATATATATATATATATATAAATTAGTGGTGGGCCGTTATCGGCGTTAACGTGCTGCGTTAACGTGAGACTCTTATCGGCGATAAAAAAAATATCGCCGTTAATCTATTCTCAAAGTTGGGTTGGGAGCTGGGTCTATACTACGCAAGCTATGATGACTTTCACCCTGATATTTTAGCGCGGATGTATACCTAGCCGAATTGCACTGTAGGGGCGAGAACGAGTCTTGAACTAGAGGCTCGCAGTCCGTGATGGACAGATTGTTAATGGCTGGTCTATGTGGTAATACAATCGGGCACGACATCCAAACGCTCAACTATCATTCATCAACCTCAAATATGGCTTTTCATCTGAAAGATGTATGTAGTAACAACTTTACATGGCCGCTCAATATGATGTTAACCTAGAGAAATGTGCGCTATTGAAGTGTTTGTGTTTGTGCTGGGACAGGCTCGGTGCGCTCACTTGCTCTTACATCTCCGTCATTTTTGGTCATACAGATAAAAGTAGCCTAATACATCTTTCGAATCTGTAAAGACTCTACGTTTATTTGTGTGCACTCAGAATAACAACAACGTTGCGCTTTTAAGCAAACAGGATGCGCTTTAGGTCTCATGTGAACTTGAGCGAGAAACTTCAAACTCGAATATATCTAAAAATACAGTACATAGAAAAATATATCTATAGAGAGTGAAATATCAAAAAAAATAAAATAGAAGACGTGTGTGTTAGCATGGATGATTTACATGAAATTTAATCTGTGCAACACTGTGCATAATAAGATGGCTTTCAGTTCAATATAATAACAAAAAAGCGACATTTTGGGTTTTATTCAACTAATAAGGTGGGCACGCTGTGATCTGTACTATATTTTTACTGTAATTGACAGTTATCGGCAAAAAAAAAACAACAACACGGGAGTGGGAGGGAATGGGAGTCATTCTTCCGGGAGTGGAGCACGGGATTTTCCTCCAGTTTTTGTGGGATTGGGACGGAAGAGATTAAAGTTTGTGATGCATTTTGGAAACAGGAGATGAGCCCCTGGTCTAATGCGCCACCTGGCTTGAGAAACCCGTTCTCAAAGACTTACTTTTAGTCATTATTTGGGTAACACACATATTCTGAATGCCTTCGCAGAATTCAAATGAGCCATTTAATCTAGATTAATCTAGATTAATTCCAAAATTAATCTAGATTAATCTAGATTTAAAAAATTAATCTATGCCCACCTCTAATATAAATATATATTTATAATTTTTTTCAGTTTACATTTATTCAATTTTTAATCACTGAAAGCATGTTTTGTTTATGGTTTAAATTTAATAATGCAATAATAACCATCATGTTATTGTGTTTTCTTGTATTGAAATATATGGAGGGCAAAATATTTTTGAATGCTTATGAAAAAAAAACATATATATTTTAATTTTAAAATGTTTTAAAAAATATACTAAAAAATAAATAATAATACTTTTTTATATTTTTATATATGTATATCACCATATTGTATTGCAATAGAAATATAAAAATGTGATTAGACATTTGAATATATATATATATATATATATATATATTTAAAAATATATATTTCAATAACTGTTAATTTTATATCAATGCATGGTGTGTATATATATATATATATATATATGATATACATTTATATGCATATTTCCCTTTGGTTGTTTGAAATATTTTGTGATATGTTGTTGTTGTTGTTTAATTTACAATACATATTTGATCACCAAAAAAAAAAAAATATATATATATATATATATATATACCTGTATTTCAAAATTTACTTTTTTGCCACATTGGTTTGCAATAGTCCAAATGTCTTCCACATTGAAGAGAGCCTCCAGAAGTGTGACCCTCAGAGGCTGATGTGTGTGCATCATGAAGCTCCTTCAGGCGATGGGACTCAGGTGCTCCATCTGTGAGACACGGAGAGGACTGACGCCTGGAGAATGATTGCCCATGACAGCATGTTTCTTCTTTAAGCTCTGAAATATTAATCCAGAGCCGTCGTGTTTATTCCGCTGCAGTTGATTTGTGTGCGACTCTCAGAGACTCTCATCTGTATTCCCCCCCCCGCAGGACGAGGTGAACCAGATCATGGAGACCAATCTCTGGCTGCGACATGTAAGCTCATGCATGATTCACGCACATCCAAAGGTCATTGATTTATTTACATAATTGTATTCAATATGTTTTGCGGTCACTGTTCACAATGATTGGTGCAGCAGGTGGATTTGATTTGACTTGCTGCTGGTGTGAAGTGCAGATGATGTGACCCTGTAGTAAAGTCATAAGCAGCATAGGTATATTTGTAGAAATAGCCAACAATACATTGTATGGCTCAAAATTATAATTTTTATTATATGCCAAAAATCATTAGGATATTAAGATCATGTTCCATTAAGAGATTTTGTATATTAACTACCATAAATACAACAAAAAATATGCTTGATTAGTAATATGCATTGCTAAGAACTTCATTTGAACAACTTTAAAGATGATTTTCTCAATATTTCGATTTTTTTGCATCCTCAGATTTCAGATTTTCAAATATTGTCCAAACCATACATCAATGGAAATATAATTTATTCAGCTTTCAGATGAGGCACACATTGTACAAAATTGACCCTTATGACTGGTTTTGTGTCACAAATGGGACCGTGATCTCAGTATTACTGGTTTCCAGATGTCTAATTGTCTAATTACTTTGATTACCTGAATATTGGAAATCAGCTTTAGGTCATATAATTTGTTATGAGAGTGATTATGTGAAGAAGAAGAACTAACCAAATGAAGCATTGTGCCCTCCTGAATTAACCATGCCGTTCATTAACGTTTAAATGGCAAATCAAAAATCACATTTAATCAAGCTGTTTAAATTTAATACATCATTAATTCACCAGGATGGCAAGTCATACAAAGTATTTAAGCACCTGACCTGGAAACTGTGCATCTATTGATGTGTCAGTTCTATTAAATCTGCCTTGAGTTGGCATTGCCTCCCTAAAATATATTAAACGTGATCAATATGTCCTTTCCTCTCGGTGACGACGGGACTGTGCTGATGTTTCATCAGATTTAACCAGAGACGGCTTGTCTACAACCATGTCTTTGAAGGCTTTATCCTCATCAGCATCAGATTGTGGTCCTTCATAGTCTGTGTGTGTTTGCTGTATCCTGGAATACTGAATTAATTAAGCATAACACACAAACATGCTGCAAATAACTTCATAATGTGTGCAGAAAACTACTCTGGAAACAAGAAATCAGCAAACAATTTACTTGAAGCTTTTATATATAATGCATTTTGAAAGTATTTGTAAATTAATAAGTGTAGCCACGTTTATAAAACGTATCTATTGCATTAAAACACATGGCAAACAACCAGTTTCAGCAAGAAATCTGCAAATATTATTTTTATTATTTTGTGAACGATGTAATGCATACTTATGTAAAAAATAGCTGTAAAACAACCACATGCTGACAGTAACATACTGTTTTCCATTATAACAGTAATGTACTGTAGAAAACAATGCATTGTAGGCAATATTACAGTGCATTCTCATTCTCAGCACTATATCTTTAGTATGCATCTGTAATGAGGCTTCAACAGATTGAGGATCCATTTGCAGTTTTATTGAAAACATGGTAGAACAGACAGGGTCAATCACCAGCAAACACAGCAGTAGAGGCAAGACAACTCGGAATCCAGGGACGGGCATGAGATCAGGGCAGGCAGCAAGCAATCACGATGAGAGAAAACAATCCAAGATAATACACAAGTAGACAAGGCACAGAAAGCTGGTTACCAGCTGGTTTGAGAAGTGAAACATGAAATGTAGGAGGGATACGATAATTAGCGGGTAATGCCAAACGAAAAGAAACTGGTGTTATTTGTTTAATAATTTTGAAGGGACCCACGTCCCTGGGGCTGAGATTCCTGCACGGAAGTTTGAGACGGAGATCTCGGGTAGATAAATAGACCCATTGACCTGGAGTGTATTCAGGATTGGGGCGACGGTGACGATCGGCTTGCAACTTCTGCCTCCTAATGGCATGTAGCAAGTGGGTGTGAGCCTGATTCCAAATGTTCTCGCTCCTCTGAAACCAGTCTTTTATAGCAGGCACTTCAGTCAGTTCTCCTGACCATGGGAATAACGGTGGTTGGAATCCCATTATGCATTGAAAAGGAGTTAGACCTGTTGAGGCTTTTTGAAGTGAGTTCTGGGCATACTTTGCCCACATGAGGTATTGACTCCAGTCTACTTGGTTCTGTTGGCAGTAGGATCTGAGGAATCGTGTGATCTCCTGATTGAGCCATTCAGTCTGGCCATTTGATTGCGGGTGATATCCTGAAGTGAGGCTGATGTTGATATTAAGTTTTTGGAAGAAAGCCCACACTCTGGAGGTGAATTGACAACCTCGGTCCGACACGATGTCCTCAGGGAGACCATAGAAGCAAAACACAAAGTTGCATTGGGCATCCGCTGTTTCGAAGGCTGTGGGTAGTTTGGAAAGTGGAATTAAGCGACTGGCCTTAGAGAAACGATCTATGACAGTGAGTATTGTGGCACTGCCATCGGATTTGGGGAGATCAGTGATGAAGTCGATAGCCAGATGAGACCATGGTCGGTGAGGAACCGGCAAAGGGTGCAATAAGCCGGATGGTAGTTGCCTGGGAGACTTGCTCTTGTTACAGGTGGCGCATCTGTGAATAAAGTCTATTGTGTCTGTTCTCATGGTTGGCCACCAGAAGCTGTTTTGGAGAAGGTGGAGAGTCGCAGTGATCCCAGGGTGACCAGAGCTGAGCACAGAGTGAATGTGTTGTATGACCTTCCTTCGGAGTTCCTGAGGAACAAAGGTCTTGTCAGGGGAGCATTCGGGAGGGGAGGGTTCTTGTAAATTGACCTGATCAAGTTCTGTCATAATGTCCCATTGAACTGGTGCCACAATTAATGACTCTGGGAAAAGGGTTTCCTCTGGGTTACTGGGGCTCGAGCAGTCGTGTTGACGTGACAAGGCGTCAGCTTTGGTATTCTTAGAACCGGGACGATATGTTACAGAGAAGTCAAAACGCTTTTAAAAAAAAGTGCCCATCGGGCCTGTCTGGGGTTCAGTCTTTTGGCAGATCGTAGATATTCTAAATTCTTGTGGTCAGTAAGAACAACAAAGGGGTGTTTTGATCCTTCTAGCCAATGTCGCCACTCCTCCATAGCTGATTTCATGGCTAACAATTCCGTGTTTCTGACGTCGTAATTCTGTGAGTTTGTGGGAAAAGTAGGCACAAGTGTGGAGTTCGGGTGTGCAGCCATGTCGCTGTTAGAGAATGCCTCCGATGCCCGTATTTGAGGCATCCACTTCTACTATTAATTGAAGTTCAGGATCAGGGTGATGGAGAATGGGAGCAGATGTGAACAGTGATTTGAGTTCCGTAAAAGCCTCCAATGCTGTGAGAGACCGTGTGAGATGTGAAGAATTTATTTTCGTCATAGAGGTTGAAGGATCACAAATGTTATTCTATGTTTGATTTGAATTCACGTCCTGACTAAGAGGTGTCGGGCAAGGCAAAGGTGTTTGAGATCGCTTCCTGACCATTTGAGCTCGACAGCTGTGCCTTTGTCTCTATTATAATGGCAAGATCAATGACTACTGAGAGATTGAACCTTTGATCTGCAAATGACTTTGTCCTGGCCAGATGTGGATTCGATAGGTTTATTGGACCACGGGAAGTTTTCCCGCAACCAACTAACGCTGTCCTCAGATGTTTGTTTTCTTTGATGTTTTGTCTCAACCTAAAAAAAGTCCCTCCTCCAATCCTGACTATAAAGATACCCTGTAAAAATGCTCAAACAAAGATCTGCATCTTTTGGAATCCAGCGAAACTTCAAGCTGAACAAGGATTCCCAGACTGAATTTTTCTCTCAAACCAAGTGTGGTGAGTGGCTGTTCTCTAATCCAAAAGAACCTAAGACCAGTGTATCCTCTGTGCCGTCAGAGAAGAGTTAACATACATCTGTAGGGTTTTGTTTAACTAAAAGTTATCCTCTGTTCAGGCAGGGAAGGTTAGCATTTCATGCTAATAATTTTGTTTTATCCTCTGTTCTTGTAGGCAGGGACGTGTATCCTCTGTTTCAGGCAGGGAAGAGTTTATCCTCTAAAGTTTTTTATTTTAGAGATGAGTTTATCCTCTAAAGTTTTTTTTTTATTTTAGAGATAAAAGTATCCTCTGTTCTTGTAGGCAGGGACGTTTATCCTCTGTTTTCAGACAGGGAAGAGTTTATCCTCTAAAGTTCTGCTTTTAGAGATGAAATTTTATCCTCTGTTCTTTCAGGCAGGAAGATTTTGGCATTTACGCCTAATTTTTGGTTTATCCTCTGTTGTTTCAGGCAGGGAAGGCATTTACGTGCTAAAAAACAAGTGTACCCTCTGTTGATCAGAGAAGTGTTTGTTTTGTTTGTGTGGTACCGAAGAAACTTACAAAATGGTTAGAATGAATGCTAGGCTGATTCCAACCACAGAAAAGAGTGGTCTTGCGACTCCTCTGTGGTCAGATAGTGAATTCAAAACACTGTTAGGAAAAAAAATGGACCTAATAGTCACTGAAAAAGTTAGACAAGAACTAACGAGAAATATGAGATTCATCCAGACAAGACTTGGTCAGTAGATGAGTGTAAAAAGGTACTAGGAGCAAGTATTCGTAAGAACAATGTGAAAGGCATTATCTGTTGTCACAGAGAATTCAGTGTAACGCTAGCGACACAACAGTCTCAGCGTATTTCAGAGCTAGAGAAACAGAACAATGAACTCCGTGTAGAATATACACTTTGACCAAGAAATTGAACCTCAAGAAAGAGGCAAAACTGATGTGGAAGTAAGTCAGCCTGATAACATTTACCCTGATTTACAAGCGTTCTTTGAAACAGATGTAGCTCTCCAATCAGTAACTGATGTGCCTGTAAATTCCGTCAATGTGTGTGGTGCTAGGAGAAGATCTCAGGGATTGAGGAAACTGATGGTGTTCCTCTCAATTCTTCTGTTGTGCAAATACAAACTGTTGCCAAAGCTTTATGTCCTAAAGATATAGAGACTATCTCAGAGTTTACCGTCAGCACGCACACATTTTTCTGAATTTAGAAGAACATTGATCAGTAAAATGCGTCTTTATGACATGTCGTTGACAGAAGTCACGCAGCTGATGTCACAAATACTAACTGAATCTGAATTCAACAGTTTTGAATCTGCTGTCACTTCTGAACTGCGAAATGCCAGTAAGGGTGATTTAAGAGAAGGTATTTTGAAAATCCTAAAGAATATCTTAGGACCCAAAATAGATTGGTCTAGAATTACTACCTGTGTGCAAAGGAAAGAAGAAACTGTGAGTGAATATACTGAGAGATTTTGTCAGTCAGCTGTAATCTACAGTGGAATTGTTGATGACCCTGAAAGTGTGCTGGATGACAAGGGACCCTTGGTTCGTATTCTGGTCAGATGGCCTTGTAGCCGAATACAGAAAAGCTTTACCATTCTTAGATCTAACTTGGTCTAACAGAACTCTCAGAAGTAACCTAGACAGGTTAACTACATGGGAAAGAGATGCTGATGTCAAGGCAAAAGTAAGAGTAGCAGCAGCTACGTTTAACACAACGAAACAAGACAATAGATGGTCTAAAAGAGAAAGCAAATGCAAATACTGTGAAAAATTTGGACATTGGGAGAAAGAGTGTAGGAAGAAGTTGCAAGATAGTAAAAGAAATGCTATGCATAATTCTGCTCCTTCTCAGCCTGCACACAACCCTGAAGTAGTTCCGCCAGTGACCACTGAAACTATAGGACAGTTAGTTCAGGCTCTTCTAAGAGCACAACAAGACCAGGAAAAACTAATTATTGGGGCTTGTGAGTAGCTACCTTTCCCTGTAATCCAACACAATGACCAAAGAATTTTGTGAAAGGTAGCATAAAGAGAAAGAGATTGATTTTTGCTTGATACAGGTGCAGAAATTACAGTAATTCCTACAAAATTGGCACAAGGTTTAAACATCCCATACAAGAAAACCAAACTTTGTTTAACTGGTGTAATAGGTGAAGATTCTGTTTTGTATGAAACTCCCCCATAGAGGTACAATTTGGCCCAAAAACTCTGACTACAAAATTACTATGCGCTCCATTAAATACAGGTGCAATTTTAGGCATGGATCTTCTGAGACAAATAAATCTAACTTTAGACATGTCCTCAGAATCTACTAGCATAAAAATTTCCTCAGCACAGATTTCTACCAATAATGCAACCCCTCCGAGTATGCTTTCTTACAGAATCATCCAATTTGGGCTAAAGACAAGGATGATTGTGGGTTGTTGACAGGTGTAGAACCAGTTAAATTGACAGGAACTCCACCTCCGGTCACCAAACAATATCCGATTAATAAGGAAGCTATACAGGGAATCAAACTTATTGTAGAAAATTTGCTGATGCAAGGAGTGCTAGTTAAAACCAACAGTCCATGTAATTCACCCATATGGCCCATCAAGAAATCTAATGGGACATGGAGACTTACAATAGACTACAGAGTAGCCAATAAACATATTGAAAAAATCACCCCCCTAGTGGCAGATCCATCTACAATTTGTAATGGCTTACCATTAGATTGTAAGATTTTTTCAGTAATTGATATGTCTAATGGATTCTTTTCTGTACCGTTGCACTCTGACAGCCAGCCATGGTTAGCTTTCACAGTTGACTATGAACAATACCAGTGGACACGATTGCCACAGGGATTTCAAAACTCCCCAACCATATATCATCAGGCTGTCAGACGTGATTTGTGTGACCCAGAATGTCCGGTAAAACAGTCCACTATGATCCAATATGTTGATGATATTTTGATTGCCTCAACAGATCATGAGGTACATCAAACTGAATTGGCATCATTGTTGGACTATTTGCATAAAAGGACACAAATGCAGCTTTCACAAAGCTCAAGTTGCTAAAAAGCAAGTCACATTTCTGGGTCAAACAATTGGTGCAGGAAATAGATCCATTACACAGGATCGGCGGCTTCAGTCAAAGCCATACCTCCGCCTAATACCATTAAAACACTCCGCTCATTTTTAGGAACAACAGGTTATTGTAGACCTTGGATTGAAGACTATGCCTCGATTGCTCAGCCTCTCTATGATTTGTTGAGAGGCCATGGTAAAGATTCAGATACTGTTTGTATGGAAGAACTTCATCTCAAAGCTTTTAATGATTTGAAGAGAGCACTATGTCAAGCACCAGCATTAGGAATTGCCCAATCTGATAGACCCTTTGTGCTTTATGTCCATGAACACTTAGGCTTTATGACTGCATGTCTAATGCAAGATCATGGGGCAGCTTACGCCCAATTCATTACTATTCCGTAAACTTGACATAGTCGCTCAAGGTATGGGCCCATGCCTCAGAGCAGTACAGGCAGTTCATCTAGCGCTTCAGGCTTCATCAGGAATGGTGTTAGGTCAGACTGTAAACGTAAAATGCCCTCACACAGTGTCCGCACTAATGAATCAAGCAAAGTCACTTCTGTCACCTCCTCCCGTTGGGGAAATTGGTTAGCAACTCTCACAGCCCCGAATATTGTTATACAGCGTGCACCAGTCACGAACCCATCCTCATGTATGATGTCTGCAATGACTGAATTTGTGTTAGAGGATGAAGGCGAAATGACTCATGATTGTGTTACGCTTACATATGCAGCGACAAGTGAAATAGCAGAAACTCCCATAGAGAACGCAGAATTGGAGTTGTTTGTTGATGGTTCAGCTCAAGTTATTGAAGGTAACAGACGAGCAGGATATGCAGTAACTTCCACCACTGAAGTAGTTGCTTCAGGTCGTCTTCCAGATCATTTTTCAGCTCAAGCTGCAGAACTAGTAGCCTTAACTAGAGCATGCACGCTAGCTTCAGGATCGGTTGCAAATATCTACACAGATTCCAGGTATGCTTTTGGGGTAATTCATGATTTTGGTGTCATTTGGCAAACCAGAAAATTTCTAACTTCTGCTGGATCCCCATTAAGCATGCTGGATTAGTGAAAGATTTAATGTTTGCCATGAAACTCCCAAAGAAATTAGCAGTGATCAAAGTGAAAGCACATCTCACAACTAATACTACGGAAGCTAAAGGTAATGCTCTTGCTGATGTAGCGGCTAAACAGGCTTGTTTCTATGCAACTGTACAAGTGTGTTCAGGTAGTACAGCACAGAAGATAATTCTACCTCCTGAATCAATCGTTGATCTGTATAAAGACGTTCCTCTATATGAAGCATGGACATGGTTAGACAAAGGAGCCACTGTGGATTCATCCGGCTGCTGGACCAAAGGGGAAAGTATGTTGCTCCCGAATCACTGTTGCCATATTTGGCTCAACAAATACACAGTTTGGGTCATAGTGGTCCAGCAACGATGAATCACAGGTTCTCAAATCAATGGTGGAATCCAAAATTCAGAAACGCAGCCACTGAAACAGTCAAGAGATGTGTTACATGTCAGAAAGCAATGATGTACCAGCAGCCATTACAGCAGCACATACCCCAGCTCCACCAGGGCCATTTCGTCACCTGCAAGTTGATTACATATCGTTGCCCCTTGTAAAGGAAAAACTGACGTTTTGGTAGTAATAGACAAGTTCTCAAGATGGGTAGAAGCTTATCCAACAGGGGCGCTACAGCTGCACACACTGCTAAATGTCTTGTCACTGATTTCATTCCCAGATGGGGATTACCAGATTGCATTGACTCAGATCAAGGTACCCACTTCACAGGACAGGTAGTCAAGGAAGTGTCTAGAATGTTGAAGATTTGGAACCTTCACTGCCCCTATAGGCCACAAGCATCAGGACAGGTTGAACGATCAAACAGAACAATCAAAACCAGGCTAAGCAAAATGCATCAGAAAGGAGTACCATGGGTTGAAGCACTGCCCGCAGTACTGTGTAGTATGAGAGCATCACCTAACAGATCAGTAGGACTGAGCCCTCATGAGATTATTACTGGGCCAATGCAGATGCCAGGTGTGATTGATCTTAGAAATGCTGATGTGCACATTGCTTCAGATGCCCTGATCGCTACTGTGAAAACCTCACAAAGGCAGTGCAGAGTGCCAAAGAGAGTTGAGTCGTGTTGGCAGACTCCACCAGAAGGTGGACACACAATCGTCCCAGGTCAATGGGTCATGATAAAGGCATTCAAAAACAAGCCATTAGAGCCTAAGTGGTACGGACCACATCAAGTGATGTTGATTACAGCAGCTGCAGTATTGTGTCAGGGAAGGAAAACTTGGAATCATGTGTCACAAGGTTGTTCCTCCCCTGCAGGGATAGGATAGGGCAGACACAAGAACCAGTGAGGAGCCCAGGAAGAACCGAAAGCAACAGGCTTGGGGCCAACCCTGAGGTGAAGATTTCTCATAGGCCTTTCCCTCCATTAGTCCATCCTTTCCTCACTGTTCTTTAGGTGTCGCAGGAATTGAGAAATAGGAAAGAAGGAACAACCATAGCAGACTATATTTTGAACAGAGGATACAACCCTAATGTTTGCAGACTCTACAAATACTGCTCTGTGCCGTTGTTCTCTCTTGTTTGTGTTTCTTTCTTCCTCTGTGCAGATACCATTTGATGGCTGTCCTGAGATCCATATGCACCACCCTTCTCACCTGCGGATAAAGCCACAACCTCTAGAAAACAACTAGACCCATTACCGAGCCAACTATCACACAAGAAAGAGAAAAGAAAGAAGAAGAAAAGAATAAAAATACACAACGCAGAGACTATTACCCGTAAAATCTTCACGGACCCTAATTGCATGTTTTGTTTCTGTGTCAGCATGCAATTACATATAAACAACACAGAACATGTACTATTTGCCTGTAACGATTACAAGTTACAAGAATTAACTTTTAAGTGTCTAAATTTGTATTTTTGAGAGTTATTAGAACTCTCAAAGAGGGATTGAAGGATCACAAATGTTATTCTATGTTTGATTTGAATTCACGTCCTGACTAAGAGGTGTCGGGCAAGGCAAAGGTGTTTGAGATCGCTTCCTGACCATTTGAGCTCGACAGCTGTGCCTTTGTCTCTATTATAATGGCAAGATCAATGACTACTGAGAGATTGAACCTTTGATCTGCAAATGACTTTGTCCTGGCCAGATGTGGATTCGATAGGTTTATTGGACCACGGAAGTTTTCCAACCAACTAACGCTGCCCTCAGATGTTTGTTTTCTTTGATGTTTTGTCTCAACCTAAAAAAAAGTCCCTCCTCCAATCCTGACTATAAAGATACCCTGTAAAAATGACTTAAGATGAGATTTCGATGACTGCAGCCTACCATCACACTGGGGTTTTTTTCAATAAAGAATCCTACGATCGAATCCGAAGTCTCCTGGTCTTCTCTTCTGAGTTTCTACACTTTAGAAGAACAGAGTTTTCAACAAGGTTAAGGGAGAAGCCACAGAACTGACATTTCTGATGAAACGCCGGTAGAAATGTGCGAATCCAGTTCCTTTAAAGTTGGAACTGGCCAATCTAGAACAGCTCTGACCTTCTTCTCGTCCATCGCCACTCCCCTTTGATTAATGATATAGCCCAAGAATGATGTGCTGGTCTGGTGAAATTCGCACTTCTTAGCTTTGGCATATAATCTATGATCGATGGGCCGCTGTAACACCCTCCTCACATGTTGCACATGTTCCTCATATGTGTCAGAATAGAGAAGAATGTCATCGATGTAAACAATTACCCAATGGTCCAGCATGTCCCGGAAGATATCGTTGATGAAGGATTGGAATATAGAAGGACTGTTGGCAAGGCCGAAGGGAATAACAGAATATTCATAGTGCCCAGTGCTGGTTTTCCATTCATCACCGCTTCTGATGCAGATGAGATTATAAGCATTGCGGAGGTCTAATTTGGAAAATCATTTTTAAGATGAAGTTTTGAATTTGAAAAACTGAAACCATATTTTCTTGCAAAATGTACTCCAGTATTTTGTTTTATAACTTTGGAAACCATAGAAGCCACTGAATAAGAAATAAAACAAGGTAATTGCAGATTTTTATCTAATTTCCAACATTTTTGTCTCAGAATTGCGAGTTTAAATCGTACAATTCTGACTTTTTCTCGTAATTGTGCGTTATAAAGTTAGATCTTCAAGACTTTTTTGGTCGCAATTTTAAGTTTATATCTCGGAATTATGACTTTATCCATGCAATTCTGATTTTCTTCTCACAATTTTGAGTTATATATCGCAATTCTGACAATATCTTGCAAGTGCGAGTAATAAAGTGTAGTTAAGAGAAAAAATACTTTTTTCTAACAATGGCACAATTCTGTTTTTCCTCACAATTGCGAGTTTACATCTTGCAATTCTGACTTTTTCCTCAGAACTGCATGATATTTACTTGCGGTAACACTTTAAAACAGGGAACACATATTCACTATACAACTTTTCCCTTAATAAATTCCTAATTTGCTGATTATTAATAGTTAGTAAGGTAGTTGTTAAGTTTAGGTATTGGGTAGGGTTAGGGATGGAGAATAAGGTCATGTAGAATAAGACATTTATATTTGTTTAATTAGTAAGGAATAATTGATGACGGGCCGTTGGATTATTAGAAAAATAATACACACCCGATGTGGTGATGCGGTCATCAGGTGTGCATTATTTTTCGAATAATTCAGCGGCTCGGAGTCAATTATTCCGCTTATAATACCGTTGCCACACTTCAAGACATCGTTCAGATGATATATTTCAAGGCATTCGTCTGGTTTTTCGACTTCAATCGCAATTGTGAATAGGATTATTTCTTCCGCATCTCATCCAACGCCTCTCTTGCTTATCCTAAAACGTCATTTTAAACCGTAACGGAGGCTTGAGCAGTTGATAGCAGACTAATGCAGTTACTACAGTTAATACCTACGTTATGAGAGAGAGAGAAAGAGATTAATGTTACCTCTGTGAGTCATTAATCGGCGTGTAGTGAGACTTTAAGTTATATTTTCTTCACGAACAGAGCCGTTGTTGTTACCTCGCTTGTGAGAAGTCATGTACTTTTTAAGTTTTTAAACTATGTTACTGATAAAATCATCAGAGTAGTGCTAACTACATTAGTGCTTATGTTAAGATGTGTGTGAACTATACGTGTGTCTGTGAGGAAGAGACCGAGAAACATTAGGCTATATGCTTTCCATACATAATAAAACGTAATTTTGTTGCAAAAACATGGACAAGATCTGTCGATTTTATCCTTTTGTTTACTGTATTTATTTATTTGGCCAGTGTCGTTGTAGGTTTTGGTTATTTTTCTGTTATAAGACCTTTGAAATAACAGAAATCATTAGGCGAAGTGTGTAATGCGGTGCCTGGAACTACGTTCACCGTGCGTTTCCCTGAAAATAATTGCATGCCTCAAAATGTTCGTCAGCCAATCAGATTCAAGCATTCAACGGCCCCGTAGTATAACTACTAATAATTGGCTAATATTCTAATAATATGCATGCTAATAAGCAACTAGATAAGAGACCCTAAAATAAAGTGTTACCAAACTTGCAATTGCATGTTATAAAGTAAGAATAGCGAGATATTAACTCAAGACTCAAAAACAGTCAGAATTGTTAGATAAAAGTTGCGATTACCTTTTTTATTCAGTGGCCGAAACTTGTTTGTTTGTGTGTGTGTGTGTGTGTGTGTGTGTGTGTGTTTTGTATTTGTCCTAGATTTGGAACGATTATAAGCTCCGGTGGAATCCCAAGGATTTCGGAGGCGTTGAGTTTATCCGTGTGCCCTCCAACAAGATTTGGAAGCCAGACATTGTGTTGTACAACAAGTAAGTTCTCCGTTCTGTTCCTCGCTTCGTTATGGACCATTTTCACAAGACTGCGATGACGCGTTTAACCCTCATCAGCATCGTAAATCCTCAAAAGTTTTCTAATTATGCACATTTATAACACTATTCTTTGTATTATATTACTATCAAATTACAAAAAAAAACCTAATAAATACTAATGCGCGGGTTATCAGTCTCAATTTATTTTATTGTTTTATTAATAGTCATGAAAACACACTATTTTCTTTTGCTATTTGAGCAAGTGGGAATGCAAAAATATATATATTTGTGGTACTCTCCCATAGTGCGGTCAAACGATTGATCTCATCCATAATAAAAAATTGTTTACATGATATGTGTGTGTGTGGTGTATATTTAGTATGCATTTATAAATACAAGAAAAATATGTTATGTTTATTTATAGACTATAGACCTCAAATGATGCCAAACCTCAGACAACATACAAAACGACCAAATTTTGCTTTATGTTTGATCGCAACATATAATCATTGCTGTTAATAGTGTTCACATGACATTAACTGCTTGATGTTTACTGTACATTTCTGCAACTTGAGATAGTCACCACTGATGAGATATTACTAAATATAATGTAGAAACTTTAATTTTCTGTAAAGCTGCTTCGCAACGATTTGCATCGTGAAAAGCGCTATACAAAGTAAACTTGAATTGAATAATATAAAATATAAGAATATAAATGTTAATACATGTAAACATTTTCAAAATATATACTATTTGTGTCGTGTACTAAGACTGACGGAAAATGAAAAGTTGTGATGTTCTAGAACGATATAGCTAAGAACTATATTTTCATTCCAGCGTAATAATCAAGGAGCTTTACTGCCGTACCGCAACGATATCACGCAGCGCCTGAGAGTAGTCCCCAGCTAGGATATGTGCTGGTACTATTTTCAGGCGCTGTGCAATATCGGCCTCGAAAATCACAACTTGTCATTTTCCGTTGGTCTTAGTACACGATATAACTACAGAAGAGTCAAGCTTTAAATAGGAAAAATATTGAAACTCTTTGGTCATTTTTGAGCGTGATGCTAACGGTCTAATCCGATTCAATTATCTATGCTAAGCTACGCCTAAAGTGCACCCAGAGATCGGTTGAAAGGATCCAAAAACGGTAAAACTCAACTCTTTAACTCTTGGGTAGTCATAAAATGAGTCTACTGTCAACAACAGAAAAAAGTGGAATGTTCCTTTAAGAACAATCTTGATACTCTTTATTTTAACGATCTTATGTATGTGTGCTTGCATTTATTATTACGTTGTATAAAGTCAATCCTTTGGTTACACAAGTAGCTCGGTGTGTATCATATGTGTAACAGTAGCTGTCTATTACATCTACATAATAAAAAAATGTAATTACAGGCTGATCCATAACTTAATTACATGGTAAGTACATTTTATTTCATGCAAGTATAATGGCTACTACCAAGAACTCAATTAGGTAATTACTCAGTATTATGACACCTTTAAATAAAGTGTTACCAAAGTTTTAATAATAATATATATGTGTGTACTTATTATGTATTTATAAAGATGCACACATACAGTATATAGTTTTAAAATATGTATATGTTTATATTCATAGAAGTTATATTATATATAAAGATATTTAATATGTAAACATAGCATATTTTTCTACAATTTATATATGCATGTGTGTATTTATATACACAGTACACACACACATATATTTTGCACACAAAGACTTTTATTTTGGATGCGATTAATCGTTTGGCAGCACTAGTCTTGTGATTGTATTGTTTATGTGTCTGAAAATTGAAAAAGGTTCAATGGCCTCGTCAGTCCTTCACGATCCGTTTCTGTTTCCAAACCTCAGCGCAGTTGGAGATTTCCAGGTGGACGACAAAACAAAAGCTCTTCTTCGCTACAACGGAGACGTCACCTGGATCCCACCGGCCATCTTTAAGAGCTCCTGCAAGATCGACGTCACCTTCTTCCCCTTCGACTACCAGAACTGCACTATGAAGTTCGGCTCGTGGACCTATGACAAAGCTAAGATCGACCTGGTGCTCATCGGCTCCACCATCAACCTGAAGGATTTCTGGGAGAGCGGCGAGTGGATGATCATCGACGCTCCAGGATACAAGCATGACATCAAGTACAACTGCTGCGAGGAGATCTACACCGACATCACGTATTCGCTCTACATCCGCCGCCTGCCGCTCTTCTACACTATCAACATGATCATTCCCTGTCTGCTCATCTCCTTTCTGACCGTCCTGGTGTTTTATCTCCCGTCCGATTGTGGAGAGAAGGTGACCTTGTGTATTTCTGTTCTCCTCTCCCTCACTGTCTTCCTCTTGGTCATCACCGAAACCATCCCGTCCACGTCTCTCGTCATCCCTCTGATTGGAGAGTACCTGCTTTTCACCATGATATTTGTGACTCTGTCTATCGTGATCACTGTGTTTGTGCTCAATGTGCATTACCGCACGCCTAAGACTCACACCATGCCCGATTGGGTTCGGAAAGTCTTTCTGGGTCTGCTCCCTTGGGTCATGTTCATGACTCGGCCTGAGAAAGACCCGGAGAGGAAGACTAGATCGTGCGCTCTTCACGCTCCAGAGACTCTTTCGCTCCTGTGCACCACCGAGCTCAACAACCTCGTAACGCCGGCTCCTGGCTTTCAGTGTCGAGACGGACGATGCATGTGGAAGCAACAAGACACCAGCGTTTCCAACGAGTCTCTAGATGACGGGTTTCTGTGCATGTCTCTACAGGTCAGAGATGCCATAGAGAGCGTCAAGTACATCGCCGAAAACATGCGGTTACAGAACGAGGCCAAGGAGGTAAGTGAACTTACATCAAATGATGCAGTCAAACCAGAATTTATTCCACATTTCTCACGTTATCACAGTTTAAGTGGTGATAAAATATTAGTCTCAGAGCAAATTCATCTTGATAATGTCAGATAACTTTAATAAAAAAGGTGTGTAATGTATTCAGGTGGGCATTATTCGAGTTGTATCAATTCTGATTCTTCTTATCGATTCCCAGTTTTGATTCAGTGTGATTAAAAACTAAATAATTGATATCAAACTAATTTATTCTGTCTCTTTTTGCAAAACATTTAATTGCTGTTGAATACCATGAACACAAATGAGCCGGCTGCATAAAAGCAGGATTCGATTAAGAGCTGTTTGTGTGCAAAATAGAGCGTCACGATTCTGGATAAATTGAGAATTTTTCAGACAACTGAACCAATTCTCATATAATTTTTGCATGGAATGATTCAATGAATCACTTGGTATTTACTTGCTTCGTTTCAGGATGAATCAGTATATTTGAATGAATCTCATGAATGAATGACTCAAAGATAAATTGATTTTTATCAGCCCCTTGTCGTCTCCTAAAAATTAAATATGCATACACAGGAATTGATGGGTGCAACTGAAATTAATTTTACAAGAAGTATTTAAACATCCGATTCCCAACACTAGTATTCGGTTGAATAGCTGTCAGATGTTACATTCAAGAACACTATTAGATAATACCAATTTAGCTCAACCAATTAGCAAGCAATGCTTCATTTTCTTCAGTCTGTGGTGTAAAAAGTAGTAATTAAAGACTTGAGCAAAACATGATCAGCTCAAATAATTTTTGCTCCCACATTTTACTGGTGGTCCACTGTATGTCACAGTTTATTTTATTTTGTTATCCTCACTTACATAAATTAACTATAGAGACCTGAACCCACTAGTACAAAAATATATCAAAAATGATATATTTTATATGATATATGATATCAGACAGATAGTGTCTAAATTTTGGTTTGACTGTATTATTTATGACACTTTCTATTTCTAGGTCTTTAGTATTTAGTGTTAAACAAGCAGGGGATGCTGTAAGAGAGAAAATAAAGCATGTTTTTACTTTAATGCTGAACTCTATCAACTACATTTACATTTAGTCGTTATCCAAATGAGGACAATGGAAGCAATCGACATGAACAAAAGAGCAATGATACGCAGGTGCTATAACAAGTCTCAGTTAGCTTAACGCAGTTGTAGTAAAATTACCAGTTTAATATAGAGCTATTATTTCAGCTCCGGGAATTAGTTATTAAATATTAAATATTGCTTGGTTAAAAGTAATATTAATATTTAACTTAGTTATACTGTATTAAGTGACCGTCCACCGAACACTAGCCTCAGCATATCAACTTCGAGCTTAGGTAGCTTTCTCTTTATGGCAAATAAGGAACAAAACTTCAAATCACATTCCAGAGACAATTCTTAATGAAATGAAAATGGTTTATTCGTAATACTGCTATTCTAACATAAATGGATTAACTGATAACACACAAAACATACATACATACAAAGACATGCATAAGGGATTTTGGTAAGTAATTCCTAAAATTAAAGTTAGCCCTTTTAGCTATTTAAACGCTTGACTTGACCGGACAGATCACGACAGATGCCTTATTGCTCTGTTACTGCATTCAGATCAGATTCTACCAGTTCAATCAGCAATATAGATTTAGTTAGAATGTACTTGCTTGTTGACAAGAAGCAGGTTGGAAGTTGTTTGTTTCCTTCAAATGCGTTGCTCTGGTCTTTGTGCTCGGGAACCACGTGGGTTGGTTCGTGCGTCTCCGGTGCTCTCGGGTGGAAACACGAGAGATGTGGCTGCTGCCGCGTGGCGTCACAGAAAGCTTTCCTTTCGTCCGTAGGCATTCAGCTCGTTGTTCTTTGATGTTGTGCCTTCTAGCCTTCGAATAGATGGTTGGTTTAGTCGGTGTCGAGACAAAGTTCAGGTAGGCGAGCAGGCAGAGAAGTTCTGGCGCAGCTCCAGCGATGTTAAAGAGAGATGTTCCAGAGAGCCAAGAGTCGAGCGTCACACCATGTTTCAGAGAGCGTCACGCCATGTTTCAGAGAGGCGCCATGTTCAACAGTCCAACTTGCTCCTCCCACGGGCGGCTTGTCGAATCCGATGGTTCGTATGGGGCGGAGCCCCGCCCATGTCCAGGCTTGCTGGGTGGACCAACAGTTCTGTGATGTCTCATCACTTTTGGGAAGGATAAACTTTATGGATCTTTATACGTGTATAATTATGCAGGGTATTACAATTTAACGGTCATCAACACAATCTATCACATCTGAGTCTAGCTTTCTTTAGAGATCAAACACCGCATAATAATACACACATTACAGTTTATACCGTTTTAAAGCATGATTAAAATTCCCACATTGTCCTAAATAATTGGCACTCAAAATCATCACATCATGCCTATGAGGGAACAAGTACACATTAAATATCCATATATTTATTTTGTGTAGTTGCAATAGTTATACGTGTCAAAAAAGGCAAGGAGTTTGGTTTTCCTTGGTCCGTCCGACGGAGAAAAAGTCCTGCTTTGTTTTAAATGGGGGGTTTTGAACTATGCTCTGGAATGTAGGCTTGACGGTGTCCAGAACCATTCCCGGGCCGTCCATTACCTTTGCACGAGGCGTTTAGTGATGGGGTCGGTTGACCCTCTCCACTTTTGCATGGAAGGAGGACTTTTGGGTAATAATTGTTTTCTGTTGCTGGGTTGGCATTCTCTGTGTGTGTTTTCAGGTCGACATTGTGTTACACATCCCCTTTTGTGTGGAGATGTACCCGATGGAACATCTTCAGGCACTGGAACAAGAGGCAGAGAGAATGGACACACACAAGACACCAACGAGATCTCTATCACTGACTGAAAACTGGTGCAGGGTAATTTGGAAAGGAACCGGTGAGAAACTTGAGAAGACATAGGGCTAGTTTGTTTAGCATCGTTGACAATTGGGTCATTTTGACTGGTTTAATTGTCGGGGTTTTCACGAGACGGTATAGGCATGATCTCAATCAGGTTGGTCACATTCTCGGGTTCGGATTCTAGGTCGAGATTACCACGTCGAAAAAGGCGAGGGATGCCTGGCGTGCATTTGTTGAGAGACTCTTGAGCAGCGTTCACTCGCTTGTGTAGGAGGAAGGCCAGTGTCAAAGTCACAACATATCCTACTATAGTAGAGATACAAAGCGCCGTGTCAGCGGCAGACCAGGACCGAATAATTGGCGCCAGCGGCGGAAGGCGGCGATAGCTTCTAAAGCTGTGTCAACCGGTGGTCAGATCAATAAGCTGCGTTCCTTCCTCCTTGATCCTTTCTTCCAATTCTGGATCGAGGACAAAGGAATGCTGCTTGAAAAAGGGTGAGATTTCGATTTCGGCCTGATACTCGTCGTCGGTGAGGTGATACAATGCTAGTTCGTCAATATGGAGGATCGAGCCCTTAGGGACTGTGATCCATAACGTTTGGTTAGGCAGACTAATGCGGCGTGGCGGTGTCGTGTTGATCATATGTGAGGGTAGCCGTTCGGGCTGGGGTGTTCACCAGCCATCGGTTTCCGACAATTTCGGCTTGTGTTACCTCAACCTGAGAAGCGTGGTGTTGCGTCGGCGGGGCAGCTAGCGTCGGGTCTCATGGCTTCTAAGCCACAGATGCCCTCTGTATTATTGCGTCACGAAAGGTTTACTCGGGCGGAGGAAGTGAATGTCTTTAGTGAGCGTACACATCTTTAGCTTTGGAGCCAAGTACAACTGTTCGTTGCTATCGTGATACTGTGACGACCTCGGGAGTGTGGATTTTGACATAGGTGTTCCTTGCCAAAATCCAACATTCACAACATTTTAAGCCGGTAAACATTATTAACGTCAATAATGGGCAAACTGAAAAGAAAACAAAGTCACCTGTTTCCGGGTTTGCGTATATGGGAATAACGCTGCCGGAAAGGGGTGAGATGGGTTTGGATGAGACTAACGGGGCCCGCAGTGGCCGGTTACGATGTTTGAACAAGGCTAAGAGGTATCACGTGCACGGAATCCTATTCATGGCTAAGTTGTCAATCAAGGAACTTACATCGCGTATCATGATTTTTTGGCGGGTGGCCTCGATCGGTTGACAACGGTTCTCACAGCGAATTACAACGATTTTACTGACGGCAGTCGATCTCAATTCAGGACCTGTATTCACGGATTGGTTAAGGGGTTCAAAGTGAGAGAGAGAAAGGAAAAACACAAAGTGAGACACGAGGAAAAAACAAAAAAATTAAGACAAAAATTCAAAATCAAAATCAAGCAAAAAAAATTAAAAAAAATTGAGGGTAACTCCTCGCTACTAGATTGGTCCTAGCAGTGCTGTGGAGGAGAGAATATGGGTTGTGTCTAAGCATGGTTGCTATATGTTTTCCTAACATATCAATACTAATGTTGTGTGGTGCATATGGTGCGTGTGGTGCATATCGGTCTGTGTCAGTGGGTCTGATCTTCCCCCTTTCCATGTCGGCTAGAGCCCAGGGGCCTCTTTATCTGGTTTCGATGGACCCATCGAAGGACTGGCTCGCTGCGCCCTTGTCTGATTTTGATTCGATAGGCAACAGGTGAGAGCTTGTCTACAATCTCATGGGGTCCCGTCCAGTGAGGTAGGAACTTCTTTGACAGGTGATGGGGAGCATTCGGCCTTGGTCGGGCGAAACTGTAGTACCACACTTGATCTCCGACATTGAGCTCATGGTGAGAGGCCTTTTGGTCGTAGTAGGCTTTTCGGCCTTCCGCGCCGTTGTAGCTGCTGTTGCGCCGGCGAAAGTTGTTCTCAGGTGCTGATGTAACTCTTCCAGGTACTGGTGAGTGTTGTAGGCGGTGACGAGGTTCAGGTCACCAGGTTGGTACAGCAGGTGTAGTGGTAGCGTCATGTTTCTCCCTGTCATCATTGTGAGCGGGGTATTCCGGTAGATTGATGGGGTGTGGCTCGGCCATCAGTACCAGAGGGAGTTTAATGTCCCAATCCTTTTGATTGGTGGCTACGTATTTTTAACATGCTGACCACTGTTCTGTTAGCCCGTTCCACTTGACCGGAAGAAATTGGGTGATGGCTTATGTGGAGTTTGGCCTGTATGCCCAGGAGTTTCCATCGTCTTGCATAATTTCAGCGGTGAAGTGGGTTCCATGTCAGAGTTGACCCTTAAAGGCAATCCGAATCTTGAGAAGATATGGTTCAATAACAGACAGGCTGTTGTTTCTGCTGTATCGTTGGGAGCTGGGAGGCACTCTATCCATTTGTGAATTCGCAGACCACGGTGAGGAAGTATTTGTTGCCCCGCGTCGACCGTGGTAGGGGTCCTACCCAGTCTATTTGGAGGTCCGACCATGGGAAGGTCATTCCTTTCCTTTGCAGTGGTGCTCGGTGGTTTGGATTTGCCGGTTGGAACTGGCAACACACCAGGCATCCTTTAACGTATTCTGCTACGTCTTGCTGCATGCCAGGCCAGTATGCTACTTGCTTGAGTGTTTCATAGGTGGCCTTGACTCCGTGGTGTCCTGCGCATGGTGCATCGTGTGCGTGTGTCAACATCATCCCCCTTTGGCCATGAGGGACTACGAGCCTTGGAGCAGTGGATGGCTCAGGGACATACGTGAGGACACCGTCTCGTAGATGCAGCATGTGCTTGATCGAATGGAGTGCGGAGGTCGGATGATGTTCGTAGGTCCGAGGTGGAAATGGGATTTTCCAAGGGGTCGGACAGGTGCTACAATGGACTGTATGGCTGAGTCCGTATGTTGGAGGTGAGGAGGTCTTCAGCAGCGAACTGAGGCGACAGGGAGATGTGGGAGGAGGCAGGTGTGTGCTCGCCAGTGGCGTGCTGGCGGCGGCGGTTACTGCTGCCACTGTAGGGTTGGGTGGGAGGGCATGAAAGGTCCAGGACTCTTCATGTGATGCACCTGCTGTGGTGAGGGCATCGTTTTGGTCATTTGAGGGGCTGGAGTTTGGGAGGAAACGTTTAGGATGTCAGACCTGATCTGGTGTTCTCCGGAGGATGGCAGGTGACTGAGACAGCACTTTCAGGAACTTGGAGTTTCATCAGCAGGTGTTTGTTGGACGCTGCTGTGATTTGGAGTATTGGGTGTTGAGTTAGTGTTTAACTCTGTTGCTGGGTTTTCAGGTGGGGTTTCATGTCCATCTGAAGTTAGGGTGTTTACTGTTCTCTGAGAGCAAGGTGAAGCGGTGCTGTTTTCTGGGGCTGATTTGTTCAGCTTGTCACTGCCGTTCCGTCTGACAGCTAGTCAGGCTGACTCTGGTTCGCCTTCCTTTTCCCACTGATTCTCATGAGACCACTTCCCCAGTGTCGTCCAGGTGAGCGTTAGACGTCCACGCGCGGTCCATCCCATCGGTCATACCTCTGTTCAGGTCGGGTGTCAGCGTGTGAGTCTCGTTCTCTGTTGGACGGGGGTGCATTCCATTCTCTGTGTGGTGGCTTAGCGCTGTCTTGGCGTTGGGTGCCCTCTAGAGCCAGTTCATGGTGTTGCGTGTTGAAATCAAGAACTGCTGGGGTTTTTGCTCTTTTCTGAGGCCATCTTTTGTTTGTAGTAGGCCTTTTGCACCAAGTCTCGCAACTGCTGAGTGTTCATCGTTCGTGGACATGCGAGAACGCCAAGATGGTGGCTTATGCCAGGATGAAGATTCCTGAGGAAGAGAGTTTTAAAGTTCAGTTCATCTTCCATGTCAGAATCATTGCGAGTTCCAAAATATGCTTGTCTGAGTCGACTATAGTAAGCTTGAGGAGTGTCGTGGACGTCCTTGTCTCGTCTCCAGGGCAGCCACTAAGCCTTGATCGGACTCAGGGTCGGCGAACTCTTTAATAAGGGCTTTTCGCAGCCGTTGATAATCAGTCTTTGTGTTAACAGGCTGCCGGTCCAGGAAGCTGCGTACTTCAGGGCTGGATGTCGTTCGAGTAAATAGAGTTTATCTTTGTCCGTAACGTTAGGTCGCATTTCCAGATGGAAATCAATATCTTGCAGATACGCTTGGACCGTTTGGCTGTTTGGCACGCTGGGGTTGAATTTGCCAACGTTTGGGCGAGCTTGTCAAGGTCTTTTAGGTCCAAGCTGTGCGACGATCTGCGGCTGGCTGCAGCAGATTCTTCTGGTTCTGTCGTGATATAAAGTTCTTCAGGCGGCGCTGGTGACTGTTTTAACATCACCCCTCTGTCTTATGTTCACGTGTCAGTCCAGGCCCAGGTGACTTGGTCCTGCTTGGCAGGGTGCGGTTGGTGCACGTCCTGTCCTTGACGGCTCATGGCGTGTTCGTAAGCGTGCTTGAGTTCCTCTTGAAACTTTCAGACTCCTCTGTGACGTAGTCGAGCTGTTGTGTTAGGCGGCTGATCTCATTCCTTGACTCAGCCAAATGAACTTGAGGGCCTTGATTCTGCTGTTTTGTCCCTGAAGTCAGTCTTTGCCTTCTCCAGTAGCTTCTCTGCATACTGTAGCTTGTCTGCACAATCAGCGAAGTCCTCTTTGAGCTGTTGCACTTCGTGGCTGGTAGCTTCTAGAGTCTCTTTTAGCCTGTTGGTCTCCTCCTCGGTGTCCTGCTCCACCTCATCGGTCCCTTCCTGTCGTACCTGAGCTTCACGTTCCAGCTGCTCTATGCGTCGTTGGGCGCTTGTCAGCTCCTGCTGGCGCAGCGGCGTGCTTGTCGCTCAGTTTGAGGGTGGCGGCGAGTATGTGGCTTAAAGAACCGGTGATCTTGGCTAATTCTCTGGGACTGTAGTTTTGACTTGGGTCTTGTCCCATAATGCTTGCGATGCTGTCATCTAGTTGATTCTGTGTCTGATGTTGGAGTGTTTCAGCAGCTTTAGGGAGTATGCTGCCCGTTGTAACACTTAGCCACATTTCCAGTCCTTCCCAGTGACCGACATGTTCTGTTTCGTGAGACATGTTCTGGCGGGTCAGGGGATCTTGGACCGAACTGACACAGACCTTGAATAGGAAACAAAGCAAAACAAAACACAAACAAAACAAACAGGGGTGTAAATGTGCAGAGTGTAGTGTATGCTAGTGTTGATTGTGTCTCTGTGTTTGTGGTCCTCTGGCAGGTGCTTCTAATTGTAGTCTCTGCAGATAAATTATTGGGCACACACAAAGGCAGCCCCGCTGTGAAGCAGAGAAAGAAAAACACACACACAGAATGGGTACACAAGGACAATAGCACTAAACAGGTCTCTCTTTTAATAGCAGATTTTCTTCGTTTCGCTTTGTTAATTCTGATTTAGAAGGGCGCTTCTAATCAGAGGATTGTAGGCGAGATTTTCTCTTTTGTAATAAGACTGGTATTGCTATTCCAATTTTCTCCTTGGAGGAAAATAACAGCAATGACAGTACTTGTCCCTTAATGGCAGGATTTTATACCGCGACGCTGGTCAGCGTATGTCACGTGTTAAAACTTTTGCCGATGTCTATCTTCTCATTGCACCTGCTTTAACCTGGGGGAATAGGATTTCACAATAGAGGGTAAAAGGGTAAACAGTTTTGAATGTAATTCTCAAGTTTCACATACCTCTGTTCAATTGTGACATTTCGCTCTATTCGTGATTTTCCCCGGCCAAGTCTTAAGCAAACAAGTCAAATTGGAAGTTAGTAACAGGGAAAAAGAAAAGAGATTAAGATTTATTCCCAAGATTTAAAACTAATACGTTGGCACGAGGTGGTGCTGTTGAGTCTATATGCTTAGGTTGGTTTGGCTGTTTACAGGATAAACCAACTGACCTAGGTTGAGGAAACCTTAACTCCCTTTTGGGGTTTTCTAATTAGAAGGTTACGTTTATGCTCCAGATTGGTGAAAAGTGATTTTGACTGTGTGGTTTCACTGTCACTTCTCCAACACAACACTAGGGGGAGCACTATCTACTCTCAGGCCTAAGTAAGAGGACTAATTTTAATTTAATAAAATTGTTTTAATTAAATTATTATTAACTTTACTTGAGTCAATCAGCTCACCTAAGAAAATGAAGTATGGCCTACAGATAGAGCCAGACTTGTATTTAAGTTTGAAATTTGGAATTAAAATTAGAATTTGGTTTCTAATTAAAATTTATGATGTTATAATTAAAATTAATAGGATTCACTTAGGATTAGAATTTACAAATGCAATCTGCAATTGAGTTGACAAACCAATATTGTTGCAAAATGTAAACAGGAAGTGTAATTAATTATTAAATGTAATTAGAATTTTCGAATTCATAATTAATTATTAAATTAATTTACAGCTTCTAAATCACTAGTTTTGGATTCCCATAATAGTAATTCAAATAATTTCCAAACTTAAGCATTCCTCGTCTCATTAACACCAAAAAAAAGATTAACAATAAAATAATTAATAACTAATCTGTATCCTACTTGTAAACGAAATTAAAAATTTCCCTCTTGATAACTTAAGGCTCTATTGTAGTGGTCAAATTATAAGGGCGTTTTATGGTTCATAAATGGATGCTATTGTTGCTGGAAGCAGGAATTGAAAATTCCATTAAATGAAATTAATTCAAAATTAATTTGTAATCAATTGTGACATTCAACTAACAATTAAAAATTCCTAACAATAGCGCTTATCCATTGATGTGTTTTAAAATCATAAAAGCCATTATAATTGAATGAGGTCAAACTCACCATATAATCAACAGTATATTAAACCATTTTATAATAACCCACCAGTTATTAAGCTGGTCCCACAAAAGGTAAAAGACTTTAATCAGCTGTTATATTAAACCAACCTGTGAACTTGTTAACACTGATGATTGGGAAACATTAACACAGCCAACTTAAAACGTGTTAGTCTTTTAAATGAGAGACTAGAGAGAGAGAATTAGTGTTAGCTGTGAACCACATTTCCACCAAAACACTGCATTCAAGCTTTAAATGCTATGTGCTAATCACTAGCCGTAATGCTACCGCATTGCATCTGCTACGCTGCTAAACTTCTTTGTTTCAGTTTAGCTTATATGCGGCTCAATCTCCACGTGGCTGAACTGGTCGCTATGACGACGACTACAGTGCCTGTAGGCAGAAGAAAAATGTGCTTCACGCTTCAGACTTGAATTTTCTATAGCACATATAATCTCACTCATTTAGGACGAGATACATTTATCTACGGGTTACTTATAACCCATCAAAGCCTCGGAGCTATTTATGCTCGAATATTTGTCTGTTTAGACCGCACTCATAAACACAAACACTCGATTGCAATCTCCCCTTTCTCAAAAACGACTGGCCACTTCCTTTGAGCGCCGTGCGTTTGAATTCACTCGTGAAATCAAATGGCTGAGAATGATTTAAATAGCTTTTTAAACATTCCACACCGGATTTGAAAATATAGCGGAGTTTGAAAGTGGGACACGCACTTACAAATCAAACTATACAGGCCTTCACTCAGAGCTCAAACGAGGGACACGCTCATTTGTCTCTTTTATGCGCTTTAGAGCGACTTTTACTTATTTACTGCAGTTTCTTCTCACAACTCGAGTTAAACAAATACCCTTTCTCATTCACACACTGTGTTTCACAAACCAACAATGCAATACCACAAATAACCGCTTTTCCTGTATTTACTCAGTTTTTCCGGATAAAAATTGAGAAATAGACTTTGTCTCTGGTTTGATTTTCAGATTAATTCTTTAATAATGCCCGCATCCTCCACCATTTGTAGTAAAATTACCAGTTTAATATAGAGCTATTATTTCAGCTCCGAATTAGTTATTAAATATTAAATATTGCTTGGTTAAAAGTAATATTAATATTTAACAGTTATACTGTATTAAGTGACCGTCCACGAACACTAGCCTCAGCATATCAACTTCGAGCTTAGGTAGCTTTCTCTTTATGGCAAATAAGGAACAAAACTTCAAATCACATTCCAGAGACAATTCTTAATGAAATGAAAAATGGTTTATTCGTAATACTGCTATTCTAACATAAATGGATTAACTGATAACACACAAAACATACATACATACAAAGACATGCATAAGGGATTTTGGTAAGTAATTCCTAAAATTAAAGTTAGCCCTTTTAGCTATTTAAACGCTTGACTTGACCGGACAGATCACGACAGATGCCTTATTGCTCTGTTACTGCATTCAGATCAGATTCTACCAGTTCAATCAGCAATATAGATTTAGTTAGAATGTACTTGCTTGTTGACAAGAAGCAGGTTGGAAGTTGTTTGTTTCCTTCAAATCGTTGCTCTGGTCTTTGTGCTCGGGAACCACGTGGGTTGGTTCGTGCGTCTCCGGGTGCTCTCGGGTGGAAACACGAGAGAGATGGCTGCTGCCGCGTGGCGTCACAGAAAGCTTTCCTTTCGTCCGTAGGCATTCAGCTCGTTGTTCTTTGATGTTGTGCCTTCTAGCCTTGAATAGATGGTTGGTTTAGTCGGTGTCGAGACAAAGTTCAGGTAAGAGCGAGCAGGCAGAGAAGTTACGAGCGCAGCTCCAGCGATGTTAAGAGAGATGTTCCAGAGAGCCAAGAGTCGAGCGTCACACCATGTTTCAGAGGCGTCACGCCATGTTTCAGAGAGTCACGCCATGTTTCAGAGAGCGTCACGCCATGTTTCAGAGAGCGATTTGCAACTGGGCGTTGTTTTCAACAGTCCAACTTGCTCCTCCCCACGGGCGGCTTGTCGAATCCGATGGTTCGTATGGGGGGAGCCCATATCCAGGCTTGCTGGGTGGACCAACAGTTCTGTGATGTCTCATCACTTTTGGGAAGGATAAACTTTATGGATCTTTATACGTGTATAATTATGCAGGGTATTACAATTTAACGGTCATCAACACAATCTATCACATCTGAGTCTAGCTTTCTTTAGAGATCAAACACCGCATAATAATACACACATTACAGTTTATACCGTTTTAAAGCATGATTAAAATTCCCACATTGTCCTAAATAATTGGCACTCGAAATCATCACATCATGCCTATGAGGGAACAAGTACACATTACATATCTATATATTTATTTTGTGTAGTTGCAATAGTTATACGTGTCAAAAAAGGCAAGGAGTTTGGTTTTCCTTGGTCCGTCCGACGGAGAAAAAGTCCTGCTTTGTTTTAAATGGGGGGTTTTGAACTATGCTCTGGAATGTAGGCTTGACGGTGTCCAGAACCATTCCCGGAGCCGTCCATTACCCTTTGCACGAGGCGTTTAGTGATGGGGTCGGTTGACCCTCTCCACTTTTGCATGGAAGGGAGGACTTTTGGGTAATAATTGTTTTCTGTTGCTGGGTTGGCATTCTCTGTGTGTGTTTTCAGGTCGACATTGTGTTACACAGTACACATAGCACGTTTTTATTTTATTTTATTTTATGATAAATAAACATATAGAATAGAAAAAGAACCGTGTTAGAGGCCTTTTTTTGCTTTTTGTTAATTGTCTAATAAATACAAATAAAACAAATAGACAGAATACAAAAAGATTAGAGAAGCTAGTGTTAGTTTATTTTAAATAAATGAATAGAATGAAAGTCTAAAAGAGGCAAGTTTTATTCTTTAAAGAATATAATTAGAATAGAGTGCTAGAGTTACTATCGAATGATGGTTTAAGTCTGTAAAGCCTAACTTATGAAATAATAGTGCAATTTTATGAAACGTAACAGTTTATTGAATCTTTAGACAAAATAAAGATTTATTTTTATCCATTATAGGCTTTTATGACTCATATAGTGTGATATAGCGAGAATACGGAGGGAAAACAGCTCAATTTTATTCAGAGCACAAATATACAATTTGGTTCAGATGCTGATATTTATATGATGACATTCTGATGCTTGTGATATAAATCAATTAGATCTTTATAACAGTGTAGCAGATACTGACATAAAATGATCTGAATAAATCTAAAACTCTAGCGCTCTCTATTGTAAATCTATTTTATATTTGTTTATCACTTTACAAGTTAACACTTGCACTACTTGCACAACTGCTTGTTTTCTTTAAAAAAGGCCTCTAACACTTGCTTTCTCTATAATTTTCTATTAAATCCATCTGTTTTCTTTTTAGTTATTACATATTAATAATAAAAACTTGCTACGTGTACTGCGTTAAGGGAACTGAGACTTGTACGTGCGTATCATTGCTCTTTTGTTGGTTTTGATTGCTTCCATTGTCCTCATTTGGATAAAAGCGTCTGCTAAATGGCTAAATGTAATGCAAATATCAGTCATCACTCTATATCTGCAATATCGTGTATTAGTAAGATTAGATGTGAACAGTGTTGGGGAAAGTTACTTTTAAAAGTAATGCATTACAATATTGCGTTACTCCCTAAAAAAGTAACTAATTACGTTACTTAGTTACTTTTTATGGAAAGTAATGCGTTACAATATTGCGTTACTCCCTAAAAAAGTAACTAATTACGTTACTTAGTTACTTTTTATGGAAAGTAATGCATTACGTTACTTTTGCGTTACTTTCGCACTACTTTTACTACAAAATATGAGCAGTGCTTGATTGTTTGTTTTTAATACAATAAGTTCTATTTATAGAAATTTTAAAGGCCTTTCACACCAAAAGTGTAAAAAATAAACCTCAGGCTGAAGGACGAGTAAATCACATCTGTACAGAAGAACACAAGAGAACACTCTTCAGCAATTAAAAAAGCAATCAAGCACAATTGTTAATGTAAAGTCATTTTTGCTTATGTTGAACTGGATCATCAAAGGTCAGCAGGAAATACATCGGTTAATAAAATTGGATTAGATACATTTGTGTTTTTTAACATATTGAATTATTGAAGGCTTGCATCATATTATGAGTTTTAATTCATTTTGATGAATACTAAATCATTTTTTTGCGATGAATTAATGCACATTCGGATTTAGTCTCTAGAACTACAGTAAGATGTTCACACAGCGCACTGTCAGTCAATAAATGAGAAAAAAGTAACTCAGATATTTTCTTGTAAATTAAAAAAGTAATGCGTTACTTTACTAGTTACTTGAAAAAAGTAATATTATTACGTAACTTGCATTGTAATATTATTACTTGTAATGCGTTACCCCCAACACTGGATGTGAATGATCCAAACATATAATGCAATGCTGATTGAGAGATAAAGACTCCTCAGAAGATGTGAGATGAAGATCATTCCTCCGCTGAGGAACAGTGAAGGAAACAAACGCTCCTCAGAAGATAAAACACGATTGATTGAGAATCAAGTAAAGCTGAACTGCTTCAGAAAGTGTTCATCTGGAGATATGACTGCAGTTATTCTGACGCTTACTTGATAAAATCAGTCCAGATTTGACAGCAGAAATGTTATTAAAAGAGCTTCTACTAGATAAAAACTCTGAACTATAAATCAGACAACAGAAGAGATGAAGTAGAAACACGATTAACAGCAAAGTTTGATCATTTAGAGGCCTTAGAAATGTGCCTATCAAAACTGATCCAGAGTTCATGTCTTGCCCCCCCACCGCCACGTCTCTACAGGTCCAGGACGACTGGAAGTATGTGGCGATGGTGATCGACCGGATCTTTCTCTGGGTGTTTGTCCTCGTGTGCATTCTGGGAACGGCTGGACTCTTTCTGCAGCCGCTGCTGATGGGAGAAGACATGTGAGGCAACACAAGCATTTCAACAGCCAGAGTCTAATTTCCAGCAACCTTAACGCAGCATTTTTATGTTGTTATGTTATGTTTAGTTTAGAGTTTAATTAAAAGACATCCGTTTACAGGTTGGTTGATTCTGAGACCTTTAAGATGAGACAATGCTGGCAAAAACGTTGTTTTCATGCATCTGTCAAATTTGAGATTTTAGGCTTTTTGGTTTTTCATAGTGGTTTTTTTTCAGACTAGTGGAAAGAAAATATCCTAAAAAGACTCTGTTAAGTGTTTCTTTTATAGCACTTTATCTATTTGTGTCAATAGATTTCAATTACAATATGTATTTTTATAGGTTTTCTAAAAAAATAGTATTTTCTCCTACGCTGAGCCATAAATCTCCACTTTAGCAGAACTTACACCAGAGGTGGAAAGAGTACAAAAATATTGTACTCAAGTAAAAGTACGATTACATTACTGAAATTTTACTTAAGTACAAGTAAAAGTACCAGTCTAAAAATATACTCAAGTAAAAGTAAAAAGTAGCTCATTTAAAATTTACTCTGAGTAAAAATTACTTAGTTACATTTTAACAATGAGAGGGAGGAAAAAATGGGATAGACCAAAGATGTCAAACTCAGTACCTGGAGGGCCACAGCCCTACACAGTGTAGATATTACCCTAATTAAACACATCTGATACAGCTAATCTAATGATTTAGGCTTATTTGAAAACTACATGGTGTGTGTGTGGAGCAGGGTTGGAACTAAACTCTTTAAGGCTGTGGCCCTCCAGTAACACCCTCCAGAGTTTGACACACCTGGGATATGGGCCTATAAATCTCAAACTAGGTGTTTTTAATTAAAGGAATCAGTTATTTAGAATTATAAGACATTTGGGCTGTTACCAGGGAAATTAAATCAGTATCAACAAAATTAATCTTTGCAATGCAGAGGAAATGCAGAAGCTTCATCTGAAGTGGCATAGATGTATTACACACTGACATGAATGCATTTAGCCTCAGTTACAAATGCAGAAATAATGTTTTGATAAATAAGACATAAAATGTGACCCTGAACCACAAAACCATAAGGGTCCATTTTCCTAAATTGCGATTTATACATCATCTGAAAGCTGAATAAATCATATTTCCATTGATGTATGGTTTGTTATGATCAGACAATATTTGAAAATCTGGAATCTGAGGGTGCAAACAATCCAAATATTGAGAAAATCTCCTTTAAAGTTGTTCAAATTAAGCTCTTAGTTTTGATATATTTACAGTAGGATCTTTACTGAATATGCTAATGATTTTTGGCATAAAAGAAACATTTATAATTTTAACCCATACAATGTATTGTTGGCTATTGCTACAAATATACCCCAGCGACTTAAGACTGGTTTTGTGCTCCAGGCCAGGGTCACAAATGTTAAATAGTCATTAGAAATAAAAAAATAATAATAATCAAAAGATACTTTAAATGTTAAATTAGAACCACCAGTAGGTGTCAGCAAGTCACTCATAAGAGAGTCATTGTGATTGAACAGAATCATTTAAACGGTTAATTCATTCAGGAACAAATCACGTCATTGCTCAGAGTCAGAGACACAAAACTGTGTATGGAAATATTTTTGTTGTCGAAATAGAGCAAAAACAGGCAATGTGTCTAAAACGTAAGTCTCTTAATTAACTTCTTGTTTTTTGAACTGTTGTAAAAAGAAAAACTACATGCCAATGTAATCATGGGGATTTTTTGAGAAAAACGGCATTCTTCGTGTGATGTTGACTTACTATATTAAATTATATAAATATATACATTTTCTGCTTCTATATCTTCAATTTTGTGATCATTCTAAACGCATTTTAACAGACTGAATCACGCAGTGAAAGAAAGCACTCCCGTTAAAACAACAATTATTATATTATCTCAGATGATAGTGCACACCCTGCACCACTGTCTTTTTGGCTCATTTGTGCAAAACCTTTTGCTAAACCGTCAAAGCTTCGTTTTAACCACCAATGCAATGATGTAAGTATTTACGTTACCTCTAACTTAACTTACATGCTTGCGAAGGGCGATGTCGAGATGTTATAAGCTAAAATAACGAACTTAAGCGCGCAAAAGACGCGATATGTGAGCGGCCCCTTAAAACGCCTGTCTTGTCCGTCTGCATCTTTCTTGTGATTTTAGCGCCAGTTTCTTCTTCTGCCCATTATTTGCTGCAGTTGTTTCCACTGAGCGATTTTTTTTTACTCAGTAACGAATGTGTTTTAAAATGTAGCGAAGTACAATACTTCCCACAAAATATACTTAAGTAAAAGTAAAATTACAGATTAAAAAAATTACTTAAAAAAGTACAAGTACACAAAAAAGCTACTCAATTACAGTAACGCGAGTAAATGTAATTCGTTACTTTCCACCTCTGACTTACACACACCAAACTTTACATTTGTATTCCTATAGTCTGTATCATCAAGGTTTTTACAGAGGGATTTGTTCATGTATAATTTGCTTGATTATATACAACATTGTATTCCCCCAAAATTGTAAAATATACACTGTTAGAAACTGACATTATTTTTACAGTAATTCTTTACACAATTTACAGTAATTAACCGTGACAAGTGACAAGCAACTTACTGTAGAAAATAATTACAGTAATTTACTGGCAGCAGGTGTCAAGTAACTTACTGTAGAACATAATTACAGTAATTTACTGGCAGCAAGTTTCAAGTAACTTACCGTAGAACATAATTACAGTAATTTACTGGAAGTGTCAAGTAACTTACTGTAGAAAATAATTACAGTAATTTACTGGCAGCAAGTTTCAAGTAACTTACTGTAGAACATAATTACAGTAATTTACTGGCAGCAAGTTTCAAGTAACTTACCGTAGAACATAATTACAGTAATTTACTGGAAGTGTCAAGTAACTTACTGTAGAAAATAATTACAGTAATTTACTGGCAGCAAGTTTCAAGTAACTTACTGTAGAAAATAAATACAGTGATTTACTGGCAGCAAGTTTCAAGTAACTTACTGTAGAACATAATTACAGTAATTTACTGGAAGCAAGTGTCAAGTAACTTACTGTAGAAAATAACTACAGTAATTTTCTGGAAGCAGGTGTCAAGTAACTTACTGTAGAAAATAATTACAGTAATTTACTGGATGCAAGTGTCAAGTAACTTACTGTAGAAAATAACTACAGTAATTTACTGGCAGCAAGTGTCAAGTTACTAACTATAGAAAATAATTACAGTAATTTACTGGCAGCAAGTTTCAAGTAACTTACTGTAGAACATAATTACAGTAATTTACTGGAAGCAAGTGTCAAGTAACTTACTGTAGAACATAATTACAGTAATTTACTGGAAGCAAGTGTCAAGTAACTTACTGTAGAAAATAATTACAGTAATTTACTTGCGGCAAGTGTCAAGTAACTAAATGTAGAACATAATTACAGTAATTTACTGGCAGCAAGTGTCAAGTAACTTACTGTATAAAATAATTACAGTAATTGGTGATTGGCTAAGGACCTTAAGCCAGGATTCAAACACGAGTTGCCAGAGACAGTTGCACTATATGGGCCCAAGTATACTTCTTTTTTTAACGCGTACGTTAGCGTATGCGCACAGTCATACGCACAGCCTTGCAAATATACTTCATTTGACTCGCATGCGCACACAGACGTACAACGCTTGCGCTTTGCGCCAAATTGCAATACCTCTCCTGGCCTAGCGGGGGGTGTAGGGAGCATTTATGAAGATCGCAGTATGACAAAGGACATGGAAGAACAACTCATAGAAGTCCGGTAAGCACAGTGGATAGGCTAGCTGTGACCAAGTATTGCGTAAGCTACCGTTTGGGAAGCCGGACAGTGTCTAAGCTTATTCCGGAGGTGTGGGAAGCATATGTTTATTCAGTTTTTCTTCGGCTACCTTGTGAATCGATACCCCCAGCAGCGTTTCCACCTTGTGGATAAACTAATTACTGCAAGAGAGTTTAATGCGCATGTGCGGCCGTGGTGTGCGTGCAGTACTATTCTGATGATGAAATTCGCATCACGCGCACTTTACGCTGTCCCTCGCGTACGTGTACAAAGTGAAGTATACTTTGGTCTTTTGTCAGTGCGCTAACCACAAGACTATCGGTACCTACAGATTCCATTGCTGTTTAGCTATATTGATTTATAAAAAATTATAATAATAATGCATGTTGCATTATTTAAATGTAAATATTATTTATCAACAGTGAGTTAACTGCTCATCATTATAAAAAGCTTCATTAATCATTCTTCACTTATTGCTAGATGCGTTGACAACAATAAAACAAATTTTGGTTACTGTAATTTTCTACAGTACATAATTGCTTATTGTGTTTTCTACAATACATTGAAAGTTACTGTAATTTTCTACAAGACATTGCTGGTTACTGTGACACTCACAGTACTTCTTATATTACTGCAATTTTGACTGAAACTACAGTATTCTACTGTGAACTAGTATACAGTCATTTCCAGTGGACAAACACAGTAAATTACTGTACATTTCACATACATTTTATTTTTACAGTGTAGTGTTTTTTGTCCTTTTCTAAGCATTTTATGAATTATGGAGTGACAAAAATTAGATACTCAGTTTCATCTGTAACAACTTTTTGACTCAATGTAACAATAATTTTGAAACTGACTTCATCCAGTGTTTAGATTTGTGTACTAGATATGTATGCAAATTAGCAAATATTGCATATTTAAACCTAACATTTTAGAAAACTCGTAATACAATTTTTTGGCTTTTATGAATGTAATCAATCAACTAGGTAAGTAAGGGGATAACTGTTGGTTAATTGTTTTACTCCATTCACCTGCAGTGTCTGGCCTTAAGAGATCAAACGGAGCACCTAAAATCAGGATCATCATTGACTTTCAAGAAGATTTCTGTGAATGGCTTACTGTCCTCCTCTGACATTATCCATCAAAGTCATGCAACCCGGTTACATCACATAAGGCAAAAAAAAAAAAAAATTTGGCTGATGACTGAACAGAATATTTGGCCTGTAGCTGGAGGCTTTTGCAACTAGCAGAGTACTCAAATGTTGTCTTGAATTAATAGTTCACTCAAAAATGAGTTGTTCCAAGTCTATGTGGTCTTTCTTTTTCTTGTTTTGTATCTCAAATAGTCCATTCCATGTCTCATAGATCACAGTATAAGCTCCAAAATGACAAAGAAGCAGCGTATAAGTAGTCTATACCTAAAAACATGAGTTCTGTGTTTTTTGAAGTCAAAATAAATGGTCAGAAATTACAGCTGCTTGCTGATAATCTTCTCAATCTAGTCAGCTGTGTATGATTAAATTCAGTTCATAAAAGACTTATTCCGTCCATCCGAGTCCTTGTAATGTGTGAAGATCTGCTTTTGTGTTTCAGAGGAATATATCAGCATGCAGGTTAGGACTGACAGTAATGATGAGGTCTTTATTTCTGTCTGTAAACGCACACATCCCTTCATGTGACCTATGATCATTTTGTTACATTAAACTATATTAAACTAACAAAAACACTTGTCAGACATGTTTTTAAAAACACAGACTTGGGCAAAGCCACCATCTCCTTGTGTGAGTGTTATAACAGCTTACTTTCAGGTAAATTGCGCCACCTAGTGGATCCTTTGAGCAAGTCCCTGGTAAAAAAAAAGAAGAGATCATTCTGTGTAATTTACAGTGTTTAAGTGAAAATAACCCGCCTTGTTAGCAGAGGCTATTTACACAAGCTCCGCCCACTAACGCGTCATAGGACTGGTCAAGAATACAAAACACTGTTATGTTGTCAGCTCCAGTGGTGCAGATGGTCAAATATATGTTGTCTATATTTTTGATGCGATTGACCCGGGTTCGAACTAACTTTTTTTTATCCCTTTTCAAATTTCAAATCACATCAGAAAATGTTTGACTGACTGATGCTAAGTGAGATATAAGATATTACAAACATAAGTTTTATATATATATATATATTAGTGTATCAGATCATTAATATTAATTTGGTGAGTAAACAAAAAAAAATTACAAGCCAATGGAGATTGTATTGCCAAGATATCCATATAGGGTTGATACAATTTACAATAATCAATACAATTTGATAGGTGTCTTTCACGTTGTCCCACAGAAACATTAAAATAGTGTAGATTAGTGTACAATGTTTATAATAATCATTTATTTATTATTAATTCATTTAACATTTAATATTGGAGCATCCAAGTTATGTGACATATTTGCACCATTTTTTTAAAGTAACAATATTTACTTTCCCTGGTAATTAGTTTATTTTATAACGATGTAACTATTTGTGAGATGTCAAATATAACTACTTACTTTTTTAGAGTAGCGTGCCCAACACTGCACACTATACAATGATTTATTGCTTGTCTTTGTTGAATAATACAGAATATAAAGAGCTTAAATTAAATCGCAATCGCAATATTGGTAAAAGAAAAATAAATAAATATCGCAATTAGATTATTTAGATTAATCGTTCAACCCTACCTGACAGGGGCTGTTTTATCTGTCCCTTGTTAGATAGTTAGTTCCACCTTACACATTATATTACCATTTTTAAATCAAGGTTGGAAACTTATCTACTCTTTAGCATTTTCAACTTTATTTTTGCTTTTATTTTAGTCTTTAAGTTAGTTTTTTAAACTTGACTTTGTTCA
Organism: Gymnocypris eckloni scoliostomus; assembly: GCA_027564155.1. Taxonomy (NCBI): domain Eukaryota; kingdom Metazoa; phylum Chordata; class Actinopteri; order Cypriniformes; family Cyprinidae; genus Gymnocypris; species Gymnocypris eckloni. The sequence continues at coordinate 15,057,345 of CM050423.1, read as the reverse complement.
GCACTTTGGATACCTTGGCTATGTTTAAATATGCAATATAAATAAAATTGACTTCCGATACTTACTTAAACCACCACATGATAATATACATATTGCACGATTCAATACATCTCCATGCATCACGATATTAAAATAGTTTTGAGACGGCATCAAAGACGCGAGAGATACACATCCCTGCACTAAATATATTAAATAATACTTGATATGTTGTAGTTATTTCATTGTGGACTAATATCAACCTTCTATGGAGAAACAAGTCATTATCTAGATTGTGATTTGGGATAAACTTCAAGACTGGGTCAACGGACAAGCATGACACTGCTTTCCACTTACACCCCCGAATGGGCTCGAAGGTGGTCATGAACAGCTTCAGGAACGGAAAATAGGGAGCCGAGGAAAGTGTCTCTGACGTTCGAGATGTTCTTAATCATCAAATCTGAAGGATGTCATGTATGTGTTTGGAGACACAACCCTAAAAAGAGCTAAGAATCAGTTTCCTGATAAGCTTTTTGCAAATGGTTTGTTGACATATCTAGTGAATAAAATAGTTATCATATTATATTATCAGATTTCAAAGGCTTTTTTTGCAACTGCCAAATGATGATCATAAGCTAATATTTGTAAAATTGTACTTTTAATATGGTTTTGGTTTGGTTAGGTACGTATTAAAGGCCAACAGCACATTATGTTCAAGCACCGCATCCCTCTGGAAACATAACTACAATCAACATTTACAGAAATGTCTCCATCAGCCTCCTTGGTTTTGTCACGGTGAGCGATATCAGCTTTTTCTTTACCAATACACTGAAAACACATGCATAAAAATGCCAAGCTTATAACGTTCCTTTGTTTTTACAGGGAAGGTGAATCAGAGCATCTCACATTATATTAAAGCACTCTCTGAAAATGATGTGAAAGTCACGCATGTCCTCAACCTCATATTCACACATTTACATTTACTCGTTTAGCACATACTTTTCTCCAAATGCAACAATTGAGACACCAAGTAAGTCACTGATTTCAATCTAATCCAGTGCCACAAATCAAGGTTACTGCTTTTATGGCAACTCAATAAATAAAACTTCCACATTACTCTATGTTTTGGGTCACAATACAAACACATCCAAGTGGATGCTGCACACTGGTGGTGGTTGAGGAAAGACCCCCACATGATTGTAAAGCGCTTTGGGTGTACAACAATACACAATAAAGCGCTATATACAAGCACCATTCATTCATTCATTCATTCAAAGGCACTGTCACCATATGGATATAAAGACATCTCTAATGCATTTTATATTTAGAAAAATGTGTTATTTTGAAACTCAAGACTACTGAAATGTAATAGCAATGTGAGGTGATTTCTAGAGAGGCTGGTGATGGTGTGACTCTTTTTGGCAAACTGTCCTAAATGTAAACCTTGAAATTTATAGAGAAAATTTAAAATGTATTTGTCCCAAAGGCAAATGAATGAATGAATGATGCATTTATATATGCCAAATATTATATGGGCCAAATATCACACAGATTTCACAATCAATCTAGCTAATGTGTGTGTGTGTGTGTGTGTGTGTGTGTGTGTGTGTGTGTGTGTGTGTGTGTGTGTGTGTGTGTGACCTCTCTATGAAAACCCAGCTAAAGTCATATTTTTGTGATTTGCTGTTTTCTACAAAAAATCATCCTTCATAAAGTAAAGAACATTCTGTGAAAAATTAACCTTTATCTCTTTAATATTGACTGAGTATAGTCATGTCAAAGACTGAAATTATAGTGAAATTAATGGTAGAAATCAAACGTATCTCATAATTAGATTTGGAGACTTTAGCTTGGATTTCACAGAGGGTCACGTATTCAACATGTCTTCAAAAATAGTTGTTTTTTCATAAATGTCCACAAGGTGGAACAATTTCTACAGTATTACTGCCAGTGAACTGTTGAGCCTTTGTCTGAAAGCAATAATAAACCCAATACAGTGTGCTTATTGTTATTAATACCCACTATAACTATAATTACCAAAATACAAAGAATGATTCTTCTAGAAATGTCACTATATATGAGTGTAGAATTGTGTGCCAAATAAATGAGACTTGTGTTTAAGTATTTGTTCTCTTTCTTTCTCTCGGTCTGGACTTTAAGTTATTGTAGAGCGAGTTAATTATCTCATCATGATTTGGCATCAGCACATTGAGTTCAAATGTATTCGGGGCGGATCTAACTGAAAATACAAATGCAATGTAAAGGTCATTTGGCTCATTAAGGCTACATTTGTGACTCTGGAGCACAGAAGCAGTCATAAGCAGCACAGGTGTATTTGTAGAAATAACCAACAATACATTGTATGGGTCAAAATTATTACATTTTTATTTTATGCCAAAAATCATTAGGATATTAAGATCATGTTCCATGAAGATATTTAGTACCATAAATATATCAAAACTTAATTATTGATTAGTAATATGCATTGCTAAGAACTTCATTTGAACAACTTTAAAGATGATTTTCTCAATATTTAGATTTTATTGCACCCTCAGATTCCAGATTTTCAAACCATAACAAACCATACATCAATGGAAATATAATTTATTAAGCTTTCAGGTTATGTATTGACCCTTATGACTAGTTTTGTAGTCCAGGGTCACATATTATCAATGCAATCTTCCTGAAGAAATATAATATATCTATACGGGAGGTACCCATGTTTCCATGCAGCACTCTGATTTTCTGACTCTCTCTTGGGCTGTCACTAATGTGATATCACCTATGCAATCGCGATAACTATTATACTGAGTGGATCATTAGTAATCAGTTTCTCCAAGAAGAGAGAGCTCTGCTGTGATAACGGGATAGATAAAGGGTGAAGGGAGAAAGTGGAAAAACACTCAGGGCAGGGTTGCTCAGATTCAGTGTTGGGCAGTAACTAGCAGTTTCGGGGGTAATGCATTACAAGTAACGCGAGTTACGTAATAATATTACTTTTTTCAAGTAACTAGTAAAGTAATGCATTAATTTTTAAATGGAGTTACTTTTTCTCCATTTATTGACTGACAGTGCGCTGTGTGAACATGATCTTACTGTAGTTCTAGAGACTAAATCCGAATGTGCATTAATTCATCCCACTCGCAAAAAACAGATTCAGTATTCATCAAAATGAATTAAAACTCAGAATATGATGCAAGCCTGCAATAATTAAATATGATAAACAACACAAATGTATCTAATCCCATTTTATTAACCGATGTGTTTGCTGCTGACCTTTGATCCAGTTCAACATAAGCACAAATGACTTTACATTAACAATTGTGCTTCATTGATTTTTAATTGAAGAGTGTTGAATCTTCTCCTGTGTTCTTCTGTACAGATGTGATTTACTCGTCCTTCAGTCTGAGGTTTATTCATTATACTTTTTGGTGTGAAAGGCTTTTATATTTGCTATAAATAGAACTTATTGTATTAAAAACAAACAATCAAGCACTGCTCATATTTAAAAAGTAGCGTGAAAGTAACGCAAAAGTAACGTAACGCATTACTTTCCATAAAAAGTAACTAAGTAACGTATTTAGTTACTTTTTTAAGGAGTAGCGCAATATTGAAACGCATTACTTTTAAAAGTAACTTTCCGCAACACTGGTAACTAGTAGTGTAACTAATTACTAACACGATTTCAGTAATATTACAGTTACTAACTATAAAACAGCTTAGTTAGTTACTTTTGACACCTCGACCATGCTGATTTAACATCAAACAATTTAATAATTCCTAGATTTCTGTTCATAATTTTCACGACTCAATGTCTCCAGCTTGGAATATGGAAAATCTTACATTCAGCATATATTGCATTATATTGATTTTGATCTGAACACTGTTGTGTATTACTTTACTCTGGTATTACATCCCTCTGATCAGGATCTGCTACATTATATTACCATAGTTAAACATATTTGATATTTTCTCACAAACGTACGTGATTTGATCAAATACATAATGAGATATAATAATATACGGGTAACGGAGAAATCACAATTAGCTTCACGTGACATTTAAACATGACTTCTACTTGATTATCACTATGAGTGTTTGTAACGACTTCTGACTGTGATACAAGGTTCAAGGTTCAAGGTTCAAGGTTTCTTTATTTGTCACATGATAAATTATACAGGGTATAATCAAAAGTGAAATGTAGGTCAAATCAGGTCCGCTCAGTGGACAGTGCAAAGAATAAAAAACAAAAACAAAAAAAAAAATACCCCACAAAGTTAATTATATAAAAGTAACACCACACAAGAGTATATATATATATATATATAGGTAAAAAAAGAAATAAAAAGTGGATACAATGTGGATTTTGATCAAATGATGAGGCAGAAAAATGTTATTAGTAACATTCTAAAATAATTGTATGTGAAAGATACACAGTTACAACTTCTGTAGGTGCGTGACAAAACAATAATGTAACTAGTAGTGTACCGTTGCCAGAAAGTAACAAGTACATTACATTTTAAATGAGTAACTAATGAGTAATATATCACATTGTTTGAGTAACGAGGCCAACACTGCTCAGATTGAGTCCGCTGTGATGTAGCTGTGGAGATGATGTAACAAGTCTGCAGTAAGTCTTATTATAAACCTAAAAACGTTTCAACTCATGAATTAGACTCGAGTTCAATATCTGTCCTCCTGCTTGCAGACTGTAACATTGTGTTTAGCCAGCGTTGTTCAGAGTTTGATTTACAGTGTTCAGTCCAGGCTGCTGAGGCATGATTATAACATCTACCTGTTGCTTTGCACTGCCCATGAATTGCCAGGTCTTTGGTTATGCACATCACACACCAACCGTGCAATTACCAGATTTCATAACTACGGCTCATCTCATAAGTTTACACGCTAATAGAGAATCTGCAAGACGTATATCTAGAAACTAGAGGAACTATAATTTTTGTAAATTTTAATATTGCCCTAAAGAAGATCATATTGACATTTACAACCTGAACCTGATTTATGTAATTGTAAATAACATGTGAATAATAAATAAGTAATTTAAATGTCAAGCTTACGCTATTTATTATTCTAGGTTAATTTTAATTTCTACATGCATTGTATGTTTTTGTACAGCATTAATTAACATTAGATAGTGTATTATGACCAAGCATCATTTAACAATATGTTTGTATAGTATCTGTATATATATATATATATATGAATTGACATTAACCTAGAGTAATGCTTTACAATAATTAGTCTGTTAATTTCCACATTTACTAATATATTATTAAAATCAGTAGTTGTATAAGTTAATATTATTTAATAGACCAAATAACAATGGATTTGTATTAACTAATGTTAATAAAGACTAATACAATGCATTAACTAATGGGTCATTATTTGTAAAGTGTTACCAGAAATGCTGTAAAATGTGCAGTTCATTATTAGCTCATGATATCTAATGCATGCAAAAAGTGTTAATCAGCGACTGTTATCTTAAATGGCTATTTATATCTGATTGTACTCATAAAAATGAGTTTTGCTGATTTAAATTCATGTATATAGATTGGTCGAGTGATGTTGAATACATTTTTTGACCAGTTAATTTAGATATTACAGTCTTTTTCTCAGCGTAATGTAATTATTTTAATCTTACACTGTAAAACATTACGTGATTTTAACGGTAAAAAAATGTGAAAATGCGGCATTAAAAACCTGCTAAATGGTTAAAAGTAAGTTCCTGTAAACTTCACAGGGAAAAATCGTAAACTGACGTTCCCAGAATTCCCTGCGTGTCACGAAAAACTCACAAAACAAGATGATCCAATTGCAACTTTATTTATAGAGTCCAAAAAGTTGTCCACACTAGGGCAAAAACATAAAAAGTAATCCACAGAGGAACCCACAAAAACAGAAAACTGCAAACAATAATCCAGCAACCAAAACATACTGAAAACAGTATAAATCAAGGATGAAAACTAATCAGTAAATGACATACAGCTGTCATTAGCTGTCAATCATGAGTGCAAGGGATGATGGGAAACGAAGTCCAGAACCGAAAAACAATAATCCAAAAAGAGCGCCCTCTTGTGGCTGACATGGGCACTCCAGCAACTGGTTGTGACACTGCGTTGCATTACAAATTTTGTTTGAATTCGATGTTTTGTCTTTGAAATAACTATATTTCTTAGTTTTTTTTTCTTATCAGTTATGTGTATTAGGGTTGCATGCTACATATAATGTTGTTAAATGAATGTTTATTGCATATTTCAGTTTATTGCGTCTCACCATGATGGTGATTAGTGTTTGTGTGAATGCGCATCTATATATATATATATTAATATTTAAAAGCTGCTTGTGATTGGCTTTGGTTCATCATGTGACTTTCTCATCAGCTCCTGCTTTTGGTGGTTATCAGTGTATTACAAAGGTTCAAAACAGATTTCAGTACTTCAATATGATGATATATTAACATTTTAGCAGTTATTATATTACGGTATTTAACTGTAAATTCAAGTTAAAATCGTAAAGGCTAAAATATTTTTACCAGGTTTTTTTTTACGGTAGAATTACGTCAACTACACCTGCCGTTTTTTTTACCGTAAATTTAACTTTTTATTTTTTTTACAGTGTACCCTTCTTAAGGACAGTACTACAATTTTATAATCTGTCCTACTTTTTAAAATGCTACACATCTTAGAGATCCAGAAAGTTGTATATTAACTATGAGTATTCTGTAAATACAGGCTTGTAAAGTAATGTCACGCTACTGTCCGGCTTCAGTCTGTTTCCGTATCCTGCAGCATAAAACAGTATCTAAAAGCAAACACTGTTGGGCCGAAGTTCAAGACACAAGCCTTGTGCACTGTAAGACGTTTTTATTGTCCTGAGTTAAAGTGTGATTGGCCTGACTGTCTCTCTGCAGCTGTGTGTGTGTTTGTGTCGTCCTCCAGACCCAGATTAACATTGTTATCTTGGATTTTTACTTGTATTTTATTTTATACTTTACTGTATTGTACAGCACTTTGGTCAGTGTAAGCTGAATTTAAATGTGCTCTATAAATAAAATGTACTTACTTACTTACTCCACAGACCGGTCAATTTCTGTGCTATTTCCTGTCCTCCGGCCCCTGACCCAAACACAGCCGCTTGTGTGTACGCTACACTGCAGCTTAAACATGTTCCCACAGGCAAACATTCTCTTTCTGAAGATGTCTAATCACAAACACTATTGTAAAGATTAATGATTTGTAGCTTTATTCTAAAATTAATGCTGCTGCATGCTTAAGTACCTGGTATCATTTTAGAATCAGTGCCATATCAACTACATCAGATCAGAAAGGGTGTGTGTGTGTGTGTGAGAGAGAGAGAGAGAGAGAGAGAGAGAGTGTGTGTGTGTGAGAGAGAGAGAGAGAGAGAGAGAGAGTGTGTCAAGTCAAGTCACCTTTATTTATATAGCGCCTTTAACAATACAAATTGTAACAAAGCACTGCACAATATCAAAATAGGCAAATTTGTCAATAATGTAAAATGACAGGATTTAACACTCAATTATCTGCTGAATGCATTTCATTATTGAATTTAGTAGTGGCATTGTCCAGCTTAGTTCAGTTTAAATAATATCTGTGCAATCAAGTCGATGATTGTGCTGGAAATGAAGTGTCCCCAACTGAGCAAGCCAGAGGCGACAGCGGCAAGGAACGAAAACTCCATCGGTGACAGAATGGAGAAAAAACCTTGGGAGAAACCAGGCTCAGTCGGGGGCCAGTTCCTCCGGCCAGACAAATCAGTAGTTTGTTCCAACTGCAGCAAAGTCAGAGTGTAAGTGGTCCACTGGTTCCAGGGGTCTTTCCCCGATGGATGTCTAGGTGACGAGGTCCTCACTGGAGATCTGTCTCTGGGGCTCATCTCGGAGGGGTTGTCATCGCCTCTTCTCAGGTGTTCGGTCATCTCTATCGTTTAAGGGTAGGATCCAGACTGAGGCTTGTGTAATTCCTAACTACCACGGGATGTTAATCCTGGCAGTAACATAGAAACAGTAAAACAATTAGCGTAGCAGTTGCTCCATCCAGGAATAACCCTGGATGAAATTATCAGTATAACCCAAGCTAAAGCATAATAATGTGCATGTGTTCAGATGGACTGGCAGTACAAGATTGTGAGATGCATTATATGAATGCTTGGCTAAAGAGATGCGTCTTTAATCTAGATTTAAACAGAGAGAGTGTGTCTGAACCCCGAACGTTTTCAGGAAGGCTATTCCATAGTTTAGGAGCCAGATATGAAAAGTTCTACCTCCTTTAGTGGACTTTGCTATCCTAGGTACTACCAAGAGTCCAGAGTTTTGCGACCTAAGGGAGCGGGTTGGATTGTAGCGTGATAAAAGATTAGTTAGGTACGCAGGAGCTAAATCATTTAGGGCCTTATAGGCAAGTAATAATATTTTGTAACTGATACGAAACTTAATAGGTAGCCAGTGCAGAGACTGTAAAATTGGAGTAATATGGTCATATTTTCTTGACCTGGTAAGGACTCTAGCCGCAGCATTTTGTACTATCTGTAGCTTGTTTATTGAGGATGCAGGACAACCACCTAGCAGTGCATTACAATAGTCCAGTCTAGAGGTCATGAATGCATGAACTAACTTTTCTGCATCAGAAACACTTAACATGTTCCGTAGCTTGGAAATGTTTCTAAGATGGAAGAATGCTGTTTTGTAACATTGGAAATATGATTTTCAAAAGATAGGTTGCTGTCTAATATAACACCCAGATTTTTAACTGTAGAGGAAGTAACAGTACATCCGTCTAGTTGCAGATTGTAATCCAAGAGATTCTGTGTACTGTTTTTAGGTCCAATAAGTAATATCTCGGTCTTATCTGAATTTAATAGGAGAAAATTACTGGTCATCCAATCTTTTATATTTTTAACACACTCTGTTAGCTTAGATAGTTTCAAGTTTCATCTGGTTTTGTTGAGATATATAGTTGAGTGTCATCAGCATAACAATGGAAACTAATCCCGTATTTTCTAATAATATTACCAAGGGGCAGCATATATAATGAAAATAATAGAGGACCTAGGACAGATCCTTGTGGTACTCCATACTTTACTGGTGATAATTGAGATGACTCCCCGTTTAAATAAACAAAGTGGTAGCGATCGGACAGGTAGGATCTAAACCATCTTAGAGCCTGCCCTTGAACACCTGTATAGTTTTGTAATCGATCTATCAGTATGTCATGATCTATAGTGTCGAACGCAGCACTAAGATCAAGTAAAACTAGCAACGAGATGCAGCCTTGGTCTGACGCAAGAAGCAAGTCATTTGTAATTTTAACAAGTGCAGTTTCTGTGCTATGGCGGGCCTGAAACCTGACTGAAATTCTTCATAGATATCATTTTTTGCAAAAAGGAACACAATTGAGCAGACACTACTTTTTCTAATATTTTCGACATAAACGGAAGATTTGAAATGGGTCCTGTAATTTGCCAGTTCACAAGGATCTAATTTTGGTTTCTTAATAAGAGGTTTAATAACTGCCAGCTTAAATGGTTTTGGGACGTGACCTAAAGATAGCGAGGAGTTAATAATATTGAGAAGCGGTTCTGCAACAGGTAACAACTCTTTCAATAGTTTAGTTGGTACAGGATCTAATAAACATGTTGTTGGTTTAGATGCAGTGATAAGTTTATTTAGCTCATCCTGTCCTATAGTTCTAAAGCACTGCAGTTTTTCTTTGGGTGCGATGAATGATGCTGAAGTACTAGACGCTGTAGAATCTACGTTTGTTATTGTATTTCTGATATTATCTATTTTATCAGTAAAGAAATTCATAAAGTCATTACTATTAAACTGTGAGGGAATATTTAGATCGGGTGACATCTGTTTATTTGTTAATCTAGCCACTGTGCTAAATAAAAACCTTGGATTGTTTTGGTGATTATCTATGAGTTTGCGGATATACTCGGTTCTTGCAGTTTTTAGAGCCTGTCTATAGCTGGACATACTGTTTTTCCACGCAATTCTAAAGACTTCAAGTTACTTTTTCTCCATTTGCGCTCAAGAATACGTATCTTTCTTGAGAGAATGGGTATAACTGTTGTACCATGGCGCAGCACTGTTTTTCTCTAACCTTTTTAATTTGATGGGTGCAACAGTTTCTAACGTATTGGAGAAAATAGTTCCCATGTTGCTAGTAATTGTGTCTAGTTCATCTGTATTTATGGGTACACAGAGCAGTTGAGATAAATCAGGCAGGTTATTTGTGAATCTGTCTTTAGTGGCTGGAATAATAATTCTGCCTGGGCGATAAGGAGCCATATAGTTAATATCAGTAATATGCAGCATGCATGATACAAGGAAATGGTCAGTAACATCATCACTTTGAGGTATGATATCTATATCAGTTAGATCGATTCCATGCGATATTATTAAATCTAGCGTATGATTAAAAACGATGTGTCGGCCCGGTGACATTTTGCTTGATACCAAAAGAGTTTATTAGGTCAGTAAACGCAAGTCCTAACGCATCATTTGTATTATCAACGTGAATGTTAAAATCTCCAACAATTAGTGCTTTATCAACAGTAACCAATAGGTCTGAGAGGAAATCTGCAAATTCTTTTAGAAAATCTGTATATGGCCCTGGCGGTCTATACACAGTAGCCAGAGCAAGAGATAGGACAGATTTATTTTGCTTATCTGACAGTTTAACATTGAGCATAAGTATTTGAATGAGTCAAACCTGTATCCTGTTTTCTGAGTAACATTGAGAATATCACTATATATTGTTGCGACACCGCCCCACGACCAGTCTCACGAGGCTCGTGCTTATAACAGTAGCTTGGTGGAGTAGATTCATTTAGACCAAAATAATCATTTGTTTTAAGCCAGGTTTCAGTCAGACAGAGTACATCAAAACTATTATCTGTGATTATTTCATTTACAATAACTGCTTTCGGTGTGAGTGATCGGATATTTAGGAGCCCAAGTTTTAAAATTGTTTTTGTTCATTTATTTTGCATTTTTCTGGTTTAATCACGATCAGATTTGTTCTAGATCCTGCATTAAATTTATATTTTGAACTCAATATTCGGGAACAGACACAGTCTGTATAGATTGGACACTACAAGTACCTTTATCTTTTAAGTGGGTAGAACAAAAGTCATCATAGCTGTTATTGGAGAATTGGCTTACTAGTCAGATGGGCGTGGCGTCTGGTGATGTTGTCCGACAGGAGTTCTGCTCCGACTCTGCTGGGGTGCAGGCCATCAGCACGAAAAGCCTAGGACGCTCCCAGAAAAGATTACAATTATTGACAAAGAGAATTTTCTGCTCTGTACACCATGAAAACAACCATTCATTTAAAGCAAACAGTCTACTGAACCGTTCGTGTCCTCGTCGATCGTGGGAAGAGGTCCTGACACGATGATCGTAAAGCTGGCGATGTGCTGCGTACTGTCTCGATCAGGCTCCTGAAGTCCCTCTTCAGTGTCTCCGTCTGCCGCAGCTTGGTGTCGTTAGCGTGAATCACAACAGCTGCAACGCTCTCGTCATCCTTCAGGATCGCGGGTATCTGCACAGAAACATCAAGAACACGAGCACCAGGAGACAATGAGTGTGCACTTTACCTTCAGCTAATGTAGCACGGACATGCCGGACGATTGAGTCTCCGATGACCACAGCGTCACGATCAGTCTCGCAGAGAGGCGGCGGTTCCGGGATGAGATGTCGAAGACCGGGGAGAAATCGTCGCCCGGGGGCCTGGATCGCGTCTTCGCTGCTGCACCAGGGTCCGTGGTTTCCGGCGCGGAGTGAAGGCCATCTGTGACGATCGGCGTCCGGTGCCGCAGGCCTGTGCAGAGAAACACACGGAGTAGAGGTGGTGGGAGCGTTAGCAGCCGCGTTGCATACTTACCCGGACTTATGAGCGTCAGCCCGAGATGTTTCCAGAATTGCTATCCGTTTCCTCAGCTGGGCCTGTTTCCCAAGCAGCTCGTGGATCCGTGTCTCCACGGCCTCCAGCTCCAGCTGCGCGAATGCAGCTCGAGCGTGTCCTCACCTGCACACAAAGGTAGACACGAATCTGCCATTTAAGCAAGTAACAGTGAAACAATGTTAAATGTGTGTATGCGTGTGTGAAATAGGGGTATTAGCTGTGTTAGCGGAACCAGCTGGCTTTGCTAACGGGCTATAAGCTAATAGCGGACTTGGGAAATCAAAATAAAACTAGCGATAACAAGCCGCTCTAATTATTCTCGTTGCAGAATGCGATCGGGAATATATTCACACGTTATAGAAACACAAATTATTGTGTATCAAATCGAATTTAAGATAGAAAATAGACGATAAACAATTGGCTTGGCGGAGATTCAGCTCAGAACAGCGTCAACGACAAACCGGAAGTAAATCAGCGTGTTTGCCGTTGTGTGGCAAAATCCACACACAAGTGAGAGAGAGTGTGTGTGTGAGAGAGAGAGAGAGAGAGAGAGAGAGAGAGAGAGGTGTGTGTGTGTGAGAGAGAGAGACTCTAACATTTTAGACAAGTTTATCATTATGTATATTCGGTAACACTTTACTTGAAGTGGTGTGCATAAGACTGACATGACACATGTCATGAAAATGAAGGAGGTTGTATGCATGTTTATGACAACTGTCATTAAGTGTCATTTGCTCAGTTATGTAATTTTTTATGCAAATATGACATTGTTTGACCTAAACCAACCCATAACAAAAACATATCAAACAATGTCATATTTGCATTAAAACTTAAATAACTGGAGGGTTTATTTATGTTTGTATTTTTTTCACTTTCCTAAACATCCGCGTTTAATATTTCTCTGGAAATTCGGCTGATCATTGATGTGTTGCACCGGGCAGAAACACAAACTCACTTGTGTGCTAAGATCATTTGAATGGTTTTAAAATGTTAACATTGTTAAATTACCAAATATATTTTGAAACAAATGTCTCTTGGTTTTGTTCAAAGTAATTCAACAATCTTTCAATAACTGGAGAATATGATATTGGGCTAAAAGCACCCTGATGTTTGGCTAAATACCCAACAATTGACCTCATAATAAATATATTGCGAGTTTTTCCATTTTATGACATGGATAGATAATAAAAGGCCTATTTAATATAATTTATTGAGGTCGGTGTCCAAATCACGATATATCATATTTAAAAAATATATATATGACATTAATAATATCAAATATAATTTATTGTTACTGTAAAGCATTCTTAAAATATACAGATCTCTTTCAAGTAAAAAGCTTTCATACTATGGTTTATTTTGCATGTACAAAATATTTTCAAAAAGCGTCAAATTTGTATAATATGTGACCCTGGAGCACAAAACCAGTCATAAGGGTCAATTCTTGGAAATTGAGATTTATGCATCATCTGAAAGCTGAAAAATGATATTTCCATTGATGTATGGTTTGGACAATATTTGAAAATCTGGAATCTGAGGGTGCAAAAAAAATTAATATTGAGAAAATCATCTTTAAAGTGGTATAAATGAAGTTCTTAGCAATGCATATTAATAATCAAAAATTAAGTTTTGATATATTTACGGTAGGAAATATCTTCATGGTACATGATCTTAATATCCTAATAATTTTGGCATAGAATAAAAATCAATAATTTTGATCAATATTTTTAGCTATTGCTACAAATATACCCCAGAGACTTAAGCCTTAAGATTTTGTGCTCTAGACAGGGTTTGGTGAGTGGAAAGAGCATCTGTAGTGAATTTTAATGAATGTGTTATTTTAATTTTATACTCTGTATTTCAATCGTCTTAAAGGTGTACTTCAGTCCCAGTTTACAAAGACCACAGTCTGGATACCAAAAAGAAGCGAATTAAACCGAGGAGGACGGAAAGTTCAGCTGAAAGTACAACCTCTAATAAATGCTTACTTTTTGATCCTCAAGGCGAGTTTGGCGGTCTGTAGGTGATAATAAACCACTGTCCCAAGAAGGGTTTTCTGAGGAGGTTTTGGCTCAGCTATAAAATAATCTCTCTAAAGTGGGCTGCTTTCTCAGTGGACAGCAGAAAAATAAAAAGATGAAATAAAATACATTCATACATTCGCTGTGCTGGAGGAGAAATCGATTCTCTGGGCTCCAGGAGCGAGAGATACAGCCACAATGAAGCCCATTAGGACACACACGATGCAACTCAGCATTTTACCCTGCACTGCTTGGAGAAAAAGCTTTAATGTAGACCATTAAGTCATGGTTTGAAGTATTACTGCTCTTCCTCATCATCCGCTGTCAGACCGCTCACATTTTGTAGGGTTTGCTTTCTATTGATGCACAGTGGTTTTGATTTATTGTAGGTAATTATCTGCTTTTGCAGGGAATTAATCATAAATGTGTTAATGTGTATCAACTCGCTTTATAGAAGTGGAGGATGGCAACATATTTTGATATTGGCTGGATCATAATGCACAGCAAATGACAGGAATGAGTATGTTTTTACAAGACATTTGTGTTGCATGAGCATAATGGAGAACTATTGAGCATATTTTGATCTGGGCTCTCTTATACTATAAGAATTGGTAACTAAATTGTTAACAGTTATTGCCATACGTGACCCTGGGCCACAAAACCAGGGTCAATTTTTCAAAATTGAGATTTATGCATCATCTGAAAGCTGATAAGTAATATTTTCCATTGATGTATGGTTTGTTATGATAGCACAATATTGGAAAATCTGGAATCTGAGGGTGCAAAAAAATCTAAATATTGAGAAAATCACCTTTAAAGTTGTTCAAATTAAGTTCTTAGCAATGCATATTAATAATCACAAATTAAGTTTTGATATATTTACAGTAGGAAATGTACAAAATATCTTCATGGAGCATGATCTTAATATCCTAATGATTTTTGGCATAAAAGGAAAATCTATAATTTTGACCCTTAATATGTATTTTTGGTTGTTGCTATAAATATACCCGTGCTGCTTATGACTGCTTCTGTGCTACAATGACACATATTTGTTTTCATCCATCGCTTTGTTTTACCTTGACTTTTGATTTAACTGCAAAATAACTACTTGAGCAATAAATGAAGCTCAAAACAGAAGCTACATCACAAATAACAAAGTAACAATATTTTTTGTATAACTGTTCAAATATAAATACATATGCACTATGTCTAATCACATCATGGATCTCTGCAATTTTTCTGATTAAATGGCAAATTTGACTGTCGTTCAATGCAAACAACAGCTCATATTATGTTTCTTGTAACAGTGCATGTATATTTATTTATTTATTTATTTGGTATAAGTCATGTATGTAATATGCAGGATCATTCATAAAATATAAATAAGCCTGTATGGGTGATGAAGATCTTGTACGAGTCTGCCAAGTTTTGCAGTAACGGCCGACTGGTTATTCTTCATTCCTTACATAACCATGTGTGACAAACAACACACATTAAACTTCCAGTATTGTTTTGTAAATGTAGAGGGCTAAAATTGCCATCCCTCAAACTGAGCTAAACACTCTTTATATATCACAGCATTTATTGAAAGCATGAAAATGTGTAATTCATAAATGTCATCAGATCTTTCTGCTTACATATCGTGTGGTCGCTCGCTGACAGAAGAGAAGGACAGGTGAGCGGACTGATGAACTTTCCTTTACAGTGAACAGAGTAAGAAGACATTATGATCAATAAAGTCAGTTCTGACCAATATCTGAAGCGACACAAGACGAAGAGAGCGTGCAGAAGCGAGAGATGCATGAACTGTGCTCATGATGTACACTGTAACAGATTTTTGTGATTTCAACAGTATTTTACTGTAATATGTACAGTAAGATACTGTAAATGAAAATATGGTAATAATACTGTAAATGAAAATACAGTAAAATCATTATTATACTGTAAATGCAATTACAGTATGATACTGTTACCAAGTTTACAGTAATTTACTGGCATCCAGTTGTACTGTAAAATTTACAGCAATCTTTTTACAGTGCATAAAACTAATCAATATATATATATATATATATATATATATGATCTTTCAGTGGCATTACCATATTAGACACAGTTAACATAATATGAAGAGAGCGTGCAGAAGCGAGAGATGCATGAACTGTGCTGCACACTGTAACCGATTTTTTGTAATTTTGAACAGTATTTTACTGGAATATGTACAGGTAATATGGTAAACTACTGTAAATGAAAATACAGTAATGCCATTATTATACTGTAAATGCAATTACAGTATAATACTGTAACTATTTTTACAGTAATTTACTGGCATCCAGCTGCCAGTACTTTACTGTAAAATTTGCAACAATATTTTTAGTGCATGAAACAATCAATATATATATATATAAATTATCTTTCAGTGGCATTACCATATTAGACAGAGTTAACACAATAATATTACATAATATATTAAAAACAAGAGGATGCTGATGACAGAAGTGCACATATCTGGCTGGATGCAGCTGAGTCGGACAGAAGACCACAGCTAATAGACTCCTATTCTGTGGGCTGCTGCTTTAAGCACGTGTTCAGTAAAGTATCTGCTACGTTACTGTAATATGCTGCCTTAGTAATTATCTCAAGTGATTCAGTCAAAACTCATGAAAAATGTATGCACATGCGTATATCTCCACAGTTGTGCTCCCAAATTAGACGGACCACTGGATTGATTAATTTCCCCTGCATTTATTATTATACTTCAGTGGGGCTGAAATTAGTGTCATACTGATAAACAATGAATGCACTTTAAGTCGCTTTGTATAAAAGCGTCTGCTGAATGCATGAATGTAAAATAACTCTGGATTACATTGTTTATCTCTGACATAATTATGATGCATCTAATTTATGATTAATGATGCACTGATTTAGAATATGTGGGTGTGAACTATATGTGCAAGAAAACACATTTGTTTACTTCCACCGAAATAGCAAGAAAAAACTCTGTAAACCTTCAATTAAAGCAGTCCAATCAGTGAACTAATGGCCTTTGGTTTATGTAAGCATCAGCGAGAGGGTTTTTCTCATGCAGGTGCCGCTTGTGTCTTTGCCTTTTTCACTTGCATGACCTGTAACCATCGAGAAGAGAAAATAGTTGAAAAATGTAATAAAAAATTATTAATAGGAAATTAAAACTAATTAGTAAATTAAGACACATTTAATTATGTAGTCCTAAAGTAATTTTGTATTACATATTTATATATTGAGACTCATTTTGCAATTTGCATATATTTATATATATATATATATATATATATATATATATATTAATTATTATCTGACTGAATGGGTTCTGATCTCTGGTCAGGTGTTTATCTGACGGGTCTGGAGTGGTTCTGGATGAAGGAATGCGCTCTGATCTCTGGTCAGGTGTTTATCTGACGGGTCTGGAGTGGTTCTGGATGAAGGAATGCGCTCTGATCTCTGGTCAGGTGTTTATCTGACGGGTCTGGAGTGGTTCTGGATGAAGGAATGGGTTCTGATCTCTGGTCAGGTTTTTATCTGATGGGTCTGGAGTGATTCTGGATGAAGGAATGGTCTCTGATCTCTGGTCAGATGTTTATCTGACGGGTCTGGAGTGGTTCTGGATGAAGGAATGCGCTCTGATCTCTGGTCAGGTGTTTATCTGACGGGTCTGGAGTGGTTCTGGATGAAGGAATGGGTTCTTATCTCTGGTCAGGTGTTTATCTGACGGGTCTGGAGTGGTTCTGGATGAAGGAATGGGTTCTGATCTCTGGTCAGGTGTTTATCTGACGGGTCTGGAGTGGTTCTGGATGAAGGAATGGGCTCTGATCTCTGGTAAGGTGTTTATCTGACGGGTCTGGAGTGGTTCTGGATGAAGGAATGTGTTCTGAACTCTGGTCAGGTGTTTATCTGACGGGTCTGGAGTGGTTCTGGATGAAGGAATGCGCTCTGATCTCTGGTCAGGTGTTTATCTGACGGGTCTGGAGTGGTTCTGGATGAAGGAATGCGCTCTGATCTCTGGTCAGGTGTTTATCTGACGGGTCTGGAGTGGTTCTGGATGAAGGAATGGGCTCTGATCTCTGGTCAGGTGTTTATCTGAAGGGTCTGGAGTGGTTCTGGATGAAGGAATGGGCTCTGATCTCTGGTCAGGTGTTTATCTGACGGGTCTGGAGTGGTTCTGGATGAAAGAATGTGTTCTGATCTCTGGTCAGGTGTTTATCTGACGGGTCTGGAGTGGTTCTGGATGAAGGAATGGGCTCTGATCTCTGGTCAGGTGTTTATCTGTGGTCTGGAGTGGTTCTGGATGAAGGAATGGGTTCTGATCTCTGGTCAGGTGTTTATCTGACGGGTCTGGAGTGATTCTGGATGAAGGAATGGGTTCTGATCTCTGGTCAGGTGTTTATCTGACGGGTCTGGAGTGATTCTGGATGAAGGAATGCGTTCTAATCTCTGGTAAGGTGTTTATCTGACGGGTCTGGAGTGGTTCTGGATGAAGGAATGTGCTCTGATCTCTGATCAGGTGTTTATCTGACGGGTCTGGAGTGGTTCTGGATTAAGAAATGTTCTCTGATCTCTGGTCAGGTGTTTATCTGACGGGTCTGGAGTGGTTCTGGATGAAGGAATGGGCTCTGATCTCTGGTCAGGTGTTTATCTGACGGGTCTGGAGTGGTTCTGGATTAAGAAATGTTCTCTGATCTCTGGTCAGGTGTTTATCTGACGGGTCTGGAGTGATTCTGGATGAAGGAATGTGCTCTGATCTCTGGTCAGGTGTTTATCTGACGGGTCTGGAGTGGTTCTGGATTAAAAAAAATTCTCTGATCTCTGGTTAGGTGTTTATCTGACGGGTCTGGAGTGTTTCTGGATGAAGGAATCCCATTAGTGTTTAGCGCAGTTGTTGTTGCTAGGAAACGCTTATTTTGTTTATTGTGTGGAGACGTGCTGAAATCGCGTTTGGTCTCGTACTGTATCGCGTCCCTTGTCAGTGTCGGGCGCTTGCTTGGTCATTTATTGTGATTAACAGGAAATTGTGTTCAGCTGAATTGGAGTAGTATTTTGTTAGATGGGTATAAAAAGCTTAGTTTACCGCGGCAGCCATCGCAGCAGCCATTGTGTGAAGCCCTCCTCATGAGAAGACCGAAGAGTGTAAAGACCATCGACTCTACCGTGCGACTCCACCGGGCAGGGACACCAGCAAGGGATATAAGTATCGCATTTTATTTATCTTCTTTCTTATTGCTTGTTTCTCTTCTGTTTTAGTTTTTCTAACCAATTTCTATGTATAAGTAAGTTGTTGTTTGTTAGCATGTGTGTTTGGCAGTGTTCTTTTTTTAGGATTACTGATAAACTACTGCCGTTTGATTTGTTATCTATTTTAATTTTAGATAAATTATGTATGAATTTATTATGTCTTTATAGGTATTTTCTTTAGTTTTAGTTTTAATAAATTGTATTTATTTTAGTAACGTTACTTCAACATACTACATGGAAATTAAATAGCATATATATATATATATATATATATATATATATATATGGGTGTTTGGCTTAGTGTCATGTTAGAATCCTTTTTAATTCTCATACCTTTTGTTGTTGTAATAGTTTGAAATATTTTTAGCTTTATTTTTTTTTTCATTTAAATGTTTAGTTTTGAAATGTTGTTGTATGCATTTGTCATTTTATTTAATTTATCAATTTTCTTAAATGTGTATATATAGTATTTATAGACTTTTAACTTCTAGTTTTAGTAACTTTTTCTTTTTTGTAAGTCGCTTTGGATAAAAGTGTCTGCTAAATGACTAAAAAGTAAACAAAAAAAGTAAAGGAATGGTCTCTGATCTCTGGTCAAGTGTTTATCTGACAGGTCTGGAGTGGTTCTGCATGAAGGAATGGGTTCTGATCTCTGGTCAAGTGTTTATCTGACGAGTCTGGGGTGGTTCTGGATGAAGGAATGTGCTCTGATCTCTGGTCAGGTGTTTATCTGCCGGGTCTGGAGTGGTTCTGGATGAAGGAATGTGCTCTGATCTCTGGTCAGGTGTTTATCTGACAGGTCAGGAGTGGTTCTGCATGAAGGAATGTGCTCTGATCTCTGGTCAGGTGTTTATCTCACGGGTCTGGAGTGGTTCTGGATGAAGGAATACGCACTGATCTCTGGTCAGGTGTTTATCTGATGGGTCTGGAGTGGTTCTGAATGAAGGAATGGGCTCTGATCTCTGGTCAGGTGTTTATCTGATGGGTCTGGAGTGGTTCTGGATGAAGGAATGGGCTCTGATCTCTGGTCAGGTGTTTATCTGATGGGTCTGGAGTGGTTCTGGATGAAGGAATGGGCTCTGATCTCTGGTCAGGTGTTTATCTGACGGGTCTGGAGTGGTTCTAGATGAAGGAATAGGTTCTGATCTCTGGCCAGGTGTTTATCTGACGGTTCTGGAGTGGTTCTGGATGAAGGAATGGGCTCTGATCTCTGGTCAGGTGTTTATCTGATGGGTCTGGAGTGGTTCTGGATGAAGGAATGGGCTCTGATCTCTGGTCAGGTGTTTATTTGACGGGTCTGGAGTGGTTCTGGATGAAGGAATGGGCTCTGATCTCTGGTCAGGTGTTTATCTGACGGGTCTGGAGTGGTTCTGGATTAAGAAATGTTCTCTGATCTCTGGTCAGGTGTTTATCTGACGGGTCTGGAGTGGTTCTGGATGAAGGAATGGGCTCTGATCTCTGGTCAGGTGTTTATCTGACGGGTCTGGAGTGGTTCTGGATTAAGAAATTGTAAAGGAATTTTCCTTTCTGGACAGTAATCAAACAGTGAGACATAGATTCAGATGTATGTATTATATGTTTTCTTCTCGTAGTTAGATAAGCATTCTTTGTGTGATGATTTACTATGATTGAGAAGTGATAGAGGTAAGGAAAAGCAGATGGTCAAGGGGGCATTTGCCTCCCTTTTCCGTATAACCATTAATCGGTAAACAAACTGGTATCTTTCCCTCTAGAGGAGGGAAGGAGGAGGCCTTGGAAGGAAAGGACTATAAAACAGACCAAAACTGCTTTCCCTTAGCTCGCGCTCTTGCTCTCTTGCTCTCTTGCTTCTTCTTATCTCTGGCTCTCTGGCTCTCTGTCTCTCTGGCTCTCTTCTTATCTCTCTCTCTCTCTCTCTCCCGCTCCTGACTGACTCACAGCTATGTATGTTAGAACTGAGGGATCTTCTCTTGCAAGGGAATAAATACCTTTATTATTATAATATGGACTCAGAGTTGTCTCTTACTCAGTGATGATGTTTGTTAGAAAATTGCCACAACAGTTTGGTGTCAGATAGTGGGATTCTTTGGTGACTTCTGGACCTGACAGCGGACGGAGGCTGATCACCTTGGAGCTGAAAAGTTCCAACCCTACCTCGCAAAAAGATTGAGAGGCGAGGGACCGTTCCGCTGTTGGGACCGGAGGGATCGACCACTGGAATCAAAAAGAACCCAGGTGGCACAAAAACGACATCTCTGGTAAGAAACAATTAAATTCAATTTAATTAGGGTGAAATTCAGTTTAAAGAGTGAAATTGAACCATATTGGCTGAGATTTGTTTCTGTGGTAGAGTAATCTGAGCAACATTCAGATTAGGTAACCTGAGATTAATTTGAGATCTGTACGGATCAAGAGGGTTTCAAACAGGTACCGAGGTTAATTGGGGTTAGGAAAAATCGAAAGATTTTGATAAATCACAATTAAGAGGGCACTAATAGTGCAACCCGACCCGATTGCGGATAAGAGAAAATCGGATCTGCTGGAGCGTCTAGCAGATTAAATAAGCGTCGAGCAAATCCACGGAAAGCAGAAGACAGCCAGTATGGGGATATCTCAGAGCAAGTTTGTGAAATATGATACACCGGTGTACTACCAAATGAAAAAACATTATGGTCAGAAATGTATGCAAGATATTGAAAAATTAATCAAGCATCATGATTTTCCCGAAGAGGGAACATTGAGTCTCACAAAACTGAAAGTGGTTTCAACAACCAGGTTGTTGTTGCAAATGTGTTAAACATGTATGTTAAAAATGTGAACAAACAGTAGATTGTTGGCTCAAGGAAGTAGATGGTTGGCTCAAGGAAGTAAGCAGGAAGGGAAAAAAAGCAAGTGCAGAAAGTTAGCAGGAAGGAAAAAAGCAAGTGCAGAAAGTTAGCAGGAAGGAAAAATGAAAAGTGTGAAAGTCTATTTGTATGTGTCTGCGACCAGAACCGAATGACCCACAGTATGTTTGTGTTTCCCACATGAAAATACGGTGAGGCCGGCACCGCCAAAACACACATCTAATGGCTCAGCTGGATGCATTGAAATTGCCCGACCTCGACTGTTTCTCCGTCCAAGACAACCGCAGCGCGAGGACGCTGAATGAACAAGCACGAGCAGCGCGAGTGACAGAGGGAGAGAGACGCAGCTGGCTGTTGTGGGCAGCACGAGCAGCGCACAAATGTGGACTGTGTGCGATGAATGAACATGACTTTCTGGCTGCACGAAGTGCAGGTTGTCAGAACCACGGACACTGGGCACAGGATTGTCCAGAGGCGCGGAAGGCGGATTGAAAGGAGAGGAAACAGGAGAGGAGAGGGTGGGTGACAGGCATTCAGCAAGCTACGAAAAAGGGAAGTAAAAATTTATTGACACACACACACAACACGCTCACATACACTGATTCAAATACCGCTCTCTGCAATGAAGACATGCTTGCAAACCCTTTTATGTGTGAGTGTGTGTAAGTTTTGAATAAGGCTATCTGCAATGAAGACATGCTTGCAAACCGTTAAATGTGTGACTGTTGAAGTTTTGAATAAGGCTATCTGCAATGAAGACATGCTTGCAAACCGTTAAATGTGTGACTGTTGAAGTTTTGAATAATGTTAGTTGACTGATGAATGTCTGAGAATGTACAAAAGTTTAGGGTTTTAAGGCTACAGAGATATCCCATGTTAGTTGACGGGACAATGATAGACTTTATGGTTGATTGTGAACCAAGAATGACGGATTTAGTGGTTGAAAGCACTTGAAGTCAGGGCATTAATTTCAGAAAACTATACTGTGCCGTTAAAATGTGAGACGGAGGGGGGGCAGGGCATTGAAACATGCGTTGTTGTACTCTGAAACCTGTCCAGTTCCGTTAATGGCCAGGGATCTAATGTGTAAATTAAAATCTGAAACTCACTGCTGGTTTGGGAGTTATTGAAGAGTAACAGCAGATTAGTTGTGCAAAATTTTAGCCACAGTGGGCATACGAGTGGCAGATAAGAGATTCTGATTGGGCACAAATGATTTTGAAATTGAGCGTGAACCAGAATATGAAGTAGAGTGGTTTAGCGGGGCAGAAAATGTTTTTGACAAGGTTTAATAAGATTTTCTGGAGTGAAAATGTGTGTGCGCTTTCGGCATGCCTGTCAGAAAAACAAATGCAGTTGTTTTTGATAACAGAGGACGCTGCGCTCCACTTATCACTAACGAAGGCCACTGAGCAGAAATGTTTGTGAGAAAAGGCATGAGAGCCACAGAAGGGCTGAAAAGGGAAGAGGGGAGAAACACATTGAAGTATATAGATGATTTATTGATTTGTGCACGAGATGAGGTTACGTGCGTGGCTGACACTGTAACTCTCTTGAACCATCTGGCGAGAGAGGGTCACAAGGTCAGTCTGACAAAGCTACAGTCTGTGAAGCAGGAAATAATTTGTTTTGGGTCACACTAACACCAAACAATAAAGCTATCTCTGAGAAAGCATCAAAAGCCATCTACCAAGACCTTTAACAAAGACAATTGTTATCATTCTTGGGAATGTGTGCATATTGTCGAACGATATTCCAAATTATGCACTTCTTGAAAAGCCCTTGAGAGCCCTGACAACAGGGAAAGGGCTGAGGTCATGTGACAAGATTGAAAGGCCTTTTGTTACACAGATGGTAGACGCAGTCTCCATGATTTTGCAAGAACAGAGAACATCACATTTATCAACAGCCCGATGGCTGAGGTATCACACGATTTTGCTTGACATGCCAAATGTAACGGTGAAAAGATACACCACTGTTGTCTATCAGCAGGAACAGGTGTGTACACCGGACACACCTTTAGAAAACTGTGACAATGTCCTCTTTGTGGATGGGTCGGCGTCCAAAGATCCACAAACAGGCTTGAATAAGGTTGGTTTGTGACCACTGAATTTGAAGTCGTAAAGTCTGGCAAATTGCCATCAAATTATTCGGCTCAGGCAGCTGAATTGGTTGCTCTGACAGAGTGTAATCTTATGGCAGACAAGTGTGTGACAATTTACACAGACTCGCGTTATGCTTTTGGGGTCACGCATAGATTTTGGGCGCTTTGGAAGCACCGAAATTTTTGAAGTCGGATGGACATCCGATATTAAACGCAGCTCTGGTGGCTAAGCTTTTGGAGGCCATTCTTTTACCAGACAAGGTCGCGATCTGTAAATGCAGCGCACACTAAAGATAAAGTTTTATCTCCACAGGAAGCGTGAGAGCAGACGCCGGCAGCGAGGCAGCGGCAGCACAGGAGACAAAAGAAACGACTTGTGCTTTGGTATCTGTGACTAACCCTGATATTTCCCCTTGTTTACAGAGTATGCAGTCTTTTTCCACAGGAGCGGAAAAACAACGATGGAGGTCGTCTGGCTGCAGTCTCCAGGGGGGTGTATGGATGAGTGTTGATGACATTCCTTGTTTGCCCAAACACTTCTTTCAGCATTATGCTAAGTTGACACATGGGTTGGATCATGTGTCAAAAGCGGGTATGATAATGCAGATGAAGGAATTATGGTTTACAAAGGGGTTTACAGTGGTTGCTGAACATTTTTGCAAAAGATGTGTCACTTGTAAACACACACAATGAGGCTAGGGGAATAAAAACACCCTTGGCATCTCAACCAGCACCGGCAGGCCACCATTCATGGGCATAGAAGGGGGTAAACAAAGGCTGCCATCAAAGGATGTGTGTGAGAATGACATGTTGAATTACTGCAGGGAGGTGTCTTGTCTGTTGTCAAATATTTCTGTGCAGGTAAAAGCTGCCCAGGGGAAGGTTGCTGAGAGATTCCTGCACGAGGTCAGACCTGGTGATTTCGTGGTGATTCGTGATCACAGGAGAAAGAGCTGGAAATCGAAAAGGTGGCTAGAGCCTTTCCAGGTGCTTCTGGTGGCACACGGCGGTGAAGGTCGCAGAGAGGGCTACGTGGGTTCACGTTAACCATGAAGGAGGAGGTGCCGCCCATTGCGGAGGCGGAGCAATTGCTGGAGGAGGTTCAACGCGAATGTCAATAAATGCTAAGATCAGTTTGAAAAACCCTTGCATTGCAGCTGTGTGTTTAGGGC
Source organism: Gymnocypris eckloni scoliostomus (assembly GCA_027564155.1). NCBI lineage: Eukaryota > Metazoa > Chordata > Actinopteri > Cypriniformes > Cyprinidae > Gymnocypris > Gymnocypris eckloni. Next base: position 15,032,037 of record CM050423.1, on the reverse strand, counting down.
GGAACCAGATATCAGCAGCAAGGAGGAGACAACTTTGATTGCGCAACCGGCATACGGGTGGACACTGTAATCAACAGAACAGATAAGACTCTTAGTGTTTCAAAAACAGTACTTTCTCACATTCTTTGGTCATAACAGCATCTTTTGATAAAGAGTAACTGAGAGAACGGAGCGTCCTAGACCGTGGCACCCATTCAGAGTAACAGGAATGTGTGGCCTGTATAAAACCACATGTATAATGACTTTGTTGTCAGTAACAATTTGCTTGGTAATACTACACTTCACAACAGGTCTGAAGGTGTTACCAACAGAAGATCAGAACAACAATATGATGACACAAGTAGCGGAAGTTACAGTGAAATGTGTTAATTGAGTTATGATGTTTCTATTTTTCTTCCTGAGGATGATTGATATGTAAAGAAGGTTAAAAGCAGCAGTTATCCATGTACGAGAGGACGTACAAGGAGAGGGGTTGAAACTGAGGGATTTTTTACATACTTTTAATATTTACATTTTATATTACAGAAGTAACTCAGTAGTGATAAATTGATATGTTTATTTCCTACTATGAACTATACTTTTCCTTATTTATACTATTGTGACTGAGGGTTCGGTTTAACCGAGAGTGCGACAGCAATGCCTGTCCATTTAGCCCGGCGATAGAATGAAATCTTTACTATGCTAAACATTTACAGCCTAAGCATTTTCAAATTTTCAAAAACTTACTTCACAGGTTCAAGAAGAGTGATCATTTATGTGAAAATCAGAGATGAAGAGTATAAGTGTGATGTAATGGCTTGAACTTGTATTTATTATTATTTGTACTATTATTATTACAATGTTTGATTAATCAGTTATCAGAGAATGATAAACAGAGAGGAATTGTAAAGGAATTTTCCTTTCTGGACAGTAATCAAACAGTGAGACATAGATTCAGATGTATGTATTATATGTTTTCTTCTCGTAGTTAGATAAGCATTCTTTGTGTGATGATTTACTATGATTGAGAAGTGATAGAGGTAAGGAAAAGCAGATGGTCAAGGGGGCATTTGCCTCCCTTTTCCGTATAACCATTAATCGGTAAACAAACTGGTATCTTTCCCTCTAGAGGAGGGAAGGAGGAGGCCTTGGAAGGAAAGGACTATAAAACAGACCAAAACTGCTTTCCCTTAGCTCGCGCTCTTGCTCTCTTGCTCTCTTGCTTCTTCTTATCTCTGGCTCTCTGGCTCTCTGTCTCTCTGGCTCTCTTCTTATCTCTCTCTCTCTCTCTCTCTCCCGCTCCTGACTGACTCACAGCTATGTATGTTAGAACTGAGGGATCTTCTCTTGCAAGGGAATAAATACCTTTATTATTATAATATGGACTCAGAGTTGTCTCTTACTCAGTGATGATGTTTGTTAGAAAATTGCCACAACAAAATGTTCTCTGATCTCTGGTCAGGTGTTTATCTGACGGGTCTGGAGTGGTTCTGGATGAAGGAATGGGCTCTGATCTCTGGTCAGGTGTTTATCTGATGGGTCTGGATTGGTTCTGGATGAAGGAATGGGCTCTGATCTCTGGTCAGGTGTTTATCCGATGAGTCTGGAGTGGCTATGGATGAAGGAATGGTCTCTGATCTCTGGTCAGATGTTTATCTGAAGGGTCTGGAGTGGTTCTGGATGAAGGAATGTGCTCCGATCTCTGGTCAGGTGTTTATCTGACGGGTCTGGAGTGGTTCTGGATGAAGGAATGTGTTCTGATCTCTGGTCAGGTGTTTATCTGACGGGTCTGGAGTGGTTCTGGATGAAGGAATGTGTTCTGATCTCTGGTCAGGTGTTTATCTGACGGGTCTGGAGTGGTTCTGGATGAAGGAATGGGTTCTGATCTCTGGTCAGGTTTTTATCTGATGGGTCTGGAGTGATTCTGGATGAAGGAATGGGTTCTGATCTCTGGTCAGGTGTTTATCTGCCGGGTCTGGAGTGGTTCTGGATGAAATAATGTGCTCTGATCTCTGGTCAGGTGTTTATCTGATGGGTCTGGAGTGGTTCTGGATGAAGGAATGTGCTCAGCTCTTTGGTCAGGTGTTTATCTGATGGGTCTGGAGTGGTTCTGGATGAAGGAATGGGTTCTGATCTCTGGTCAGGTGTTTTTCTGACGGGTCTGGAGTGAATCTGGATGAAGCAATGGTTTCTGATCTCTGGTCAAGTGTTTATCTGACGGGTCTTGAGTGGTTCTGGATGAAGGAATGTGCTCTGATCTCTAGTCAGGTGTTTATCTGATGGGTCTGGAGATGTTCTGGATGAAGGATTGTGCTCTGATCTCTGGTCAGGTGTTTATCTGACGGGTCTGGAGTGGTTCTGGATGAAGGAATGGGCTCTGATCTCTGATCAGGTGTTTATCTGACGGGTCTGGAGTGGTTCTGGATGAAGGAATGGGTTCTGATCTCTGGTCAGGTGTTTATCTGACGGGTCTGGAGTGGTTCTGGATGAAGGAATGGGTTCTGATCTCTGGTCAGGTGTTTATCTGACGGGTCTGGAGTGGTTCTGGATGAAGGAATGTGTTCTGATCTCTGGTCAGGTGTTTATCTGATGGGTCTGGAGTGGTTCTGGATGAAGGAATGGGCTCTGATCTCTGGTCAGGTGTTTATCTGACGGTCTGGAGTGGTTCTGGATGAAGGAATGTGTTCTGATCTCTGGTCAGGTGTTTATCTGATGGGTCTGGAGTGGTTCTGGATGAAGGAATGGGCTCTGATCTCTGGTCAGGTGTTTATCTGACGGGTCTGGAGTGGTTCTGGATGAAGGAATGGGCTCTGATCTCTGGTCAGGTGTTTATCTGACGGGTCTGGAGTGGTTTTGGATGAAGGAATGGGCTCTGGTCTCTGGTCAGGTGTTTATCTGACGGGTCTGGAGTGGTTCTGGATGAAGGAATGGGTTCTGATCTCTGGTCAGGTGTTTATCTGACGGGTCTGGAGTGGTTCTGGATGAAGGAATGGGTTCTGATCTCTGGTCAGGTGTTCTTTAACCTCATCAGGCATTATAGGAGAAAACTCAGAGCTTTTAAACTGGAAAATTGTGTTTTAAAAACTATTGAATAAAAGGGTGCCGTTAATTGTGGCCAATGTGTATTAAAGAAAAACATTTATTTCATAATGATATTTCCCACAATTTTAAATTCTTATTATCCAATAAAACGTTAAAATTGTATTATTTTTTTTTAATAAAAGATCAAAAGGATTAACAATTTAGATTAATTTTCACTTCTTTGATCATATTTACCAAGGGTGCCGATATATTTGACCATGACTGTATTTGTGATATTTCACTTGCATTACCATAATAGATACAGTTAACACACTAATATTACATAATATATTAAAAACAAGAGGATGCTGATGACAGAAGTGCACATATCTGGCTGGATGCAGCTGAGTCGGACAGAAGACCACAGCTAATAGACTCCTATTCTGTGGGCTGCTGCTTTAAGCACGTGTTCAGTAAAGTATCTGCTACGTTACTGTAATATGCTGCCTTAGTAATTATCTCAAGTGATTCAGTCAAAACTCATGAAAAATGGATGCACAT